>JAOUQW010000016.1:1940808-1958184 GCA_028565825.1 Olivaichthys viedmensis
CTCGCTCTCGCTAGAAGCGCGGTGAACTTGAACGCGGAAGCGTTTCGTTCGTGCCGCGCGGTGAACTTGAACGCGGACGCGTTTCGTTCGTGCCGTGCGTGACAGCTGGTCCCCCTCTTTCTTTTGTAATAATTTTTAGCTTCACTATTAATTAATGTAGCATTTTCATTTTCACTTTTATTTGAACTGAAAAAAGTGCTGTATGAAGCATAAATAAAGCTAAGCGCTATGCATTTTTTCAATAAATTGTCCCTGAAATGCTTAAACACTGTAAAGTAGCAGACAGAAAGGCCATCACTGTCACTCTCTAATCTCGCCTGTCCATGAGTGTGGCTCTAATTGGCTGTAACACACACTCTGCTGCCTGATTTCATTAGTCACACACCTCTCTGTATTCACATCTGTCTTCCTTCTCCGTCTGTAATCCAATATCAGCTGATATGAGCCATTTTTCATCCTCGTGCTAATCCTGACTTTAAATTGATGAACTCGATGACTGAGGAATAACATTTTTAAAGATGCATGATATATAAAACATTCCATTAGCGAAAACAACATGATGGATGTGTGTGTGTACACACTCGTCATCGAGCAAAAACAGTCCACAGATACCAATTTAACAACTGCACAATTGTGTTATCAATCAATATGACGGAACAAAATGTCATGTCAGATGTTTTTCCGTCTTATTTTGTTTTATTTTTATTTTATGTGGTGTTATGTAGTGTAAATAAATTCTGCTTTATTTTTAGAAACAACACAGTGACCAAAACATAAATTGGAGCGTACTGTAATGCTAACCTAATGTGTACAGACATCCAGAGAGGCTGTGCATTATCCCAGGGTCCTATATTCCCAGGTTCTTATATTCTCAGGGTCCTTTATTTCCAGGGTCCTATATTCCCAGGGTCCTATATTCCCCCTATATGGGAGATTCTGTACTAACATAAATCTGGGTATCATCAGGATAACAGTGAAAACTGAGATTGTGACCCAAGGGTATGACCCATGTAAATAATTAGCGCCAAGAGCCGATCCCTGGGGAACAGTGGCAGATTTGTGTTTGCCACTGGCATCAAAAGGATGTATGTTAGTGAAATATACTGTAAATAGCTTATAATCTATATAGATAATCGGCCTATTGGGACTTGTGTAAAAATGGTCCACAAACACTGTGTAGCTTGGTCCCAAGTATGCAAGCTTGGTAAAATACATTATTAGATGATGGGACATTTCCTGTGGTTGTTTTAATATACTATATACGTGCAAATATAGTATATTCATAGCTGGAATCAACAAAAAAAAGTTGATAAAAAAGTTTTAACCCCCAGTTTGTGAGTTTGCTCTTCATGCACTGGGTCAACCATTGTTTCAATCGTGTTTTTGACATGCCCTTGTTGATTTTTGCTCTGATTTTCAACACCTACATCACACAAGTGTGCATTTTCAGCACAAGAGGAGGAGTATGTATCGTCTAGTTATGTTGGCTCGCTAACTGACTGGCAGAGGAAAGTAAACCAGCTCCATTAGCTGCCATGTACAGACAGTTATCAAGTTCTCTTATGTAAACCGCTCACATTTTCCATTTACATAGGAGTTACTGAGCTGCCCTATTCCTGTACATCTACTCTGCTTTGCTGTGTTTGACCCTTGCTAGTTTGTCACTAAGACCTCAGTATCTAGTTTGTCATGTAGTCGTGTGAACTTCCTGTGGCTTTGACCTGGACCTTCTGGAATTCTTTGCACATGTATCCACCTCTCGGGCGTCCTTGGTTATTGAGAGAAATCAGACAGCGTTTCCAGCAACGAAGCAAAAATCAATAATGTACCCTCGTTCGGTTTCATCTCACCAGTCCTGCAGCTTTAATTATTCCCTTAATGAGAACTACATGAGAAATCAGGGCAGATTGATTACTAGAGGGAATGAGAAAAACCCTTCTTTCCTTAAATCGAGAGTTTAACTCATTATCATATGAGGAAGGTCAGGCTCTACTACACCTGCACCATTTATAATACACTTCCTTAGTGTGGGATATTCATTTACAGCGATTATATACAGTTCTGTTCAAAAGTCTTAGGCACATGTAAAGAAATTCTGTAAAGCAAAAATGCTTTTATAAATAATGAAATGAAAAGTTCCTGAACATAAAAATCCTATAAAAGCAGTAAACAGTAAAAAACTCAAGCAAATCAGTGTGTTGGTGTTTCACAGCCTTTGCCTTTAAAACTGCATCAATTCTCTTAGACACACTGTCGTGCAGTTTTATAAGGGAATCAGCTGGTAGGTTATTCCAAGAATCTTGGAGAACTTGTCACGGTTCTTCTGCAGAACTTTGGCTCTCACTTGCTACTATATATACACTGTATGTGTTAACTATTGTTTTTTATTTTAAAAAAATTTGCACTGGAGCCTTTAAATAATTTTTTTTTCTGCATAAATCCTTGTTGTTATTCATTATTCTCATTATTAATAGCAAAGGCAATAGCGAAATATGGGCTGAGCCTAAACTGTTACTTATGCTCGTTGTCATGGTTACATTCCAATATGGTTACAATATGAGGAGCGTTGATTTTGAAAAGGTGATTTGTGAGTTTTTGATTAGATCTACGTTAAAGGCGTCCTAAAATAAGAAAATAACATACACCTGTCAGCCAATCAGAAACAAGTATTTTCTGTGGCAGGGGTATAAAATTGTGTAGTGTATTAAAGATTATCAGTACACGTCAACTCGGTAATTACTCACTAAAGTCCAGGGGTTTAAACTCACTTTCTGAGTTTTTATAAGTCTAACCCCTTATGTTCTGTTAAGGTGGAGCAATTAGTATTGTATTTTTGTTATAAGTGCCGTTTGTATTGATCATTAATGAGAGGAAGAGAAGATAGATTGGGTATTGTAAACATAAATGTTACAGTTTTATGGCTCTAAAATCGAATAAAGATGCCTGGGCCAATGAAATCGAACATTGCTAAGTAGTGCGCACTACAGGAGGGTTAATGAAAGGCATGCAGCAATAGTAATGTATGTGGAGGGAAAGGTCACGTCATGGTGAGTTAGGCTGAGCGGAACAGCTGTAACACCACATAAACCCGGCAAGGACCCCGCCCCCCCGCACCAGCCGATCTCCAGCTGTTAGCTTATGTTATGGAGCAGGAGTGCAAGGGATGAAGTTACAGTGTCAAAACATCACTGCACATATGGATATGGAGTGGTTGGTGTTCAAGACTGCCAGTTCATTAGTATTAATACCAAATCTACTGTAGAGGTAAAACTCATACGGTTAATTAGTAATAATAAAACCAAACCTAAAAACCATCCCAATACCAAACCACAAACTATGCCTCATCTAAGTCCAACATGTTCACTATTATTGCCAATTGTATGTTATATATTTGAAAATATTTAAAAGTAACGTCATAAAATACATTCTTAACAAAGAAATATTAAACAGTTTCCTTAAATCATTTCCTAAAGGTCCCAAAATAGCCTCTGTTATTTGATATATTAATTATAAATAAAGAATATCTATGAGAATGAGTAGACCAATTCACCGACACACAGTATAGAATATTGTATCGATCCATTAATGTTGAGAACATCATCAAGAGGTGCACGTATGAAAGAAGACCACCTCACATGGTCGCTAGTGCATGCTGAGAAGTTGAGGGGTGTGTTGGGCGTTTCTGGATATAGTTCATACGGTTAATTAGTGATGATGCAATACCTACAGTACAGATATAACACATATGGTTAATTAGTGATGATACAATACCTACAGTACAGATATAACACATATGGTTAATTAGGGATACCACTGTATCTATTGTACAGACATAGCAGATGAGCAAATATACTATAGGGTTAGGCATGTGCTGATAATCGGCCCACCTACCATATACAGTACTGTGCAAAACTCTTTGGCTCTCATTTGCTTCTGTCACTGCAGGTAAAATCCCAGAACAGCCTTGATTATGTTTTTATCTAAAAAGTGCTCTAGTGCTTAATATGTTACTTTCTTTAATTACTTACAAACATTTCTCTGTAGCATTACATTTTTTTGGAAAATGAATGTTTGGAAATCTAAAATTGACTCTTTTCTAATGACACACTAATGCAGAAGACATCAAATAAACATCTAAGACAAAATTTCTATAAAAAAAATTAGGGTCCCTAAGACCCTTGCTGTAGATCAATTTGTAGGTGTTGGACCACCGGTGAACAGTTATTATGTGGGTGGTGAATCATTCTTATAAACACGTCAATATCACTGCTGGGTTGGGAAACAGTCCTCAAATAAAAAATCTCCAGCCAGAAACCAACACTGATAAAGGCTAAAGGACGATTTTCATAGCAGCACAAAAAGCGCTCCAAAAGTGCTTGTTTACACTGTTTTAACATTTTAACATTTGCTATTATGATGACCCTCTTTCTTTCTCCCCCCCCAGCGAGCTAAACTTCAACGCTCTGCAGAAATTTCCCGTGGCGATCCGGACGCTAAACAAACTCCAGGAGCTGTAAGTAACCCAGAGTAACCCTCAGTAACACTACCCAGCATGCATCTGTTCGTAGTGCCCCCTTCCATGAGGGCCATCCGGCCTGTTACCCTTCAGAAAAAAAAAAAAAAAAGTCACTTAACGTGATGGTAGTAATGCATGTGAACTCGGAGCAGATGTGGCAAGTGTGAGACGAGTGTGTGTGTAAGTGGTTCCGTCTTGAATGTCGTTTCGCCGTGACAGCTGCTTCCACACCACACACCGCCAAAATCACTCGCACTCACAGAGACGCAGGTCACATGACCAACGCGCCTGCGATACACACACAGACAGACAGACAGACAGACAGACAGACAGACAGATAGATAGATAGATAGATAGATAGATATTGTTCAAGGACATGTTGATTGACCCATTTTAAAGCTTTTCAATAATAATAATTATAACAAATGACAATAATAATGATGATGATGATGATAATAATAATTTATAAAGCACCTTTATGAAGCCCAAAGCTGCTTTCCAAAGTAACACAAACAACCAGAGACGAATCTGAGGTTCTTCATCAGTTATGCTGAATGGAGGGCAATTTCCCGATGGTTATTTTTTTGATAACTTTTTTGTTGTCACCTATGACATCATGAAGCTTTACAGGACGCAATAAGATGTTAGGATGCCATCGTAAGCTATGTAGATATCTAGTACAGCATAGTGTTAACACTCAAACTATTTCAGATTTCCTTATCACAGTATACCGTCATGTTGATATATCGCCACAGCCCTAGTGTGCAGTGTTTGTGTGTCTATTACACAGGTGGACATGAGTTTCTCTTCCCTTACAGGGGTTTCCACAACAATAACATCAGGGTGATTCCCGAGAGAGCTTTCGTGGGGAACCCGCTGCTGCAAACCATGTGAGTCTCATCACACCTCCATTGTCTTCCAGCTGGCCGTGCACCAAACATTAGAGAGATTGTATAGTTCTTATTAGCATTTATTCTTTTACAATACACTGGTGTACACATACACAGACATGTAGCTATAATTAATTATACAATATACCATCATATTCAACATGCACACTATTGCAGACTATGTGTTCCATTCGGAAGTAGGCTGTCTAGGTAGGCAGCATTTTTTAAGCGTGGCCCATTCGGAAGGCAGTATAAGGACAGATGTCTTCTACGGGTCCTTGTTTCAGACAGATTTAAAGGAGCATGTGTCCTTCTTAAGAAGGCAATCCGATAATTCTGTTCACCAGACAGGAGTGAAAATCTGGTTGAAAATTTGTTCCGATTGAGGAGTAATTTTCTTGAAAGGTGGTAAAAAACAATGTTGTGATAATATTGTATAAGAAAAAAAGACTACGCAATTATCGTGATCTGAAAATGTAATGACAACACAAGTGGGTGTGAGCATAGAGGTTATTGTAGAGGTTATTTCGGATTTATACCATGGAAACGGAAAATACCCGTTTCTAATTGGCTGGCAGGTCACCTCTATTGTATATACAGTCAAAAACTTAATCACAGTTCTAAATCAATGCACCTGATCCTGTGTTAGCATGTTGGAACATAACCATGACAATGAGCATAAATAATGGTTAGGCTCGGCCTGTATTTATTCACCGCTCCCGCCTTCGTTATTACTAAAAGAGAGTAAGAAATATAACCAAAATACATTTTACCATCAGTTTTCAAATTGTTTGGAGATAACAAAATTTGGGAGGAATGAGAAGCAGCAGATTTAGTGCTAAAATCCTGACAGATACTTTTTCCATGCGGTGAAAAAGTCTTCTCTCTCTGTCTTAATGCTGATAGGGACAATAATGCTCAGCCTATTTCACTACCGAATTTTATTGTGTTGAGGGACTTAAAAGTTATCTAAATAAAAATAAAAATGAGTTTGCTATTTACATATGATTCAGTTATCACTAACCAAAACATATACAAAACCTACGTTTTTTTTTAACGCTGGTAGGTGGCCATGGTCTTATTGAGATACTTAGCGAACTTGGCGGAGGAAACACCACCCCTGTTCGTGCCGTGGTGTTTTATACGCCTCCGCCTCGTCTATTATTTTCTTATGACAGGACACCTCCTTGGGCGTTACCTCTTACATATTGTTGTTACATGATTAATTACATTTGAGTCCATATTCATTTGTGATGTTCATCTCATCAGACATGAGCATGCTGATTTAGAGTTAATGACCAGATCCATCAGAGAGCTGATAAATACCCCTAAATCCTCTCCCCGAATGTCTCTCCTCAGTCATTTCTATGAGAATCCCATCCAGTTTGTTGGAAGATCCGCTTTCCAGTTCTTGCCACAGTTACACACTCTGTAAGTATAACCATTGTACATAAGCAGGTTCATAAAATAGCAGAAGTCCATATTTTAAAAATATATATATGTACAAATAAAATTCTTCTTTCGTATAATTCCACCTTTACATTTTGTAAATCTGAAAGTCATACCTCCTACCTGAGTCTGATACTCAAGATGGTCGATACTACAGGTTTTTTATTTTTTTAGCTCTGTGGCATACTTTTGTCTACTTTTATAGATACAAGCAAGTATGTAATCTCAGTCAGACTTCAGTTTAGTTTAGCTTTCATCCTCATACAGGTTAAAACACAGTGATAAGGTTATCGCCTATTAAACCTGTCATTTAGCTAAACGCAACTTCAGTCACATTCCCATAAATTACAGCGGAAACAACCCACAACAACACACAACACACACACACACACACACTCTGGCTGTGAGGCAGGTGATAAAGCTGATTAACGCTGGCTGTGATCCCTAGAATACGGGAAGTGGAGTGTGCAGTGTCAGTAGGTCATGTTGGTGCTCATTAGCATAACGAGCTTCACTAATGAGTTATGAAATATGCCCTCAGCTCTCTGAATGGCGCCACTGAGATACGGGAATTCCCAGACCTGACAGGAACCACCAGCCTGCAAGTGCTGTGAGTACAATCATCACTTCCACCTGCTCGCTTCCAATCGATCACATACTCTCGCTCGCTTCCACACGCTCGCTTCCACAAAGCAAAGTTTATAAAGTGCTTCACAGAAAATAGATTTACATTAAAACAGATAAAATAGACTCAATGTGCAGAGAGAATCCAACAGCAAGAGCAGTGTATGATGAAGGTCATGGTTCATTCAGACTCATTGGACTGATGCCTGGTTCCTTCATTATCACTGTAACTGTGTGCTTGTTCAACTTCCTGTAAACTCCTAATTGGATCGTCACACTAAAAATAGACAAACACCAGTGTCTGATAGAAAAGCTCTTATTCAGCTTTATTCTAATGAGTATTTAGCAAAAATTAAGCGGCATCACTCTCTGATGACTCCGCCCCTTCCTAAATTTTTTATGTCTGGTGTTCCAAACTTCATTTACTAAAAACTTTAGTTTTAGTAGGTATTAATAGTGCACAAAAAATCACTTAGCTTCCCAATGTGAACACACAACTGCATTAAAAGTATTCGAGGTACGCCATTTGAGAAGCAGCTATTAAACAGACATGATTTATAGCGTTCGGGACGGAGCCTTAAAACGCCCAGCATATGAACACGAACTAGACATGAAATCTGCCGCCGACAATTTCTCTTCAATTAGTATTAATTAGTATTGTTCCATTGACTAGCACAGAATGTCCTGGGTCCAAAATGACTTAGTGTTCATTCTCACACACACACTCACACTCTCATCCTCTCGCTCACTCTCTCTCTCTGTGTTTCAGCACTCTGACCCGAGCAGGTCTCACCAGTCTGCCATCTGATCTCTGTCAACAGCTGCCTAATCTCAGAGTGCTGTGAGTACACACACACACACACACACACACACACACACACACTTACTACATCGCTCCCACACTCACCTTTGCCCCTTCTGATTAACTTCATTCTGAAAACGCACAAAGGTCTGATGGGTAATTTCTATTTTGGCACATGGAGGTGCTCCTTCTGCACATCATTTAAGAAAGGAAACAGCTGGAACTAGGGCTGTGTCAATATATCGGTGGGATGGTGTACCATGATGAAAGTCCTAACGTAACACACATTTTTTATTTATCCTCCATAATGTGTGTACTGCCTCCAAAAAGGCACTTCAGCACCCCCTACTGGTGTAGTGTAGTTTAGTGTTTGTCCCATGTCACCTCGACTGGCCACGAAGAGGCGTGATGTAGTTTTTAATCTCTAAACTACTAGTTAACGCTATTATCTCGCGTGTGCATTATTTAATTTTTTCTGAAGGAGTTTTAATATCTTGTGGAGATGTCAATGTTCATATACACTATATTATCTCTCTGCCAGGTTGTGCTTGTGTGTGCACTTTGGTCCAAATTTAAAAAGGCTCCCTAGGGAGCATACAGCGCACTACGTAGGGTATATAAGACATCATTTGATACCCAATGTACTGCACTTATATAGGGAGTACGAAGCTATTTGGGATTCAGTCTAAATCTAGTCTTCGTGAAACCAAAGCTAGCCTACATTGGCTGTAAGTTCCATATTTTTTGGTTTTGTGCAAGCATGCATTTTGTGTAACTAATACACATGAAAATTCAATACCCTATTATTTGATAAGCAGTTTGCTGTTATTTAAACTGTGTGCCTGCATGGATATGGTCTGTCGTTATTAGTACAGTAGTTGCCCTTATAATAATATTATAATAAATATTACAAAATTTATATTGTAATTATTTTAATAAATGTCATTTTAATTATGTAAATATGAAGCGTCTTTATAGTGACACTGTTAACGAATGCATTACAAACACAGTCTCTTATAATTAGCTCACATCTAAACCTGTGTGTGTGTGTGTGTGTGTTTTACAGAGAGCTGTCTCATAATGCAGTCGAGGAGTTGCCGAGTTTTTACCGCTGTACTTCACTGCAAGAGATGTGAGATATCTATCTATCTATCTGTCTGTCTGTCTGTCTATCGATCTATCTGTCTGTATGTCTGTCTGTCTATTTGTCTGTCTATATCTGTCTGTCTATCTATCAGTCTATCTGTCTGTCTATCTATCTATCTGTCTATCTATCTGTCTGTCTATCTATCTATCTATCTATCTGTCTATCTATCTATCTATCTATCTATCTGTCTGTCTGTCTATCTATCTATCTATCTATCTATCTATCTATCTACCTGTTTATCTATTTATCTGTCTGTCTGTCTGTCTGTCTGTCAGTCAGATCTCAGATCCACTCGAGTAGCGTTGTATCTCGCCTGAGCTCATGTTATTGTGTGTGTGTGTGTGTGTGCAGTGGACTGCAGCACAATCGGATCAGGCGGATCGAGATGAACACGTTTCAGCAGCTCGTCTCTCTCCGATCGCTGTGAGTTTCCCACCATTTTATACTTTTACTAAAAGTGAACCATTTTTCTACCATAATCTTTTAGGCGCTCAGCTCAGTTTCTCTAATAAGCATAAAACATCATGTTTAAAAATCACATCACAGAGACGATGTTTAGGTCATTTAGAGCTGAGAGAAAAAAGTGTTCATTATAAAATGTCTGCTGTTTGTAAAGGTTTTATTTACTGAGCAAATTTGTTTTTTTTCCTGCATTTGCTTCTACTAACTTTTTAGGTCACTAACGTACTGAAATAAGCTGTAGCTTTAATCTATTAACATCAGGTGCCTTAATGCTGGCTATGCAAATTAATCACATAAGGATCTCAAAGAGCTCAAGAAGCAGAACAGGAGGGGTCATTTCCAATCCAGCTATCATATCATATTAAAATTGTACACCTATACTGTCTGTTTTAATACGTGTGACTGTAATGAGACCGTGAGCTGATCAGCACTGCCTCCTAGTGACTCACACGCATACAGGCTGCACTTTTATAACCAGATACACATTTCCTGAAGAAAATTATGCGCTTACAATAGGCTGAAAGTGAAGGAGGGATGAAAAAAAGAACATCAGAGTTAAAGAAAAATCAATTTTAAAATCATTCCTAAAAGCTCTAAAAAGCTTAACAGTTTGAAAAAAAGAAAGAAAGAAAGTGAGAAAGAAAGAGAAAAAGAAAAAAATAGAGAAGGAGGAAAGGCAAAAGACAGTGAAAAATAATAGAATGAAAAAAATAGAATGTTAGAATTCGAATGAGTGCGCAGTTCCACTGAGTGCGAGTTTAAGCGAAGCTGCTGATTGGTCAGCTGCTGTAACATGCATTATGACATCATCAGCTGGCAGTTAAAATTCTAATTTCCCGACATTCCATCAGTGTATTTCAATGGGACAGTTTCACACTTTAATCTGAAATATTGTTTTTAAAGTATATAAAAGTTAATAACGTTAATTGAAAAAAACTAAAATTCACAGCACACCTCTCTAAAAATCCTTTACAAAATGAAGTGTGAATGGAGTCTGTACGTGCTCATCACAGAAAAGGGGAAAGCAAAAAAGAAGAGGAATAAGAGCAGTGCGCTCGCCGTGCACACGCACAGTGATGATGTTTTGGCACAATTAGTTTACTATCTGGTTTAACCCTCATATTCTGACCCTCTGTATCAGCCTCAAACACATATTTTAATCAAATAAACATTTTTTATCTGCTTGATACTTTACGTATTAATGCTCAAAGACATAAAAATGCACAATAAAGAAATTGGCCACAGAGAGAGAGAGACATATGCAGAGAAAGACACATAGAGAGAGACAGATCCTGTGTCCGGAATGATGCCCTACTCCCTATTTCCTACAAACGGAAAAGTGCATTCAGGGTATTGTTCATCAGCAAGGGTACATGGTTTGGTCACTAACCTATTGCAGTGATGATGAAAATGATTGAGAGAGCTTTCCTAAGATAAAGACTAATAGTTTGTGTTTGTTATTATACACAGCGATCTGAGTTGGAATCAGATTGAGATGATCCACCCGGACGCCTTCACCTCTCTCCACTCACTGCTCAAACTGTGAGTACAAGTCCACATACACACACACACACACACACACACACACACATGCGCATGTTTGTCTTATTATCCTTGTGAGGACCTTCCATTGACATAATGATTACTGTAGCTAATTAATGCTATGCCTACACCTCCCCCTAACCCGAACCTTAACCTCAGTAACCAAAAGCAAATCTTTTGGCCCTTTTAGGTTTTTTAAATAAAAGCTGCAGTTTTTGTAAATAAAGCAGTTTGGAAGCTCTTGTTAGCTAATGTAACAAATAATCACACACAAACACGTTCCAGTGTGATTGGTGATGGCCATAGTAAATGTGATTATTAGCCATAATGTACAAACCTTCCTAGACTGCCACATCATGAGCTACAGAATTGTTCAATGATAATATACACTCCTGTAGAAGCTGTGTTTTTCAAAAATGATCTTTAATTGCTAAAGTCCCGGTGAAGTCCTACACTACCCACAATCCTATATCTGATTCGATTACACATTTTGCAGTGCTTTATGGGATCAGTAGTTCATTTTCCTTGTAAAAGATAGTTGGCTTTTCCCCCCCTGTTTTTCAAATACTGTTTTGGTTTTAAAATAAAAAATCTATAAGGAGGTGATTTATCTTATAGCTGGTTGGTCTGGTTCGATAATGTAAACTTTTTGTGTAAGATTAATATGTCTGAAATGTCTTGGTGCTGATGAAGGGGAGTAAAACTTCCCGAACCGCCATTCAACCGTCATATTATGTGAGCTCTGCTCTCTGTCAAATTTAACATTAACATATGCATTGACTTGCATATAATATTTAGTCTTGTACTGTAAAATCTAATCATTTTACAGGCTGGAAAACAGTAACGAGACAAAACGAACAGTCTCATTCTGACTTCCTCAACAAAGTGTCTAGGGTTTTGTTTCTGCTTTTGGAACGGAGGTGGCTGGAGTTTACTCAGGCTTTTACATTAATTATATTTATGCACATGTTTCTCTCTCTCTCTCGCTCTCTCTTTGTCTCACTGCAGTGATCTCAGTGATAATCGGTTAATCCGTGTCCCCTTGTCTGGCCTGAGCAGTCTCACTCACCTCAAACTGAGAGGAAACACACACCTGTCTCACTCCTTCAGAGAGGAGGAGCTGCCCAACATCAGGTATCCCAGCGGCCTCCATTCCTGTCTCCAGTGACAGTACGAGACAGTACACAGTACACTCTTAGACTCTTAGAAAAAAAGGTCAAATCTAGAACCCTTAAGAGTTCTTCAGTTGTCCATCTGGGGGAACATTTAAAGGTTCTATGTAGAACCCCACAACAGAGTGTTTCCCTATCAGAAAGGGTAAGAATCCTTTTAGGAAGGACCCTTAACTATGCAAAGAACCCTTTGAAGAACCATTTTTCTAAGAGTGTAGGGATCTATTTTAATTTTCAGGATATTAACATTTTCCGAGGCAAAAAATAAATAAAAAGCACATTTATATGTTTAAGATCCGAAGTTCTACTTTTTGTCGCCTAACGTAGGTCTATTGAAACACGTGTTTCGGACACTTTTTGGAGAAATGACCTTTGTGTCAGTTGATGTGGGTAAAGAGCTCTGAATAAATGTCGTTTATGGCATACTTTATTTTCGCTGTTTTTAAGTTATGTATCTATTTTATAATAAAGTAAGAAAAAATGACAGTTAAAAGTCACGTGTCTGCCAGGCAAGGACCAAAGAAAAAAGTTATATTCCGCACACATAATCTGCTTGTCTCGGGCGCCTGGGATACTGATTTATCCAACCCAGCAATTGCAGTCGACATGCTTGGTGTCTGAAGTTTGCACTGGAGATACGAGGCTAATGTAGCTAATAAGTAAGGGAAGCTTATAACCGGCAGTTTATATATGAAAACTGCATGCATAACAAAATTGCTCTAAATTGGATAAAATTTCTCCCTAAAAATTTGTCCACGTGCGTGATGTGGATGTTTAATTTTCCCCCATAGGGTAATCGAGATGCCCCATGCCTATCAGTGCTGTGTGTTTGGAGCGTGCAGCAGCTACAGATCCACCCCTCAGTGGGGAGAAACAGTGGGCACAGAGGAGGAGGAGCTTCAGAAGAGAGCGCTCGGCCTCGTCCCAATCCACGCTGATTGTACGAGTAACAGATGTATTACAGTATAACCCTCCTGTAGTGTTCACTTTTTAGCAGTGTTCTGTCAATAGCAATACAACTGTAACATTTATTTAAAAATCCCCAATTGGATTTTAGAGAGGCCTTGCTTTTTTCTTTCTGTAACGTTAACTCGAGGTCCTGACTTCTTATTCTCATGACACAAAGTGACAAGTTGTTTTATTGAAATAATGAACTGAATGATGAGGCTTGAGGATGCACGTTAGCCAAAATAAAGACAACTAAAGACGTGACAGCTTTTAAATAAATGCTGTCAGATATCAGCTATTAAAGAATCCACTATTTTTACCCGACAATCGCCTAGTAAACCACCCAGACACGATGCTAGCTAGCTAATGTGACCTCTACAGCTACCCCTTTAACCTTACACACTGACACTGAGGTTAAGCTGTCTATGTGATCGCAAGTAAGCTGAGATCTTGACATAACTAGAAAAATAATAACACAAAAAGTCCTTTATGTAAACGTGTGTTTGTTCTTCATATAAAAGAGCGTTCAAAGAGAACTTTCCACACACTTATTTCTAGGAGCAGTTCATCTGTCTTTGTCTATTTTCATCAACCTGCTTGCTCGTCTTTAATTAGAACTCTAAAAACATGTCGGGGCCGTGCAGGAACCACAGGAAAGTGTTTACTGTCTTTCTGCATTCCCCTGTCAGCAATCTGATCTTCCTGACTTGAAAGCAGCGCAGTAATTACACCGAGACCGAGATCGGCGAGTAAAGATCTAAAAGCGCCATTCATCCCCCGTGAAAGAGAAGAAAAACAAAGTGTGATTAGCGAGCGAATTTTACAATTGTGTGTGAGATTTACAGGATGTTCTACAGTGCCACCCCTTCGAAAAACAATAAATCTGTTTTCAGGAGATGATGTTGGAATATCTTTTAAATCAAAAGCATTCATTATAATTGAATGCACACACAAATTATAGTTACCTGTAATTTATAAAAAAAATTAAAAAGGTGTTTTTGTTTGCAGATGACCCCGATCTGGAGGAATTCCAGTCAGCTATTGAAGAGTCCAAACTCCAAACTAGTGTCCAGTGCACCCCTGTCCCAGGTGATTGTAATTAATAAATACAATTAATACTTTTGTAACAGGACACATGATTATTTCTAACAGAGTTTAAGAAAAGAAAAGAAAAAAGAGATTTATTTAACATCCACAACGACTTACAAGGGAGGCAGAATCCAGTCCGAGCACAAACCTGAGCAGCTGAGGGTTAAAGATAACGTAAAACATATATCATGATACATTTATCTTCTGTGATGGGACGTAAATCTTAATTTGATGACATGATGTTATATTTTCCCTATCTGTTAATGCAAGTGGACATAGTAAAAATTAAAAGACATTTACACAAAAGCTAACAAGGTAGTACATTTTTTTGGTAGGTTATAGCTTACAGTCAATATGAACACACCGTTTTTGATTTATATTAGTGAAGGATGATCGAGAAATAGAATTAGACAACATTTTTGATAACTGAAATACGCAGTCCTCTGTAGATGTTAGTAAATCAGCTTGCACTTTTTTTTTGCATGTGTTTTTACATGTGTTTTAACCTTCACCTCATCCATTATTCTGTGATATTGGGATGTTTCTGCATGCGTTATCTCTTTAGTATCATTTGCCCGATTATTGTCTCACACCTAATGAATGCCTGTAACCTGATGGTTTACCGCCTGTTGGTTTATTGTGCTTCTCCGTTTCAGGTCCATTTAAGCCATGTGATGCTCTGTTCGATGGCTGGTTGGTGCGTTTGGGAATGTGGATTATTTCTCTCGTCTCTCTGATGGCTAACATCCTCCTCGTTCTCTCCATCTTCACCTCGCCCAGCTACCTCTCGCCGATCAAGTTAATCATCGGCTCCATCGGCTCTGCTAACCTGCTCACCGGGCTCTGCTCGTGCATGCTGGCGCTGATTGATGCTCTGACCTTCGGCGAGTTCGCCGCATACGGTGCACGTTGGGAAACAGGAGCTGGTTGCCGGGCAACAGGGTTCGTCTCCGTGGCGGCGTCGGAAGGATCCATCCTGTTCCTGGCGCTTGCGGCGGTTCAGTGCAGCGTCTCGGTCTCGTTTGGGAAATCACCGTCTCATGGCAACGTCCGGGCCGCCTCTGCAGTCTGCGTGACGCTTTCGCTGGTCTCCGCGAGCCTGCCACTGCTAGGGGTGGGAAAATTCGGGACCACACCCCTTTGCATCCCCTCCCCACTCCCGGACACCCCGCCCACCACGCTGGGCTTCATGGTGGCTTTGATTATGATGAACTCGCTCTGTTTCCTGCTCATCACGAGCACCTACATTAAGCTCTACTGGGATCTGATGAAGGGGAATTTCGACAGTGTGTGGGACTGTGCCATGATCAAACACGTGGCCTGGCTCATTTTCACCAACTGCCTGCTTTATTGCCCCGTGGCCTTCCTCAAGTTCGCCTCCCTGCTCTCTCTCATCCCCGTCAGCGAGGACGTCATCAAATCCGTCCTGCTCCTGCTCCTGCCGCTGCCGGCATGCGTTAACCCACTGCTTTACATCCTCTTCAACCCGCATTTCCGCGAGGACGCAAAGCTCCTCGTGAGCCGAGCTCGTCTGGTGCAGGGCCGCGTTCTTGACTCCTTCGTCTCCGTGGAGATGGAGAAGAGCTCGTGTGACTCCACCCAGGCGCTTGTGCCCTTCTGCGCCGAGGTGGACGCGGCGCTCGAGGGCTCCGTGCCACTTGTGCCCTGTCAGCTGCAGACGGCGATGAATAAAGAAAACGATAAACAGGAGGAGAGCATGTGGAGCAAAAGGGTGGACAATCACAGAGGAAGCTCTCTCGTCTCTGGAGTTTATCAGCCTTCACATCCCTTGTGCCATTCATAAATCCTGTCTGAGGTTGCTCCGATATCAGAACCCTTCTGATTAGGAGAAAGACAATCGTGAGATAACAGAAGATCATGGACAAAATTATATTACTGTTTGATAACTGATAAAATAAAAACAGTTGATGGTAATGGACTCGACTGGACGTATATCCAGGTGGAATATTTAAAACCTTCTGCTCGCCTAGAAAGGAAATGTACACAATGTCCCCGCGTACCCCAAGTGTAGTTGATCAGCCAAGACATGTTTGGTGTCTGATATTGGCTTCTTTAGTTTAGGCTAATGTAGCTGACAAGTAAGGGAAGCTTATAGCCTCCAGTTTAGCATTGTTTGAACAGCATGTCTAACTCATCACACACTCAACTCAAACAGCTGTGGAGTTGTTCAGTATATGTGGTTTCTGACACTTTATGACACTGTAAAAACGTCAGGCACCGAACATGTCTTGGTTGATTGAATTCCTTTGAATTAAGAAGGACATTGTGTAAATTTCATTTTTGGCTGAACTGTTCTTTTAATATTTCAATGTGAAAATGTTTTCTCTAGCGCACCTATTCATTAGGGGATGTTCTTAAAAACAATTATCCATTAAAATGATAATCAGCCACACATCCCATGTTGATAATACTTGTAGCTCATCAAGGATTGGCAGGTCTTCATTTGCAATAAATGAGTGAAACCTCGCAGGAAAGTAAAAACTGTTATAAAATGGTCAGTTATATTCAAAAGCTAAAACTGGAGTATAAATGTGTATGGTGCAACAGTTTCAGATTGGAATAAGAAATGTATTCAGTGGGCTTTGATGTTTTAACACGTGTCAATGTAATCGGAGAAACGGCCCTGGATTAGACTGTACTACAGCGCGGGGGTTCTGCTTTTCAGAATTGTAAAAGTAGCTAGCTATTATGTATAAAATATAAATATAACTACC
>JAOUQW010000016.1:1993420-2009060 GCA_028565825.1 Olivaichthys viedmensis
TTATTGTTATGCACCAACATACCAAAGCAAATTCCTTGTATGTGAAAACCTACTTGGCAATAAACTTGATTCTGATTTTGATTCTGATGTTCTAATAATAATGATAGCTATTATTATTATTGTTGATGTACAGTAACAGTAATAATAATGATAATAATAATAGCTATCATTATTATTACAACAACAACAATAATAATAATAATTTTAATAAATAACTTTATTTATATAGCACTTTCTATAGATTTACTGTGAATTTATTTGTTTTTGATAACATACGAGTAGGTACGATAACGCATAGTGCATAGATGAGTCTACTGAGTCGATATTAATATAATTAGTCATTAAGAGATGAAAGAGAAATGGTTAAATTGAGTTAAATTATGGATCGCACATACTGGTTAAAATTGACATTGAATAAACTCTTACAGCAAGTTTTGTATCTACAACTAGTTTCTAGATCAGTATACTGGCAGTGTATATATGTATACACTGAGTTGGCAGTTTATTTTTTAAATAGATCTAGTAATTAATAAACTGGCAACTCAGTGTAACATAGCTATTAATTATAATAGTAAAAATGATATACGGAAATTGAAAGGGGGAAACCAGGTCACAAAAAGACATTTTATTAGGGTGTACCACAAGGCTCTATACTGGGTCCCCCTTTAATTCTTATTTTATATGAGATCTCTCTTCCTGTTTTTCTCTCCCTATCGCTCTCTCTGTTTCCCAATCTAAACAGTCACTACACAGAGTTATGAATGGTTACATTTATATTGAGGGGATGCCGTTAGCGGTTCGTAGCTTTTCATGTAACTTCTGTCTTGTAAACTCCAATAAAATCATTCTTGCTCATTAGAACTTCTACAAATTTTTGTAGTTTTTCAAGTCTGCAATTTTTGTATATTCCCTTTTGCAGAATGTTTTGTTTTCAATGAATAGCTGCTTATTTTATAATGAAATATGTGTTGTCAATTTAATAATGGTGTGTTCACAGATTGTCCTATTGTGACAAAGTCAAATGGGACAGTGGTAACTTTAAGACTATATTCTAGTGACCGGAAGGCTGTAAGTTCAAATCAAAGGACTGCCAGAGAGCCTTTCTTGAGCAAGGCACTTTGCTTTGTCGCTTTGGATAAAAGTGTCTGCCAAATGAATAAATGTAAATGTAAAATACAGACACACTGATAAGGCAGTGTGTCTCCAATGTGTGAATAAATGAACAGAATGATTTCCATTATATTAGTTTTTTTAATAGAGTAAGGCTTCGCTGAATCTTCAAATGTTTGCACGTTTTGTATGTCGCTCTGGGTAAGAGCGTCTACTAAATGACTAAATGTAAATGTAAGGAAGTTCCATCTGCTGCCATGTGCAGATGGAGTAGTTGGCTACATAAAACCCATTTTAAACACAGACAATCAAATGTAATTAAAAAAAAATATATATATATATTTTATTGATCCTGTTTATACTTATAAAGAGCTTCATCCACTGTATCACACTGCAGCAATGCCTTCTGGGTAAGTTGTGAGAAGGAAGTGAACTAGGCTTTGTTAAATACAGTACAGGATCGCAGCAAATGTGTAGTGTAGTGTCAGATATGAATGTGTACTACTTGCTTGATAACACACCAGCAGTGAAAGGCACTATTGCCATTATAGTAAAAAGGACCACAGTAGAAAAAATGTAATATTTTAATGTTTGTAAAACAAAATCTTCCATAAATAAATGTATTTACTTAATTATTTGTTACTTGTTTATTTATTTATTTACATATTTTTTATACTGTGTCTTTTGTACAAAGTCCAATGAAGCTGAGTTCATGAAAGACAAACATGAATATATTTTATTTTGACTATTGTGGTCCGTTGTATTATAGGAACAAGTCTAAAGCAGATGGTGAACTCACAACATTCATCATTTTCAAAAAGTTGTGAATAAGGTGCTTGAGACAGTAGTCATCTTGACAATGTCTTAATAAATTATCATACATTGGTATATATTATAAGCACTATTTAAAATAAAATATTTTAATGAACATATTAGATCTGTTTCAAAAGTGCTTAAAATTGCTTGTATGTAATAATATCAAGGCAAATAAATGCTTTCCATCAAATGAACCCCACTGCAGGTAGTTAAATTTCATTGCACTCTGACTAATTGTATATAGGTTTTGAATTTCTGATAGTGGCTTCATGAGGTGGCATATTTATGGGATTATAATATGTTTTGTGTTTTAATGGGGTGATGAGCTTAAAATCAGCCACCACTGAAAGTGCTTTTATTCACTTCTGCCACATATTATCCAAAATACATTATTCAAGTCATGTTTTTTAGAGTCCACTCAAAAATATTGCTAGCGTAAATGATCTAGCATAAAAGTGTGTTAGTATTTTGATTTTCCATCTTCCAAGTCCCCGTTTGTCCTATTCAGAGATGTGGCGCTCCCTGATTTAAGTCCTTTTTCAGAAGCTTCTTTAATCGGCCTCTTCTCCTCCTGCTCTGTCTCTCGGTGGTAGAAATAGTTAAAGTTGGAGACAATGACGGGCACGGGCAGAGCGATGGTCAAAACCCCAGCGATGGCACACAAAGTGCCCACTAATTTACCACCCAGTGTAATGGGACACATGTCTCCATATCCCACTGTGGTCATGGTGACTACGGCCCACCAGAATCCATCAGGGATGCTATTGAATTGTGTGTCGGGGTCATCCACCTCAACGAAGTAGATGGCACTAGAGAAGAGGATGACTCCGATGAAGAGGAAGAAAATGAGCAGCCCCAGCTCCCTCATGCTTGCCTTGAGCGTCTGACCCAAAATCTGAAGACCTTTGGAGTGACGTGATAGCTTAAAGATCCTGAAGACTCTCACTAACCTGATTATTCGAAGAATGGCCAAGGACATGCTCTGTCCTCCAGTAAAGGTATTGGTCGTGCTTACCAGTTCAGTTACCACAGTGACAAAATACGGGGTGATGGAGATGATGTCAATAATGTTCATGATGTTGTTAAAGAACTTGCGTTTGCTTGGGCAAACCAGGAAGCGGACAACAATCTCAAAGAAGAACCAGATGATGCAGGCTGTCTCAATAATGAAGAAAGGGTCAGTGAAAGTGTTGCTAATGGTCTTGGGAGGGGAGCTGGGTGAAGCGATTGAGGAATTTCCAGGGCCATTTGTTCGACTGATAGTAAGTTCCATGGTTTGAAAGACCTCCATGTCCTCACGAAACTCGGGAAGAGTCTCCATACAAAAGATGACGATGGAGATAATAATCACAATAACTGAGACCAGAGCAACTGCACGAGCTGCATTGGAGCTCTCAGGGTACTCAAACAGCAACCAGAACTGTCTATACATCTCATTGGAAGGTAGAGCAACCTCAGGTTCTTTGACAAAGCCTTCTTCCTCACGAAACTGCTCCATGGTTTCACTTCCCAGCTCATAGAAAATCATCTCATCTGCAAAAACATCAAAGGGAACGTTTGCAGGTCTGCGGATCTTTCCGCCTGACTGGTAATAGTACAGAATCCCATCAAAGCTTGGACGATTGCGATCAAAGAAATATTCATTCCTCATTGGATCAAAGTAGTCAATTCTTTTTAAGGGATCTCCCAACAAAGTGTCAGGAAACTGGTCCAAGGTCTTAAGTCGTGTCTCGAAATGAAGACCAGCGATGTTGATAATGACTTTCTGCTCACCGTCATCAATGTCTTTCTTGTCCACAAGTAGATCCTCATAGCATTCTTTGACCAGTTTGTTGAATATGGTTTCGCCCTGCGAGCCTTCTGTGTTTAATAAAAATTTCCAGTTAGATGTCAGGCTAGCACAGCTGGGATGCCCTCTTGTTGTTGGAGGTGGTATGGTGGGTGACTGTGGCTCCCTGATAATCTCACCTTTCTCTTGGTAGGATGGAATATTTGGGGTACACGTGACATGGTTAGTGCATAGACGCCTTTCTGCCATATCTACAGTCAAAGCTGTCTTCTCATTAGAGTAATTTGGGTCATCCACGTTACTGTTCATGTTCTCCAAATTCTCAAAGTCAACTAACGCCACCTCCATTCTCTCAGCTTGAACAGTCATCTGTAAACCTGATGACAGAGATCAGACCTCCAAGGGAGTGTAATTACAGCTCAAATTCCTAACTGGATCTTCAGCATCAAGCTTCACAGGAACACTCATCACATTGAGGGAACTTCGATGCATCAAGTCCTGTAAATTCAAGAAAAGAGACGTTTTAGTGTGTCTGTGGGTCTGTGCTGGCACAGAAGACATCATATTGTTCCATGGAAACTATTCGCCTTAAAGTGGGAGCACAGACTGGCTGAAGGTAAGGAAACATGTTATGAGAAAATCAATCAAATGTCGCTATTTTGAATTTTTGGTCATAAAAATGACTACCATTTTTTTAAACCAAAATCCTATATTGCCTATATTCCTATATTACCTCAGTACCTACTATAGTCGTTACTTTAATAATATGTAAAGAATTTTTACCAAAACAACATGAAGATGTGTTTATTTCCTGTCAAAAACTTGACTAGGCTATCATCAGTAGTCAGTCTAGGCAGACTTACGAGACCAGCCAAACCTCGCTGGCTAGTTTTCCTCCAATCAAGAGTGCCATGCTTTGACTGCCAAGTTTATTAGGCTAACAGGCATAGAGCACGATGAAATAACTTTGCGTCTTGCTTAAATGGACATGGGGCATTGGTTGATTTTAAGTCCATTTTCACCACTTTGTTCACTTTTGTCATTTGAATTGAGAACAATGGATATGATGCACAATTAGGATAGATATCATATATGTCAAATGTGAAGGGAGTTCCCAGACCGCCACACAAATGTCATGAAACAAAAAATTGAGGTGTTTCTTTGGCAGAGTAAATATAGGTTTTTCCATCCAATTGCTTTGCAAAAGTCAAGCAAATTTGCCGACAAGCAAAAGAAAATGTAAACGATTGTCTGCTTACATCAACTACTCTTAGTGTTGGATATTCGGAAAATGAGCAACAGACATCAAGACATCAAAAGACTTTTTGAGTGTATCAGCACTTCGCCTTTGCTCAGAGGCTCCTCGACTCCTGCAGGCAGTGGCTGAGGCACAACCCCAAGTAGCCAGAGAAGGTAATTGAGCAGGTGGCGACTTTCCCGACTTTCTGGCTGATGCGATCAAGCTGGCGGAGGATCACCTGTCCATGTTAGCAGGCTCAGGAAACAAGAGGACTGTCATCCCTTCAACTGGCTCCACGTAAGAAGAAGCCACCACAGCCAGCGGAGCGACCAAGGGAGCGAGAATGAGTCTCAGCGTCCACTAACTTGTGTCTTTCTTTTCTCCCCTCTCTTCCCCCAGCTGCCGCAGTTGACCCCCCGAGAGCTGGAGTGGGGCTTGGGCAGGTCTGTTGGGGTTGTGAGGTGATGTGAGGTTTACACATCCTTAGTGGGGGACGCACTTCCCGGTACGTTGCTTCCCTTCCCCATGAACCCCTCACAGATAGTCATGTGACTATACTATAAGGAACGCGTTTGACCAAGTAATGTAAATTGATGGTCTAAGTGTTCCACTTTGAATTGAACATAATCCTAGTGGATTATGCAACACGGTATCCTGAGGCAGTGCCTCTGTGGGCGATCTCCGCAAACAGCGTAGTTGAGGCGCTGTTTCTCCCGAGTTGGCATCATGAAAGAGATCCTAACTGACCAGGGCACATCTTTTATGTCACACACACTATGAATTATTGGGGATAAAAGCGATCCATCCAAACCAGTGTCAACCACATGCAGACGGATGGGTTGGTAGAATGTTTTAACAAGACACTCAAAAACATGATTTGTAAGTTAGTTCACTATGACGGTAAAAATTGGGATAAATGGTTGGAGCCCCTATTGTTTGCAGTCTAGGAGGTGCCCCAGGCCTCCATGGGGTTTTCCCCATTGTAATTATTATACAGTCCATTTCTGTGTGGACTTTCACAAGGTGAACACGGTATCAAAATTTCATATCCAATGCCTCGCTTCTGGACTGGCTGGGTGCTGCTTGCTTTTATTTGACCCTGGATTTGACCAAGGGCCTATTAGCAAATTCCCTTATTGCCAAAGTCCAAGAAAAATGGTGTTCTCCACACCGTTCAGTTTGCAGCAATTCGTCACACTTCTGTTCAGGCTTTTTGGGGTGCTGGATACATTTCAACAACTAATGAACCATGGTCTCCGGTCCCAACCCTGCCACAGTTTATTTAGATAACATCTTCATTTATAGTAATGACTGGCAGTGGCATATGCAACATGTGAGGGAAGTCCTGAAGTCCTTGAGACAAGACGAGCTTACGCCGAACCCAGCAAAGTGTGCAACTGGACAGGTGGAGGTACATTATCTGGGCTTCCACTTGGGTCATGGGCAGGTGCATCCCCAAACAAATAAGACAGCGGCTATCGTGGCCTGCCTGCAGCCCAAGACCAAAAAGGAGGTGAGACAGGTCCTGAGGCTATTATCAAAAGTTTGTGCCTCATTATTCAGACCTCACCAGCCCACTGACTGATCACTAAAAAGGGAGCACCAGATCAGGTCCAGTGGTCAAAGCAGTGCCAGTGGGCCTTGTTAGGATTAAAGCGGCTCTCTGTGGGGAGCTCTTACTTCACTCACCTAATTTCTCTCTCCCTTTTGTGTTGCAGACCAACATGTCGGACTGGGGGCCATTTTGTCCCAGGTGGTTGGGTGGGGGGGACCATCCGGTGCTATATGTTAGTAGTAAACTTTCCGTGTGGGAGTCTATGTACAGCACCATTGAGACAGAGTGCTTGACCATCTTCACTCTCCGATACTACTTGGTCCCATGCAGTGTCTACACCGCTTGAAGGGTGCCAACATGGGGATCACTCATTGGTATCTGGCGTTACAACCTTTTAAATTTACAGTGTTCCACAGGCTGGGGGCACAGATGGTAGACTTCCTCTCTCATCAAGGGGGGGGAGTCAGTCGCAGGGTGCTCTTGAATTTTTTACACACACTCAGTACATCATCACTTATTGCATAATACTCTATTTCCATCCCCCTTTTATTGCCTCTTGTATATAATCATATTATGCCACGGTGTAGCGGCAGGACGGAGGACACAAACGCAAGCCATTGCAAAACAAAGAAACATTTATTAAACTGACATACACAGAACTACACATAACATTAATATCAACATACAAGGACAAGGCAGGACTGAAACACAGGGATACTTATACTAAACACAGACAAGGAACAGCTGGTAACACTTAACAGAATCAGACAGGGCAGAATAGACTAACACAACACAGAACTGAGCTCACACGCGGTAAGCGTCGTCATGGCAACTGCCATGTGCAGTGTCTGTGACAGAGGCCCCCCCAACGCGCGGCTCCTGCCGCGCACACAGATGCCCACAAAGGGAGGGTGGGGGGGCCTGGGCCTGTGGGGCCAACGGCCATGTCTGGGTGGCGACACGGAAGCCGGCTGTGCACTGGGGTCTGACCACCCTCCCCCGTGCAGCCAGGGGGCGGGCAACGACCTCGGTCCCGCCGGCACGCGAAGGAGCAACGTCAGGAGGCAGGGCGGTGTCATTGTCCCAGAAGCCCGGGGGCGCAGCAATGACGTCTTCTCCAGGATTGAAAGGCGGGACGGCGTCGTTGTCCCCGAAACTCAGGGACGTAGCGATGACTTCCTCGCCGGGGACTGGAGGCGGGACGGCGTCGTCGTCCTCGATGCCCGGGGATGTAGTGATGATGTCCTCCCCAGGAACGGGAGGTGTAGGGACGTTGCCGCCCCCAAGCCCATGGGTGGAACGATGACGACCTCTGCAGAGTCAGGGAACTGGGCCATGCCTCCTGTGGCGTCAGGGGATTTTGCCATGCCTCCTGCGGTGTCAGGGAATTTGGCCATGCCTCCTGCAGCGTCTGGGACGGCCTCGGCGGCCATCATCAGCCTCCCCCCCATAACATTCCAGCGGGCCTTTTTCCTTCGCTCCAGGGAGGCTGGTAAGCCTGGCTGGATCAGAGACGAGCAGCCTCTGTGGCTGGCTCCGCGGCCTTCGGGGCTGCTCTCATCTCTCTCCGGTGGCTCAACTGGGCACCGCGGATATCGGCACGGAGCCACAACTGGGGGGGCGGCTGGCGGCAGTGGCGCGATCAGGGGGATGGCAGGCAGTGGCTGCCACTGGCTTGGAGGCACGGCAGGAGGGGCGAGCTGCGCGACGAGTAGCGCCACTACGGTGTACAGAAAGTGAGCCGGGCCCGCCGCTCCTCGCCCTCCTGGCAGAGCATGGCCATGCCCTTATCCTCCCAGGCAGCGAGGGGTTGCCCCGATGTGGTGACCAGCGCCATGAGGGTGTTGCTGTCGGCGAACCAGCGCTGGTGCTCCCCAAGTTCCACCTGCAGGTCCTCCAGGCTAGCTGCCTTTGTGGGGCAGCTTGTTGTGTTCATTGTTTGGAAGTCCTTGTTTCTGTCATGGCGTAGCGGCGGGACAGAGGACACAAGCGCAAGCCGTTGCAACATAAAGAAACATTTATTAAACTGACATGCACAGAGATACACATAACATTAACATCAACAAACAAGGACAAGGCAGGATTGAACCACAAGGATACTTATATTAAACACAGACGAGGAACAGCTGGTAACACTTAACATAATCAGACAGGACAAACTAGACTAACACAACACAGAACTGAGCTCACACGCTGCGAGTATCGTCATGGCAACTGCCACGCGCTGTCACGCGCTGCCCATACTAAGTTTTATACCTTAGAGAAGAGGAAAAACTTTTGCAACCAAATGGGAAGAAAGATTTAGAGAATTCCAAAGCATATCTCTATTACAGAGCAGAAACACATAGTCTGACTCGAGCAATATGTAAAATTGAAACAGGTTTTGAAGAGAAAGTACTGTTTCCTATGCATCTTTATGTATGTTTCCATGTCTTATGTATTGAGTCTGTGCATTTTTCACAGACCATCCTATCTGGTGTTGCCATGTGACACTGATAGAGATCCAGACAGACACAACGAAGTCAAAGAATCCTGACCCAAGTCCTATAGTTTCAGACATTGTATAGGAGGAGCGAGGCACAGAAAGAGAATCAGAGACAGAAAAAAAGAGAGAGAGAGTGAGAGAGAGAGAGAGAAAGAGAACGAGAGAGAGAGAGAGAGAGAGAGAGAGAAAGAGATGGAAAATAAATACCTCTCCTCCAATTCACTTGCTATTCCACTGACCAGCATTGGGTTTAGTGGGCCAAAGTTTCTGAGGTGAGAGCATTTCACATCATAAATTATTCAAGTGTTCTGTAACTTTTCTCCAATAGAAACATCCTGGAATCAGAACACTTGGTCAACATTAACATATACAAAACAAATCTAACTCAACCATCACTCAACAATCATAACTCAATATTAACTCATCATTAACCATTAACTCATACAAAACAACATTAACTCACATTACCTGATACATATCAACATGATCTGATAAAAATAAACATTAGCAAAAACACTAACTCATACAAATCAACATTAACTCAACATAAGTTTAACATTAAGTTGTCAGTGTTAAATACACTGATCTGATAACTAATAAACTTGCAACTCGGTATCTATACAACATCAAATCAACACTGATACAGCTAAACATTAATTTAATATTAGGTCAACAATAAATCAACACTAACTCCCAACGTCTCTGTGGTCCCAGCCGTGCCGCCCAATAGTTTTGTGGTCCCTACCTCATCTCCCAATTGTTCTGTGATCCAAGACTCGACTTCCAGTGACCAGTGACTTCTAGTTCACCTACTAGCCAACCCAGCCTCCAATGTGCTGCCGCAAGCCCACTCAGCCTCCGACAGTCACAACTCCATTGGTTCTGTCCTGTTTTCTGCTCCTGCCCTTTGCTTTGTCCCTGTGCCCATATTAG
This sequence comes from Olivaichthys viedmensis, assembly GCA_028565825.1. Classification (NCBI taxonomy): domain Eukaryota; kingdom Metazoa; phylum Chordata; class Actinopteri; order Siluriformes; family Diplomystidae; genus Olivaichthys; species Olivaichthys viedmensis. Next base: position 2,003,349 of record JAOUQW010000016.1, read on the forward strand.
CCTCTGACCCGATCTAGCTTAGCTTCTCAGACCCCCAGCCCCCACAGCAGTGTCAGGTACTGCCTGGTACCAGTCCCAGGTTCATATCCAGTTCCACTTACTTTCTCCTGACCCAATCCCTGTCACTGTCTCCTATCCTGTGCTTGTCCCTTATCCAGTTCCTCTATTTGTGGGTGTTTCTGATCCTGTCTCTCTGTCTCCCTGTTTCAGGCTCCACTCAAGACCCTGGCTCAGGCCCTACTCCAGATCTCAGCTCCATCACGTGTCCAACCCTTAAATCATTGGTCTAGCTCCTCCTACCTACATGGACTCAGCCTCTCTAATCCTAGATGTGACAGTGCCACCTGGTGTTCTGGAAGATGCTGTGCCTCTCTGCTCTGGACCACTCCATCTCTGGTCCAACTTCTCCTGCAGGGTTGCCAGATTATATGCCATCAGTTGGAATATTCTTAATCCAATTGGTCTGGAAAAACTTGACCTTGCAATGATAGATATAATTTAGTTACGATGTAACTCAGCCACATTCTGGGATTGTTTATAGTCAGTTAAAAAGGTTTTAAACTGTGATTCAGTTGGAAGTAGTCAATCCAATCTGTCAACCCTGTCCTCCTGCCTCCATTACCTTGGTCACTGTGACCCTAGATGTGACAGTGCCACCTGGTATTATGGAGAATGCAGTATCATGAACTATGCTACATGGTCCAGGGTTCTCCTGTCTTTTGTTTTTCACGCATCTTGTCAAGATGGGAGGTTCGGTCATGAACTCCTGTGTTTTGCCTCTCTTCTGCTTCAGCTCCACCTTGTCCACACCCGGTGATCATTTTTATCACCTGGCCATTGTGATTAGCCTTCTTCTGTCTGTCATAGTGCTTTGCGAAGTATATGTATCTATCTGCATTACTGAGCCATTTTACCTTGAACCTTGTTTTCATGTTTCTTGTTTCCTAGTGTCTTGTTCCTAGTTTCTGGTTTCCAGTTCCATGAGTGTGGTTTTCTAGTCTAGTTATTGTTGCCTGATTTTGTCAGCATTATGAATTTGCCTGTTGTATACACACTGCAGTAAACACACTGCCGTAAACACACTGCTTTGTAGGCTCTCTCTAATGGATTTGTATTTTTATTGCAAAATACAGTAATTAATTTATGAATAAGGCCGTTATCAAATGTCGCTCATTCAGAGACACATTATATTGCAGCATTAAGTAAAGTGAGTTAGTAGTAACAGTGGGTGAGAAACGTGTAAATGTACAGATATGCAATGCACAATATATAAATGTATGACAGATGCTTTATAAGTTAAGGTAAATAAAATGCAGTGTGGATAAAATCCAAAAAGTCAACCCATGTAATCTACATAAATATGATTGGTTTAATTTACAATAGGAATGATAGCATGTTGATGTTCTTATTCTTACAATTTAATGAATGGTTAAAGCTAAATTCATATTTACAAAAAAAAAAAAAAGAAGCAAAACCTGGAGTGTATGCAATACACACAACCACACACACACACTGTTCAGATTAAATAACATTAAGCTAGAATTGCTCACAGTTTGCCAATACACACATAGACATCCACAGACAAACACACACACTCATGTACTCTCTCCTAGATCCTCATACACACTCCTGGCTCACCTGAATGAGGGTCTACAGGTGTGTATCAGTGTTTAGTGTGTGCTGAGCTGCTGTTTCTGACCTCGTCTCCATTTGGGCTCAGAGTGGCTTTAATCTTCTAAAGTCAGCATTGAGTAACCTTATGCTTGGGAGAAACTAGAGATGACGTATAGGGTTGAGCATGCGCACATACACACACACACACACACACACAAAAGCACATTTGGTTTCTGTTCTACACCAGGTAACCAAGCACACTTAATCACACTACAACAATCCAAATATTCTTTCGGTGTCTCACTCCAAACTCCTACTTTAACCCCTAATCCCTACTTTTAACCCTTAGTGCCAATTCCAATCTCTAACCCTAACTTGAAAAGCCTAGCCCTAAATCCCAACTGTGGCCTCTAACTTTAACACCCAGCACCTACTTTATACCCTAACCCCAAATTTTAAGACCTACTCCTAACCCCTAACTTTAACTCCTTAACTCCAACTTGAAACCCTATTGTCCAACTTTAGCCCCTTACCCCTAATTTTAACCAAGAGCCCTAACCTCTAATACCTGATCCTAATTCTAAACCCTAACCCCTAACTCTGACTTCCTTACCTTAACACTTAAAAGGCCGGAATTCCATTACTACTAGAATGGCCATAGCGGTCATTTTGACCGTTTTAATTTTACATGCTTTTTTATACTATCACAGAATAAATTAAAAAATGATTACATTATTATTATGTTAAGATAGCTCATAAATGTCAGACAAATGTAAAATCTATGTTTTTATCATTATTAATTAATTAATTAATTAGCGCCATACTAGTATACCAACATGTAGTACACTACTAGCATTGTATTTTTCTGTAAGAAAAAAACCCATTTGATTTTTAAATTAATTTCTTGTAAAAAAGGAACACAAAGAACAATAAAACTTAAATGTAAGAAGATAATTTTTTTTATGTTCATGTAAAACACACTAAATGGCTAAATGCACACTAAACACATTAAATGGCTAGAATGGTCAAACTGGTCATGACAGGAAATTAGATGAAATTATTATACAAACTGCTTAAAATTTTGATTAGGTATTATACAATCAACAAAAGGCAAACATTTTTTTAGTATAATCAAAAGGAAATCCATATAGCCTAATATAACACATCGTTATGGGGTAAACTGCGCATCACGTGGGCTGACATGCAGCTGGACTACTTGCAATCAACACCTAATTAATTTAATTTAAACCCCCAACTTTAACCCCACCCAAAACTTTATCCACTAACTCCTAGCTCCAATTCCTTGTTGTAAGGTTATTTCCTGACCTAACCACGACAATGGACAGAGTGAATGTATTTATAACCTTCCTGTAGTGTACAAGGTTAATGTAGCTAACAAGTTGTGGCAGACGACTTCACCCAAAATATTTTTTATAATTACATGCCCAATTCTTCATATACTTGTTTCAAATGACAATGTTAAACACCAGCAGGTATTTACAGAAAGGTATGGGTGAGACGTTTCCTGCACTTGTGAGCTACATTAGCCTCGTAGCAAACGTCAGACACCAAACGTGTTGGCTGATCGACTACATTGGGGTGAGGGCCAAAATAAATGTAAATAAGTGTAAATGTGATTTTCTGCTGAACCAATGTTTTAAAATGGGTTATCTTGACTAACAGAACTAAATGTTAACAACGCTGAAATATTAGATCTGAAATCATCAGTAAGGCAAAGCTAAGCAACATGGTCCATCACCCAACACCAGCACTGATCAGATCAGTTACACTCCACTAAAGAAACTTCAGAGTGGAAACATTTACTTACATGCCTGAGAAACGTTGAGACAGGAAAAACATTAGCTAAAGAACACAATCCACTCTGGAATTGTGTTTCTGATAACATCAGGGACGCTCTATAGCTCTATAGGTGTTTTTAAGCCCAGATTTTTTAATATTGTTAAATAAACAAATAAAGAGGATTGTTTTATAAATGTGTTTTATCATACATACTTTGTTCAACCATGTATTCTTTCATTTAAAGGTTTTCTTTCACCCTTCTAGTGAAAATGGCGTGGCCTCTGTGCTGTCAATCATAGTAAATGAGGCGAGGCCTTTGCGCCTGTTAGTCCAAGTAAAGAAGAAGGCGTGGCCTCTGCACCTCTCAGTCCCAGTGAAGGAGGTGTGGCTATACCTGTCAGGCCCAGTGAAGAGGGCATGGCCTCCCACTTCTCAAAGCGCTAAATTGTACTGAATCATTTAAATGTAAATTTAAATTGATCATGCATTGTGGATGCTTATCATATAAACTGACAAAATTGTATTAGTGTTTGAAAACCAAGGAAATAAAAACTTGGTAGTGCACTCAGACTGTTGGACCCTCCAGACATGTACCATATTCTTCTATCCAGCGCCAGTTAGATTGTTGCCTATCATAACTCCAGTTTGTGTGTGTGTGCATGTGTGTTGCAGAGATGGTGTTTTTCAAGGGTGAACAGCAGGCGAGGCTATTAAGAATGGATCAGTGACATAAGTGGTACGATCACTTTCTCCCTCTACACACACACACACACACACACACACACACTAAATTAATGGAGCTGGAACTGCTTCAAAACACTAATGAGCACGGCACGCCAGGTGAAATTCAGGTGAACGACCTTCACTGAGGTCCATAACGGCAAGAAAACAATGGTTGTATTTTAATAAGTGACTCCCTGGTTAGATCTGCAAACTAAGTGTGATTCCAAACACTTCACTCATCAGAGAACAGCATGTGTTCCAAGCAATCTCATTAGCCATGCATACTGTCACGTGCGTGGCTGTGTGTGTCTAGTCCTGCCCTGTTGATTATGTCAAGTGCATCCACCTGTTTCCAGTCTGTCTCCCCTGATTAGTGAGTGTATAAGAATCCCTGTGTTCCTGTCCAGTTTTGTCCTTGATTGTTTCATGTTACGTGTTGCAGTGTGTGTAGTTGGTGTGTGTTTATGTTTCGTGAAATAAATGTATGTTTAAATGGCTCTCTGTCAAAAAAACGTAAAAAGAGTTAAATATACAAGGGCTCCTACTGCTTCTAGATAAGCATATCTCTCCACCCTAATAGAAGACATCAAAAATAATCCTAGAATAAATCTGATGGTTTAATTCTTGTGCCCCGATGCTCTCCCGGACTGGAAGGAGGGATGTACTTATGTTTGATGCTGCTGTAACTGGTAAATTGCAGACACAATCCCCACTTTTTCCCACAATTTCCCTAAAATTGTGGAACAGATTTATGCCTCCTGCTCTTAGTAGTTCTTAAAAATAGTAGTAGAAAAATTGTATTAATGCCCAAAGAATTGTAAATATTTAAGTTGGTACAAAACTGACAATCGAGTCCATCCTCTGAGACCAAAAATCAGTACAAGGCTGAAAATAGAGTCCGTCCTCTGAGACCGAAAAATAATAATTTGAAGTGGTACAAGTCTGACCCTTGGGTCAGACCGCTGAGACCATAAAGCGTAAGCCCTCATGGTATAAAACGATAGATTTCTAAGGGCAAGCATATAGTATTAAGTTAACGCAGAGTGGGGGAGAGTATACTTCTAACATTCTAAACATAGTGACTATCATTGGTGTTTAGGATCCGTCATATTAAAATGATCAATTGGAGTCAGCTCATTTAAAACATCCCAAACACGCATTAAACCTTCGTCCGCACCTATTTTCCATCGTTAGTTAAAGGTGGTGGTGGGGAAACGTTAATTTAAATTAAATAACACTATTGAATAAACCTAATTTCTCCTACACCTGGGCCCCACCCAAACGCGGGCCAAGGACAACTTTACCAGTTGTCCCCCCCATGATGGCAGAGCTGAACATAGATTCTTTCTCATTAAAATACATATTTTGGATGCTTGCTTTCCATTAATTTAAATGTTCTTCGTTATATTAAACTATGATACAGTTATTTTATACTGTTCATAATGGACAAGGTTTAAAATGAATACTAAAAACATTGCCTGCACCTTTGATTTAAAGATAGGACTGCTCAACATTAGATCCCTTACATCTAAAGCACTTCTTATAAATGAAATTATAACTGATCAGGGCTTTAAT
>JAOUQW010000016.1:2009160-2023068 GCA_028565825.1 Olivaichthys viedmensis
GCTAATTCATTGAGTGGGGGAAGAGTCCAGACCGCTCATCTCAGCATCTTTCAGTGCAATTAAACCTTCGGAGACTCCGCCTGGCTTTATTAGGGCCAATGTTCGATCATCGGTAAATGATGGATATGTGAAAAGGTGGATGACAGCGTTCAGTTTGTTCTGCGTCCTCGTCTGGGTGGAGGATCAGGATCACTGCAGCACCGGGAAACGCTGAGCCGCCCCGATAACGCAGAGGAACCGCAACTCTGAAGGACCTACAAATGAGCAGGCTGCGTGTTTTGGAAACCGATGAGAGTCATAGGTGAGTTTTCATACCATAATTAATTGAGTTCTGAGCCAAGTAGTCATGTTTGACTCCAATTGGGGTTTGTTTTGATGGCACAATAACAAAGGCACACTCCATTTTTTTCCTTTTGGTTAAGGGCAAAAATAGTGTTAGGTTGATTTAACTTCAAGTTTGGCGGTATTACATGCATATTATATTAGTGGTTTATTAGTGTTCGTAGGCTATTATTAGTTACTGAAGTCAACCTCAACATGCACCGTCAGAATAAAAGGTACTGCACAGGTACATTCTTGCTCCCCAAGGTACAAACCATGTAAATGTACAGTCCTTAAGGTCCAATTCTGTACCTTAAATGGGTTTTAAAGGTGCATTACATTCCATACACAGATGAACCCTTGATGGTCTCACCCCAGTGACGAGCGTTTGTACCCCCGTTTAGTACCTTTTTTCTGAGAGTGTGTGCTATGCTACCAATGTTTTTGCATTTTTCCTGTGTGTCTGTTTGAAAATGTCGATGTTTAAAGTTCATACTTGGTTGCTGAAATTTGCATTTTAGTGCATCTAATGTCATTTAATAACATCACTGCATTGTAAAAGGTTTGATGCCATTTTAACAGCGGTTTATTAGATACTTGACCCAACATTTCATTAAAGATGAATTAAATTTAAAAAATTGTGTTGAATTTAACCTCAAATTGAGAATGTTATTGAGAATGAGTGTATTATATTAGTATTTTATTGGGAGTATGTATTAGTTAATCAAGTCAACCTCGAACGTAAGCTGTTCATTAAGCATTTCTTGAAAAATGATCATGTTTACAGTACAGCCTAAACTAGGGTTTTAAGGTACAAGCCTTTAAGGTGCTACCCTCCTACGTCTTTTGTACTTTTATTCGAAGGAACATAGGGGTTTACACGTAATTAAGGTACATAATATGACCTTAAGGACCGTTGTACCCTTGTACCTCTACTGTACCTTTTCCTCTGACGGTGTGCGTTCTGACTTGGCTGACTTGGCTATTTTCAGTGGATCCATGTCTAACGGCATTTTATCAGTAGTTTATTCGACACTTTATTCGACACATCTGCTTCCCTCACCTTGACTCACAATAGAAAGCGCCCATATTCGATGATACCTAAACCTCCCGTGCTAATGCACACCGGGAACAGTTTTCAAATCCAATTCGCCTGTAGGGCACTCAGAGGGCGATTAGGTTTACAGTGCATAATTGAACCCTGAAAAGGAGTGATGCAGCTTTACCAAGGAGAGTATTGATCTTGTGAAGAGATAAAAGCAACACGCAAGTGTCCAAGCAAAGCTGTCCGTCCGACAACTCGGATAGCTCCGTCAGGGCCGTGTGCGAGCTTTATAAGTCGAATAAGTATACGCGTTTATGGATCCAAGGATGTACCTAGAGTGCTCTTGAGGTCTGTCGAGACGATAGACAACTAGCCAATACACATAAATCGACAAATATATCTTAATGCAATACACACATGCGACAGGGTAAATAAACACAAAATACACACTAACTACGCAGAACACAATACAATATTGCCCTACAAAGGCAAACTGCAGTGACAAAATTTAATTAATTTATTAAATAATTATGAAGCCTAAAAACGTATGTATTTCCGATCAGAAGTCAGTCCCCTAAGCAGGCAGCATTTTTGGGCCACAGTAATGCACTACCCAGATAAAGGCAACTGCCGTGTGAGCACCTATTTGCTCTGTGGTTACAATTAACTAGCTAATGCTGCAAAAATGACTATTCTCTGCCATAGTGTTCTTTGACCGAACAGCTAACATTTTGGGTTCATTATGAGATGAAAGCTCCTTTTTAGTCAACTAATGGATTTTCCTCAACGTCAATGACATTTTTGCACAAGCATGTGCTGAGTTCACCCGTGACCCTCTTCGACAGATAGTGATGTTGATAGTCTGTCATTTTCTTCCAGTAATTGTTGGTCAGTTGTTGGCCAAATCCAAATTGTCATGTATTTTTACCAATGAAAAATAAAGGAAAAATGAAGTTCTGTGGCAAACTTGCGTGCTTAATAATCAAAGTCAATGTCAATGGCATGTTTACATGCAAAGGTTTTTGTCCATCTGAATACATTTAATCCAATTGCAGATTCCGAATGAACATACATTCATTGTAATCCGAAATTTGGAATCCGAATGTAATCCAATCCAAAGTTACGTGCATGTGAGGAGCGGTATTTAGTGTCAACGTTACCGTAACAATGAGAAACGCGTGAGTCCTGTCAGAGCGTTAGTTCAGCATGTTGGGTGAGTGTTTAATCGCACTGCTTGCGTTATTTACAAGTCTTAAACAATGTCCGTCTCAGCAAAACATTCTCCAAAATGTCCTCATTGAACAGACAGCAAGAAGAATTTGTTTTGCGTTTGATGTTCGCCCGACATTCAGCGAGGATCCTCTGGTTGTTAAAAATAACAGAAAATGTACATTGTCCATTGGTAAAGCAGTACTTTTGACAGTACTTTTGCTGATTGGAGTCTCTCGTTCTTTATTCAGCACATTCTGTATCGCTGATGAAGTTGCTGTTCTCTCGCTCAGTGAATAAATCTTTATGTGTTGCTCTTCTGATGGTGTGGTCACTTTTGGTCTGCTTGATCATGATTTGGATACGACTGATCCAGTTTCAGAAAAGTGTTTTAGAGTGCCATACAGTGGCAATAAAAAAAATCCCAGATTTTCAATGTGGTCTCAGACTTTTGGACCTCACTGTATATATCAAAATGAAAAGCTATTGTCTGGAAATAACCTCACAAGAAATATAGGTTTTATAAACTTTTTCTAGCGTGTACATCTTCCGTTATTTTTAACCTTAGCATTTTTGCTGAATGTCGGCCAAATATCGAAAGCTGAGCCAACTTTACTGCAGTGAATTCGTGTCCCGTGTCTACCTCAAAATAAATTTGAGGTCCATCCCACCAGCCATTCAACTCCTCAATTTTTAAAAAATTGTTTAAATTGTGTAACATGAACTGTGTTTGTTCACGGGACCATTTTTTACACCAGCCTTGTTGGTCAGTGCACGTAGCGTCACAAAGGCACATGCGCAGAACGTACACACAGATTCCGATAGTGAAAGTAATCAGATACAAGGGTTTACATGGCTATTATTCTTATATTTAGTGTATTATTAAAAGGATTGCCCACCTCGTCGATCGGATAGAAATTTTGTTCGGATTGGCCTCAATCGGTTTACTCTATTCCGATCGAGTTGTATACATGATTATTAGGCTCCATGTAAACGTAGCTAATGAATATCAAGGCAGTGTAAGCTCGTGTAGGGATAATTACATCGTTATACAGCACAAGCCTACAGCAAACCCTTTTAGGAACCGGCACGCATTCCAACAGTTTGAGAGCCGAACCGCCCCATAATCAGAGTTTGCTAATGCATGACGCAAAAGTAATAACCACTGTGGTTATTACTTCTTCCACTTCTTCCACATACCATAGATTAATCGTTGCAATATTAAATTTTTCTCAGCAATAAAAGAAAAAAACGGAAAAAAAACCCCTGCATTGTCGTCTTATTTAAATGAGTTAATTAAATGTTTACAAGTTATCTTGTAAATAACTTGAGTTTCTTGGCTGGTTGTCATGGTGACGAAATGGTGCAGCCCTCCAAGCCCCTGACGCTAGCAGTTCTTGATTCTCGACCAGCAGATTCTATTTCCAACCGAGAACCCGCTCATTTGCAGTGGAAAAGTGTGGAACAATTCGAGATTAGGCACCGGGACCTGTCGGTAGAGAAGGACTAACGGTACACACTAGCTATACAGAACAAGAGGAAAACAACAGTACAGTAGAGCAAACTGGTTAAGGCACTAGATAATAAGATAAATAAATACTTAACTCTAATCTAAAAATAAATTTAGAGTCTAGATAAAGGAATTGAAATTAAGCTTGTACATTTGAAGAACAAATTTTGTAAGTATTGTTTTCTTATGCTTGTAGGTTATCCTGGATTCTCATCTGACATCTGAGAAGTAGTGTGCACTCTTCGCCTACCCGTTCTGCACCCATTCTTCACATCATGACCGTCGCTACAAGTGACCCCGTGGATGAAGCTGCGGCTCATCCGGGTCAACCTCAGGACACGTACGACCCGGAACCAGACCACGAGTGCTGTGAGCGAGTGGTCATTAACATCTCAGGCCTCCGATTTGAGACACAGCTTAAGACGCTCTCTCAGTTCCCTGATACTTTACTCGGGGACCCCAAAAAGAGGATGCGCTACTTTGATCCGTTGAGGAACGAGTACTTTTTTGACCGGAATCGACCCAGTTTTGACGCCATACTGTATTATTACCAGTCCGGCGGGCGGCTCCGGCGGCCAGTTAACGTGACTTTGGATATTTTCTCTGAGGAAATCCGCTTCTACGAACTCGGCGAGGAAGCTATTGAGATTTTCAGAGAGGATGAAGGATTTATTAAAGAGGAAGAGAAACCTCTGCCAGAGAACGAGTTCCAAAGGCAGGTGTGGTTGTTGTTTGAGTATCCGGAAAGTTCTGGTCCAGCCCGGATTATTGCCATCATTTCCGTGATGGTCATCCTGATTTCAATCGTCAGTTTCTGTCTAGAGACGCTACCCATTTTTCGCAGTGAGGACATGGAGATGCACAAAGGCTACAACAGCAACTCCAACTCCACAATGATCTACAAGTCCACCTACTTCACTGATCCCTTCTTCATCCTGGAGACACTCTGCATCATCTGGTTCTCCTTTGAGTTCCTTGTCCGTTTTTTTGCCTGTCCCAGTAAGGCGGGCTTCTTTGTGAACATCATGAACATCATTGACATTGTCGCTATAATTCCGTACTTCATCACATTGGGAACTGAATTGGCCGAAAGTCCAGAAGATGGTCAGCAGGGTCAGCAGGCCATGAGCTTAGCGATCCTAAGAGTGATCCGATTGGTGCGAGTTTTCAGGATCTTCAAGCTCTCGCGTCACTCCAAAGGTCTTCAGATTCTGGGTCAGACGCTCAAGGCCAGTATGAGGGAGCTGGGGCTGCTTATCTTCTTCCTCTTCATTGGAGTCATCCTCTTCTCCAGCGCCGTGTACTTTGCCGAAGCAGATGAACCAGATTCACAGTTTATCAGCATCCCGGACGCGTTCTGGTGGGCCGTAGTGTCCATGACCACCGTAGGATATGGAGACATGGTTCCGACCACCATTGGAGGCAAAATCGTTGGGTCGTTGTGCGCCATAGCTGGTGTCTTGACCATTGCTCTGCCCGTCCCTGTCATCGTCTCCAATTTTAACTACTTCTACCACAGAGAGACCGAGGGAGAGGAGCAGGCCCAATACCTCAATGTGACCAGCATCCCTAAGATTGACTCGACAGAGGATCTGAAGAAGAGCCGAAGTGTCTCCAGCATGAGCAAATCCGACTACATGGAGATCCAGGAGGCCGTGAACAACAGCAACGAGGATTTCCGTGAAGAGAACCTCAAAACCGGCAACTGCACGCTCGCTAACACCAACTACGTCAACATCACCAAGATGCTCACTGACGTATAGCTGGATTTGTTTTGCTAACGGAGGACAGGTTGAAAAGCTTTTTGGAAAAGGATTAGCCATCCTTATCCTTGTTATAGGAGCTTTAGGAACCAGAAGATTGGAGAAGTGGCGATTGGAGGCAGATGATTGGCAGATCTCTTACAGAATGTGTAATAATTCCATGGACTAAGAGTGATTGAGTTGCATTGGATTTGATATGAATGACGTTGTAATAAAAGCTACAAGCGCAAACCAAGTCCATCACCATAACATTAACCATTCACCAACTGGAGCAGGAACATCTGTTACTCATTTATAACCAGGAGGCCATTCCCTTGTCTCTGCTTGTAGCCAAAATTGTAGCCAAACCACTAGAAATGCTAGCAGACGTAGCATAAGGGACCATCGCTAACCGCCTAACTGCCAACTCAAAGAGGACCTTCCTTTCCACTGATGAACAAAGAGCTATAATACCGAAAAAAAAATTAAAGTGGAGAATGCACAAAAGCGTACTGCCAGCCACTACAGCATTCCACATGCAATGTAACATTCCTCTCTGTGATCCTGGACCCATGAAACGAGGCGTACAGTCGATTCTAAAAGTCTGGGTCCACTGCCAAGAGCTGTTATTTATTTCACCAGTTATCAAACACTAACACAGTGATTTCTCAAACACCATGCTTCAAGTCCAAGTCAGTAGTTACTAACTGAGCTTCACTTGGTTAGTAACATTACACGTTACGATAACAGGTGTCAGTCGTTAAGAGATGACAACAATTAACACTATTGTAAGGATTATCTGGGGAAAAAATGTGTACTAGTGTTTTATAACGGATAAAATAAAATCAGGTAGTGGTCTCAGACTTTTGGACTTAACTGTTGATGTGTGGTAATGGAGTTAATGTGTCTCAGTGCATCATTTATTCAGTGTTTTTATTTATTTATTTATTTCTTCAATAGACCCCTTAACTCCTTAAATAGTAAGAATGTGGCTTGTGTGATGCAACTTTTTTCTTTTTTTTTCTTTCTCTCTAGGAAGCAGGGTTGTAGCTAGAACGTATGAAATGGAGCGTGAGGGAGCCCTGAGCGATGCGCCTGTAGAAGCGTGTACAAAATGGTCTGCTTTGCCAGTTGTGCTGCGTTGTCCCTGATATAAAACGCGCTTTAGTAATCGCTTGTTAGCTACACGCAGTTTGTTAAAAATGGCAGGAAAGAAGGTCGGTCATACTGTGAGGCTTGCGTATGGCCAATCGTCAATGTTCGGTATCACAAGCTCTACTCCAATGGTGGAGGTGTAATGGTTCTTGCGGTGGAAATATGCCTATTGTCAGCGCCACGATATGACAACGAAACCCTGACTGCTGTTTAAATGATACCTCAGTATTAACTACTGAGTACCAACTCTACAAATTTGGCACAAATTTGTGAACACCAAAATGCAAAACCGACTTGCACATACTGATTTTGCCGAGTGACGGTTGTCCCTGGGTTACATTTGATCAGTCAATCACAAAGTTGATTATGTGACATCACTGCTAGTCTTTCTTTCTTTCTTTTTTTATATGACATAGTGCTTAGCATACATTTTGAATAGACTAAAGTAGTTAGCCTAATGTTAGCTAGCTTATTAGTGAACTTGGTTAACTGTTAGTTAGACAATTTAATAATTATCCTAATGTTAGCAAGTTTGGCGCACTTGCCTAGCCACACAACATCGAATAGCTACTTCTAGAAAGAAAGAAAGAAAGCTTCTTTATTGTCACATATACAAGTACAGTACAGTGAAACTGATTCTTCACATATCCGGGCATGTTGGTAAGCTGGGGTCAGAGCGCAGGGTCAGCCATGATACAGCGCCCCTGGAGCAGGGAGGGTTAAGGGCCTCGCTCAAGGGCCCAACAGTGGCAGCTTGGTGGAGCCCACAACCTTCTGATCAGTAGCCCAGTGCCCTAACCACTGAGCCACCACTGGTGGGGAGGGATAGAGTTTCGTTTAAACCTCCTATACGCAGGAGTGTATATAAAAAAAACAAGCCCTTCACGCAGTCCCTCGGTTCTCCCCGGGGAGAACCCAGCTTTATCGTGGTGTCTTTTGGATCCTCAATAAACGTATTGATTTTTCTGCTACTCTTGGTGCTGATGATTGAGTTAATTTTCAGGGCCTGAGGGCAAGTGTCATTTTTCACGACAGTGCCTAGTCCTTCATTATGTATTGTGCATTTGATTTCATTTCATTTTCCATTTTGTGTTGAATTTATTACACCTAGAAATGTATTCACTTTCTATATATATATATATCTATGTATATATAGATAGATATATCTATATATATATATAAATGAACCTGCCATCTCCTAGTGGAATGTTATGGCTAAAACAGCGGCTAGTAAAACCTCGCGTTATAAAACAACTACGCAGCACCTTCTTCTACCCAGAATGCCTCGGTAAGCGGAAGTTGTGCGCGCTGACGCCCCAGCAGAGGCTCCGCCCACTCTACCAGGATAACAGCGCAGGCAGCGCGCGAGAGGAAGGAGAGCGAAGAGACGAGGCGACCGCGGCGGAGAGAAATGGCGAGGAGGCGATGTTTCGTCGACAAGTCCGAGCCGAAAGGCGGAGAATTGGTCGAAAGAGCACGATGGCGTCGTGTTCGAAAGACACGGCGGGACGTCGCTTTCGGATCTTGGTAAGATTCTGTTGCGGATGAAGTGTGCGAGTTTGAAGGGGTTCCAATATGGTGGCAATGGAGATGGTTCAGAGGGCTGTTGTAAGGGAAAAAAAAAGATGGCCATGATGGAGCCAGCGCCAAGTCAGGAAAATATTTTCCACTCGATTAAATGTGCGATTTTCGATGTAACCGTCTGAGGAAGTTGTACAGAAGAGAAATGTTTATGTTAGCAGTAAATGGGGGAAACGTTTGGCAGAGGTTAACGGAGAAAAAGCAGGGTTTTACCCACTACGCATTTAAAGTGTGCTTTGTCCTTGAGACGACCAACGACCTTGCCGGGACTGAATGCGGAAAAAAACCCCGAATTAAATGTAAAAAAAATAAATACAAATGGTGGTTACAGATGATGTGCACCAGCTCCAATATGAACATTTTGGGGTAACGTTCTGTTGTTTTGAAGGTCCATTTTAAGACCTTTTTTTTTTTTTTTTACATTTATTTACTGTGTTATTTATTGTAAAATAGTTTTTTCCCCCTTCAGGTGTCTGTAATTTTGATCATGTAAAGAACACTCACCGTGTATATGCTTACTGTAAAATCTAGAAAGAGATTGTGTTTTTTTTATTTATTTATTATATATTTGTTTTAATTATTTGGAAGAAAAAAAAGACATGTATGCATTTTTTTTTTGTTGGATTTTTTTTACTACAAGTGTTTCTCGAGTCGATGATGTGCAGAGAGTATGTGATGTTACATTTTCTTTTGCTTTTTAAAGTTTATTCAGTATTTTTCCGATGTTAAATAACAGGGTGTTGGCTT
This sequence comes from Olivaichthys viedmensis, assembly GCA_028565825.1. Classification (NCBI taxonomy): domain Eukaryota; kingdom Metazoa; phylum Chordata; class Actinopteri; order Siluriformes; family Diplomystidae; genus Olivaichthys; species Olivaichthys viedmensis. Next base: position 2,018,471 of record JAOUQW010000016.1, read on the forward strand.
TTAACCCGTTGTGGTGCAGAAAACCACCATTTTCTTCAACAATCCCAGTATTTTTACGTCCTATTTCTTTGTATTCTGTGTGGTTGTATTTGACGTACATTTTCATTTCATTTGCTGAGTCCAGATTAAGAGCCCGAAAATAATTAAAGTGACAATAAATGTGAAGCTGTATATATTCCACTATTCAAGTTAAACCAATGATTTTTCTTCCACATGTCCACACTGGGGGAAATTGCATACAAAACATTTTAATTGTCTGCCACGTGTATGTTAATGGTTTTTTTTTTTACATTTTCTTTTCTTTAACATGTATTTAATAGTGTGTGTAGTATTCTTAGTATATACTTTATACTTTATTGTGTAAACATCACTTGTATGAACACAATCAGGTTAAAATAAAACATTGGGTGGGGGTGTAATAATATTTTAAGACGGGTTGATGCAACACATTTCAGTATTGAAATATATCTTTAGTAAAATTATATTGTTTAGTATCACACTGACGTTTAAGCTAATTTTCGTAAACACCCAAGTCGTGGGCCCTCACCAGAACAACTTTAGTGTTTGATTTACATTTGATAAACATTGATTTGGTGTAAATTGGACTGTATATTTGTAACTCAAAATCTGTTAATCGAATGCATGTAATCCTGGTTACCTGATAAAATAAAATAAGACCATTTTAAAATGCTTATTCGAAGCTAATTATTTGCAAATCTTTTATACAGGCAGACACCACTGGGCAAAAGATGATTGAAGAATTCTTAGTTCCATACGCTAACAACGTAAGTGTCACCAACCCTACCAAATTGTGTTAATTGTGGTTATCTGTTCCATAGTACACTAGGGTGTGCTGTACATCAGGGAATATAATGTTTTTAGTAATACTTTTTATTTTATCATTAAAGGACTGTTCGGCGTATTTGCAATGATGATGGATGAAGAGAACGAATGGAGGAATCCATTGTAAGTATTGTACTTTATCGGAACAAGTATACGTTCACAGCATTATTGTCAGTTACATAGTTTGGATTTGGTCAATTTCTAGCTGATTTTATTTTAGTTTAGCTAAGCGTAGAACAAGTTTTAAAAGTAAGGCCTTTTTTCCCGTAAAAACGGAATCCATAAGACTTGAGAGTTCACACACAATTATGTTAAATAACTGCGATATGTTACTAGTACAAGACATGGCCTCTATTTAAAAATGAATAAATGAACATCTGCATTGCTATTTTTGTGCGATGCAGTAATACTTGTTTGGTTTTTGAGTATTTTAAGACTTGAATTGGGTAACTAATCAGATTTTGTTATCATGTTAGCTACCTATTAGCCATCATCTCTTTGCAATCCCATTGGGAAAAGAACAACTCTTACTGTCTAGTTTCAGAACTTTAAAACATTCGATTAGCGATAATTGATTGCTTTTCAAATAAAATGCAGTTCATCTGTTTGCATAATAGTAAGATATTGATAAGAGATTATATTATACAATGACCTGTTTGATGCACCATTATGCAAGGGTACAACCTTTTGCTTCTGGAAACTGAGGTAAAGGGAAATGTTATTTAGTTTATTGTAAGGAAAAAAGCAAAAGGATGTGGTTAACTGTTATTCTTAAGCTGTCTTTAAGTACGATTTTAATGTTTAAAATGAATTGATTAATTATGGGATCTTCAGCAGTTTTGAATATTTGTCATCAGCACAGGAGCCTCAGTACTGTACAAAAACACTAATACTGGTAATAACGTACTGCTACTGGCATTGGGTATCGGCCGGATACTGTGATCATATACTTATTTGTAAAAATGTGTCGACAATTTTAGAGCTCCTTACTGAACATAGGATGTGGGAAGTTCCTACTTAATATTTCTGACATTGACCACAGTGTTCCAGGGCCCTAAAGGATGATGTACAGGCTAAGCGATAATGGCTAGATTTTGTATGCAGCTATTTGCTACTGCCAGCATTGAATGTTCCCACTTTTCCCATTAAAGTTGTGTGGCCACATATCTGATATGTATCCAATCAAAGATCACATGAAAGTGGTTCAAATATCAGATTTTGTATTCACATGGCTCTGGAAAAATCAGGTTAATCACTTTTTTAGACAAAAAAAAAGTGATTTGTTCCACATCAACCACGTAGTGTGTGTGAACATAGCCTAAACCAGCATTTGTTTTATTAATTAACCCATGTGGTTACAAATCCGTTTCTATCGTAACGAACAGGTTTTATCAAGCCCCTTAACAAATTTGATTCTACCTGCATTTTAAATGATAAACTGTGATTATTTACACCTATATCAAAATAAAATAATCCGATAAAGGTCAATTGGATTGAAAATTTCTAACTGATTGAACAAAGTGTATAATGTGTTAATATGGTAGCATAATCACTGTGTAAACATTTGAAATACCTGAAACTAAAGGCTTACTTTTATAAAATTACACAAAAAAAATTCAATTGTCTGAAAACCTTTTATTGTTTAAAGAAGAGGGATTGACTTCACATTTAGAGATTCTCGAGTTAGTTTTATGTAAGTTGTGTTGGCATTTAAACAAGGCTACTGGGTACACAACAATTTGTAGCTTAAACAACAACTTGTACAGTAAAAAAAAATGCTCATCTTTTTTTTTAGCAGCAAATTAAAACAGTTGTTAAAATCTGGTTAAACTGGCTTAAGACCTTTCATATATCGTGTGTCGTAATAATTTTGAAATTTATTGATCAATTGCTTAATTTTGGTAAGTCACTCCATTTGGTGCAAAGACAACATTGATATGGCATTGCTTTCACAGTTTATGATATTAACGTGATATTGTATTTTAGAACATTATTACTAATAGATACTATTGTAATAAGACTTTTAAGCAATGTGTTGCTAGTTTATTACTACTAATAATATGAATGAATAATATGGGAGAGTGTTCAGTTCTTGCTTGGCCAATGGCAATAAAATTCAATATTTTGGAAGAAAGGCCAAAGGTGGTCTCTTTGCTGTTCTGTGTGGAAAAACAGACAGAGCTGACTAAACGCAGACTCAATGTTTTGAGAACCTTTAGTTATAGCTTTTTCAAATAAGATTTAAAATGTTTGCGAGAACCCACTGCATTTAAGCCTACTTTGTTTTAATAAAAAGAATATAGAAAAATAATTTAAAAATTACCAAATTTAACCTTTAACTGATGGGTGCATTTGTCCAAGTCTGAAAAGTTCTCACCTTCCAGCAGCTGTCAATAAAATACATGTTTTGAGTAAACACTCTGGTGTCTGTGGCGCCCTGGGCTCTGTAAATGAGAGGGAGGGGGGGGGATGTGGGCCACTGACATCCTACCAATCAGTAGAGGCGTGTCTACTTGCTTGAAGGAAAGGGCTATTTTTGTCTAAATTTTAGTTTTTTTTCAGAACTCCTGATTTTTATTCGTCTTTTGTTTTCGCTTTCATGGTTTTCTATAGGTTTTCCTGAATGTAGCACGCAGAACCCACAAGTAGTCTGCTTCGGCATTAAGTGTCGAGTAAAACTCCTTCAAACACATTTAACATCAATCAATTTCCAACACCAAACACAAATGAATCCTTCCAATTGGACCTGTAATATTTATTTATTGTGTGGGTCAAGCTTCTCAATTCACACTACTCGCGATTTCACTCATTGGAGCGCAGAGCTTCACTTGGTGCTTTTTTCATTATGAGTAAGTAAATATATTGTGCAAATTGTCTGTATTACGGTCTTATTATGAACATGCATTATCACTGTATACGATCAAATAAAGTTTACTAGCGTGACGAAATAAGCTTTGTGCGCGTGAAGCGACTTCCGAGCATTGGGTTTAAAAGAAGCGTTTATTAAAGCGATTATAACGCTTCAATGAGCTTTTAATTCCACTAGTATAGCCCACAATCACCTTGCATTTAAACACATGCAAGAGCCAGAGCGAAGACCCCCCCCCCAGTGATTACGTCAAGGCGTGTAGCGGCCGGGGACACAGATGGTGTTTGGACATGGGGGTGTGACAACAGGGGGGGGGGGAAGCCCGCTAGAGTTGCTCTTTAACATTCGCAAGTCACTTTAATTCTCCTGCTTTACTCAAGAGTTTAAATAAGGCTGGGTGGACAGATATGAAGTAGAGATGTGATCTCTATAAAATGTAAAATTAATTTCTTATTTTTTTTATTATTATTTAAAAAAAAAATCCCGCTCCCGAAGGAATTCTGACTAATTCCGCTCGCTCCCACAGTTATGTCTGTTTTGTAACCACCCACAACATTTTCTAATATTAATTAAAGTTCAAACTGCCACAGAGAGTAGGACTGAAAATCTCACTGGATTAACGAACTTGATGTGCTCATACACAATGCTAATGCATGTTTTTAATAAACTGACAGTAGACCTCCAGATATTTGCATGTTATATTTCTGGTATAAAATGGGCTTAATCCACAAACTCGAGGTAGCTGATTATTGTTCATTGTAGTTTAAGACTATAAATGAAGTTTTACTGAACGTTATTGGAAATGTACCGTCGTGGCCAAAAGTTTTGAGAATGACACAAATATTAATTTTCACAAAGTCTGCTGCCTCAGTTTTTATGATGGCAA
>JAOUQW010000016.1:2023168-2034932 GCA_028565825.1 Olivaichthys viedmensis
AGTGGCAGCTGAGGTTTGAACCCACGACCTTCTGATCAGTAGTCCAGTGCCCTAACCACTGAGCCACCACTGCCCTAGAGAGGCAACCTTATACTTTGCCAAGCTAGCTAACATTAGTAAAGTTAGGTAATGTTAGCTAAGCCAGCTGCTATGTTTAGGTAGCTGGCTAGCTTAGAAAATATTGCAAAATTATTATATTGTGCTATTAAAAAGCAGTATTTTTAATATCAAGTTGTGTCAAGCTGGGACTAAAAATAAAGGCTAGTGATGTCACACGATCAAGTTTTTTTGATTGGCTGGTCAAATTTAACTTAAACTTTTTCCTTGTTCACCCATTAGGATGAGCTTAGCTGGTGGGGAAAGGGTGGGTTTATAATATTTTAGTCTTTCATTAATACAGGTCACCAAAGAGATAACTCACTGCCACTATACATGACCTGTATTTTTTTTATTATTATTATTATTATTATTATTATTTTCCACATCTAAATGATTTTCTTTTGTCTCATGAAAATGTCAGATGCTGGTGAAACCTGTATAAAAAAAAAATACAGACAAGCTTCCTAATGACACCTTTTATATAAGATAGGATATAATAGTGCATGCAAGATTAAAAAAAACATTCCTTGTAGCATGCATGAGATAAGAAAAATACTTCATTCACGAATATAGTAATAAGTATTCCTATCTCTATCAGTATCTATGAATATTTTCTCTGTGAGATTAACGGTATGTGCAATATATAAATAATTTGTGTCGTGGGATTCTAAATAATGTTTTTTTTATTATGTTTGTACGGCATCATTGGGAGTGCTAGTGTACACTTTCAGGGTCTCGCTGCAGGAAGGTTGTCTGTTTCTCTGTTTCTCTGTTAGACACAGCACATATGATGTTCTGTAATATTTTTCACAAAAGCCAGCCATGCAGTACACAATTTTAACCTGTTTTGCCAATGTAAAAAAAAAATCATATATATAATGTCTCTCTGTTTCAAATTCTTTATGAATTTGAGAACAAAGTAAATGGAACATTTATAATTATTTTATATTTTAAAATGCAATATTCGCTAGAAAACTGCCCCAGTTCTTAGCCAGCTGTACAATTTCTCAAATTTCTCAATATTTCTCCAAAAACAAAATTCTCTACTAACAAGTTCAAAACTGTCTCAAATTGCATACTATTACCTAATACTTTATTAATAATAATCTAGAAGGTCAGTGCATTAAACCGGCTTGTGTGTTCATACATGACAGGTTAATAAATGCAAACACTAACCGTAAAAAATGCGCATGATGGAAACAATAGTGTCGGACTCTATTCAGTGCTATCTGACGTCAGCACGCTAACTTAACCAACAGTGCTCGTTGTGATACGTCTTCTTTTTATTTTAATGTACAGCACATTAACAGTTACTTTCTACTGCCGTCATCGTTAGCCATGTCTGTTCTGTCCAAGCATAGATATCGATATTAGGGCATAATTCGTCTACTATTAGGGCATAAAGTGTCTACGAAGTGTCCCCCATAGACTCTCATTGAATTTTGCCAATTTCTTTTTTTAAAGCTTTTTCTTTAAGATACGTAATGGGATTTCTGCAGAGAATATCAGATTTAAAAAATATATAATTAATTTTTTACATTTAAAAATGTAAATAAAAAACCCCCAGTCTTACCATAATGCACTGTAGTTCCATATGACTTCATTGTTAGCCATGTCTGTTCTGTCCAAGCATAGATATCGATATTAGGGCCCACGCGTCAGCGGCACATAATCCCCGAAACTAAGTGTCCCCTATAGACTCTCATAGATTTTTGCCAATTTTTAAAAGCTTTTTCTTTTTTTTATGTATCAGAATGAAAGATTTTTTTTTATATAATGTTGTTGTTGTTTTTTTTCATTGAAAAAAAACACAGTCTTACCATCTGAGTCCATAATGCACTGTGACCTGTAGTTCCATATGACTTCATCGTGTGTGTGAGCCGTCGAGAGTCGGGTAGCAGGCTAATCAAAAACGTCATAGAGAAATGTATTCCAGCACTTCAGCAAAATCTGACACATCAACATTATTTACACAGTTACTCAATGAAATAACAGATCAGAGAGTCAAGAGTTGATTGATTAACTGAAATTCATCAGATAAATATCCTAATCTAGCACACCAGCACTGGTAGTTAATGTTTGCAGAGAAAAGTGCGTAGCTATCAAAGCTAGATAGAGCCAACTTATTGACTCTTCAATTACCCCTAGACAACACAGGCACAAGCTAACTTTTACTGGTTAAATGTAAACTTTAAAGGTTAAATGTGTTAAATGACCACCGCTTTTTCAGCCATAGTTTCAGCCACAGTTGATCGAGGTGATAAACGCATGTTAAGCGCTATCATAGCGTAGTGGTTAAATTTGCTACCAAAACGTATAGCCTAAATAATGAAACAACGGTTAGCTTATGATTTGCAGTGAGTTTTTTTATCATCAATGTACAGAAATGTAGCACAAAAAAACTAAGGGTATTAGTGAATAAGGTTGTTCACACTGTTGAATAAAAAGTGCAGTGGCTGACTTTTGGCAGTGTGAACACACCAGGCAGTTACGTACACTCAAACATCAGCTAGAATAGTACAGAAGTATGCAATTTGAGACACAGCTAGCCTACAGTTTCAAAATGGAGTTGAAGACAAGTGCTGTGACAACCTTCTTGTAAAGCATGTTCATTCAATTGGAGTCATTAACACTATCATTTTGGTTTTAGACTGAGGAGGGTATCACCTGGTGGAAACTGTGGTTTCCATACGAAATATAACTGGTGTTTAATAGTTTTCCCCCTGTCCACTCAGTCTTTCCACTTCAACTGTTCCTCCCCTGGTCTTCTGCTCTGCATTTTCTTGAATGTAGTTTCGTGGCCGGCAGCTTTTCTGTGCAGCTTCATGTGACTGCATGTATTTTATTTTCTGTCTCGCCTCAGATTGTAGTCCGACAGGAGAAAATGATGCTATTTATAGAGGTCTAGTCTGTAACTTCGCTCTCTCAGAGTTTAATATGTACACAAACACGTGATTAATGTGACAAGTTCTATAGTTAATATTAATTACAGTGGAATTCTTTAAAGAAGGCTCCTATGAGTGTGTTCAAATGTAATTTCTATAACTTGCCTCGCTATATTGAGTATATTTATAGCATATTCTATTATATCTGATATACAGCTATAACGTTCATCTGATATAGTTATAATACCCAAGAGATTTAGAGATATAAGCCAATTCGATACACAGCCATGTTAAAAGACTAAATGCTTTTACTGTCAACTTAAATGCTCGCTTATGCGTAATAAAATGCCTTTGCTATGTTACAGCGTTTCACTCTAGTCATAGCTCCTTTTAAATCTTATCCAAAATGGCATCTTGCTGTGATGTATAATGATATACTCCAAGCACAAGCAGCAGAGGATTAAAGCTGGTATTTATAAAAGCTTTGCCTCTTTTTGCAATGTACCGTACATGTATGAGTGATCAGGTCAAGCCTTCATTTCTTATCCGGTTAATTAAAGTGATAGGTTTGGGGCGAAAAAATGAAATGTACACAATGTAAATGAACCCAAATGTAGTCGATCAACCCAGACGTGTTTGGTGTTTGAAGTTTGCTTTTTTTAAAGTTTTGCACTGGAGCTGTGAGGCTAACAATTAAGGGAAGCTTACAGCTGCCGGTTTAACATCATGTAAACTGCATGCCTTGGGTACATTTCATTTTTTGTTTCGAACAGTTCCTTTAATTTCATGTACAAAGCATTTTTTTTTTCAAGGATAAAAACAAAATTGAGAAAATGAGAATGACGAAGTGGAGGACTCGCTACCATTTTCCGGACGCTGTCCTAAACGTACGCACTTTATAAACACCACTGGATGAAACACTGGACAATGTATGGAGAGAAAAAAAAACTTCATCTGAGATGCATCTCATCCTTCAGAGTAATTATAACTATAAGGATTAATATCAGTGATGATGGTGTCAATAATGACTATGGTAATAATAACAATGATATAAACCATGATAAGATTAACCGACTGTTCTGCTTATTGTCTGTTGTTTGTATTATGAAAAGCACAATTTTTATGTAAAGCACTTCATGGATGGACTTGCCTTCATTCACTCACTCACTCAAGTAGCTTTTGTGCGGCAAACAACTGTTTTTACTGATATCAAAAACGTTCACTTGGTTAGAGCAGCCTAATGATAAAAGCGTTCGCATAGCCACTTACGCATGTCATGCTTAAATCGCTTTTTAATATTATACACATTTTTGTCATTCAAGTGAAATCAACAAATGCCTGCACTCACCAACCAAATGCATACAGCCAGGATAGTGTCTCCTCCCATCATAGATACAGCTCCGTTAACTCTATACACAGAATGTTATGTTGTAGGTCGTGTGTGTTTGTGCTAGATGTATTCGTCACTGTTATATTTGGTTAGATTCCCGTTTTTCCTCAAAGAAATTGCCTCAGGTAACGCACAACTGTGATTCGTTGGATTTGCGTGTACACATACAAATATACAGAGACACAAAATAAGTATTTTAACATGTGAAAACAAATAGATTTTTTAAAAATTCAAAAAATAAATCAATCCTTGGTTGGATCCCTATTGCCATTTTAAGGGCCGTTCCAGTACATTGTTGGTTTGAGGGAAGTGCTTTAGATGAACATTAGATGAACGTTAGATGAGCTTAAGATGAAGGTTAGATGAGTGTTAAATAAGCATTAGATGAGCGTTAAATGAGTGTTAGATGAAGGTTAGATGAGCGTTAGATGAGCGTTAGATGAAGGTTAAATGAGCATTAGATGAGCGTTAAATGAGCGTTAGATGAGTGTTAAATAGGCGTCAGATGAGCGTTAAATGATCGTTAGATGAGCGTTAGATGAGCGTTAAATGAGCGTTAGATGAGCGTTAGATGAGCGTTAGATGAACATTAGATGAGCGTTAAATGAGCTTTAGATGAACGTTAGATGAACATTAAATGAGCGTTAAATGAGCTTTAGATGAACGTTAGATGAGCTTTAGATGAGCGTTAGATGAAGGTTAGATGAACGTTAGATGAGCGTTAAATGAGCTTTAGATGAGCGTTAGATGAACGTTAGATGAGCGTTAGATGAACATTAGATGAGCTTTAGATGAACGTTAGATGAGCGTTAGATGAGCATTAGATGAGCGTTAAATGAGCTTTAGATGAACGTTAGATGAGCGTTAGATGAACGTTAGATGAGCGTTAAATGAGCTTTAGATGAACGTTAGATGAGCTTTAGATGAGCGTTAGATGAAGCTTTAGATGAGCGTTAGATGAAACTTTAGATGAGCGTTAGATGAAGGTTAGATGAGCGTTAGATGAGTTAAATTGGCGTTAGATGAGTGTTAAGTAGGCGTTAAATGAATGTTAAATAAGCGGTAAACGAGCATTAGATGAGTGTTAGATGAAGGTTAGATGAGTGTTAAATAAGCGTTAAATGAGCATTAAATGAGCATAAAATAAGCGTTAAATTAGCATAAAATGAGCATTAGATAAGCGTTAAATGAGTGTTAAATAAGCATTAGATAAGCTTAAGCTGAGTGTTAGATTAAAGACTTATATGACATCATTGTAGACTTTGGAAGCACAACTTACCCAGAAGGCATTGCGGTGAATAAAGCTGTCTACAAACACCATTACTGTTTTAGCTCAACATTATCTCTTCAGGTTTTATGTACCATGTACTGCATTTATACATAACATCTGACCTAATGTTATTATTTTACTCTGACTGCTAGTTAGCAAGCCAGCTAGTCAGCACGCTAGCTAGTTAGCAAGCCGTTATGAAGCTGTACATACCCTGCATTTCAACTGTTTTTAATGCTCCCCTGTCCACTTCCCCTTGCTTAAATCGACAAGACCACCATTTTAAGGGCCCGACTTTCCATTACTTTATCAGCACAAGTGACTAAGTGCATTAGATTAGTGTTAAATGAGCATTAGATTAGTGTTAAGAAGTATGTTAGATGAAGGATTGAGGACTTCAGGAGCATAAGACGGTATTGCCGTAGTTTCTTTTTCAAAATGGCAGATGAAACTGTTTATAAATGTAAACACAAGCAATAAAATACACCAAAAAAAATCCATTAAACTTATGGTTTAAAAAAATGGCAGCTGTGGCCAGAACTTCTTTGTAAAATATACGGTGACAATATTTACATAAATACACTCCAGACTACTTTCTCAAAAGCTGTAGATTTCACGGGTAAAGACTTTATTTTTATTAGAATTTACTCTTTTTTTTTTAAAGTCTTTAACTGTGAAATCTACAGCTTTTAAGAAAGTTGACTGTATTTATGGAAATATTGTCACCGTATTTTACAGTTTTTATATTTAACTGACATTTTTTACAGTGTACTTCATATTTCAAAACTCTAATATTGGGAGCAGGTGGGGTTTATTCCTCCGACTGCGCCATCAAATATTGGCAGGAAATTGACGAGGGTGTCAGAAACAGGAATGAACCACATTGTGATAAGCCGAACAAATCCTTATTTAGACCAGCATGATATTTCATACAGGGTATCTGAGGCAACTGAGTCAGACGGGTCAGTATGAGAAAAACCCTGTGACATCATTTCCTCTCCTAGATCAGAACGAACAGGTTTAGTCTCAATTGGATCCTGGACGTGGTTTCCCTCCACCTGTTTTTATGTGAGAGTTAAAGGGGGAATAAAGGAGATGGGAACAGAGTGTTTGGAATAAATGATGCCTTATTGAGTGTGTTCCCGTCTCTCCATGACTGTGTGTAATTGGCTGGCACTCTTATGATGACATCATTTTGGCGATGACTGTCACATGCACACCGCCTCGCGCAGCGGTGCGTGTGCCCGTGGGTGGCGGCGCCATGGTCTACAAAGTGTGACAGAATCAAAGACCCAAAATGGATACAGTGAGCTGTGCTCAGTTTTGCTCCGCGGAGGAGGGATATCTGCCGGCGGCGGAACTCTACTAAAGGCGCAGGAACCGGCGCATTTGGCAGCAAAGTTTGCCGGAGCGGACGAAGTCGTGGAAGGGAAACCCGTGCCGGTGGAGCTGGTACCCGAAGAAACTGGTCCAGCAAAACCGGTGACCGTGGATGCAGCGGTTGGTATGAGGCAGAGGGGCAAATTCCTGAACACCGTCAGCACGACGGTCACCGCGATGCGGCAGCTCACTCCTGCCACACATGCAACAAGCAGGTACGAACTGTCTCTGGGGTTCAGGGAGCATTAGCGAAGGGGCGAGTTCCTCGTCGCTGTCGGCGTGGCGGTTGCCGTGCAGAGGTACCTCGCCCTCCATGCTGCCCCTCCGAATCTGCCCCCCAGTCCAGTCCTCAAGCTTCCCAGGAGAGGAAAAGAAAAAAAATCCCTCGTAATTTTTGGGGGGAATTAACCGCAGAGATCGTCTCTGTTCGTCCTCTGTTCCCTGACGCCGCAGAGGATGTCACCCAGTTCCCCGACACCACAGAGGGGAGTCGCCCAGTTCCCTGATGCTGCGGAGGGCGTTCCACAGTTCCTTGATGCCACAGAGGGCATTCCCCAGATCCCTGACACCACAGAGGGATTGCCCAGTTTCCAGACGCCACAGAGTGCGTACCTCAGTTCCTTGACGCCACAGAGGCTGTTCCCCAGTTTCCTGCACAGCCAGAGTCCAGCACTATGGTCGCCCCTGCACAGCCAGAGGCCAGTGTTTTGGTTTTCCCTGCACCGCCGAAGGCCGGCACTGAGGTCACTCCGCAGCACTGAGGTCCCTCCGCTGCATGCCTGGGCCCGGGACCATGAGTGCCGAGGTGCGCGTCGGGAGCCACGTGTTAGAGGGGGGGTTATGTCACGTGCACACCACCTCGCGTAGCCGTCACCATGGTGATGAGTGCCACGCGCCTCGAGTTGAATGTTTGTTGTTTCCTGTCTCGTCTGTTTAAGTGATCCCACCCGTGTCTTGTTTGTCTGTGTGATTAGTAATTGTATTTAAAGCCCTCGTGTCCCGGTCCAGTTTGTCTTTGATTGTTCTATGTCATGTTGAATGTGTTTAGTGCTAGTTTCCCTTTTGGGCATATATATGTTTGGTTTGTGTAATAAATGTTGTTAAGAGGCTTCGCACTTGTGTCCGTCAGTCCGTCTACAAAGCGTGACAATGACTACATTGAAAGAAAATTTTAAATAGTATTTGATTATGTCTGCTCTGTCATCAAATGTGAGGATTACACTTAATGTGGTTAGTAAGGCTGTGTTCAGACAGGCAGCTTAAATCTGATTTTAGGGCATGTGTGATTTGAGCAGGAAAGACTTACTACAGTCTTTCAACCAAAAAAAGAAAGAAAAAAAATACCACAAGAAATTTGATTTTTTCCAATCAGATTCATTTTTGTATGTGGCTTCAAATAATTAAAATCAGACTTTTGGATTTGCAACCCAGTTTGACCAGGCAAATCATATTTAATGTGCAGATCGGGGGATACACTTTTTGAAAAAAGGGTTCTTTGAGGGTGCTTTGTATAGTTAAAGGTTCTTAGTTTCCTAAAGTGCTTCTACTTGGAACCATATCTGAAAGTGAAAAACTCTGTTGTAGGGTTTCCCCCAGAGGTACAAACCAAAGAACCCTTTAGGGTGCTGGGTTTAACCATTTTTTCATAGGAGTGTATACATATACATTGAAGAGAACCTTGCATAACTGGAGAACCCACAATGACAGCAGCAACACACATTGCATATTCCACTCCCTTCAATTCAATTGTATTTGTATAGTGATTTTAATCAATCACAAAAGCAGCTTTACAGAAATATTAATGAAGATGAATTCATTCTTGTTTGAAAAATATAATTTGATTATATATTAGTTTTTAATAACCGATAAAATAAAAACACCTCTTGGTTGTGGACTTGGACTTGGACGTTTGGAGCCGACTGTATCCGCTGTTACCTTTGATGTGTTAGAGAGAGAGAATCTCCATCTGGTCGCTCAGTGTGAGGTCACTTCCTGTCGAGCCACTATTCCAAATGGTGAGGAATCGGGGTTCGGTCCGTCTGCACGAGTTGCTATGGAAACAAGCGCGTTAGGATGTTATCTGTCTAAGTGTGCTAAAGAGAGGTGTTTTTGTTTCATTAATCATTAAACAGTAATGCAATTGTATAGTATAGCTCAGTGTAGTATAGTATGCTTACAATTTTAAGTGTATTAAGCTTCACTAATACAGTCCAGTAAAGTGTGTGCTAATTAGCTAGAAGCACTAGGGACGATAACACGTGTATTAACTGAGCCAATATCAGGTGTTAGCCGTTAAAAGTGTAGTTAGTGATTTTGCCAGACGTCCAAACAAATGCAGACCCTCCCATCGGTGTTTCCTCCAAAGCCATGCCCCAAAACATATGCACACACTGCCTGGGGTGGACAAATAGCACTGGCTGCAATGACATGCAAAGATTTTCGGCAATCCGAATTGACTTATTCCAATTGCAGATTCCGAATGACCAGTTTATTTACCAGTGTTTCAGAAAAATACACACAGCTACACAAAATGTCTGTCGCAGTTATTCTTCAATATTTAATATTTATAATATTATATTTAATATTATTTAATATAATATTATTATATAATGTTATTAAATTTCATTCTCAACATTGATATCATGGAAATGAGATAAATAAAGATATATAATGTCTATATATCGGTTTCTGTCCTGTTTCAGCTGAGGAGAATGTCGGATTAGTCCTTGGTAGTGCACCCAAGACCTTTGGACCTGCCTTAATGTGTGTGTATCATTGTAAAGATCATGAGTGTGCATTATCTTCATGCAAACACCTGACTTTTCCTGCATGCAAGACAAAATAGTGAAACGTCACCACAATCCTCAATGTGCTAATCTGCAATGTTGGCACTTCTTTTCTGCGCTTTCATTAGCAATAAACACATCTCGACAGCATTATTACTGTAGTTTGCTTACGACCTCAGGAAAAGCAAATATTACATTTGTGTGAACTGCGAGATCATCAGTGTTGTCAAATAGTCCAGGACAAAATAATCGGGAAAAAGCTATGCTGAAAGGGTAGGAAAGAAGGCTAGGGTAAAAGGCTAGGGTGGGAAAAAGCAAAAGCAAAAAGGCTATGGAGGCAAAAAAAGCTAAAGCAAAATGGCTAGGGAAAAAGGCTAAAGCAAAAACGACTAGGGGGAAAAGCTAAAGCAAAAAAGGCTAGGGAAAAGGCTAACGCAAAAAGGCTAGAGGAAAAAACTAAAGTTAAAAGGCTAGGGAAAAGGCTAAGAAAGAATACCAAAGCAAAAAGACTAGGGGAGAAAAAAAGCTAAAGCAAAAAGGCTAGGGAAAAAGCTAAGAAAGAAAGCTAAAGTAAAGAGCTAGGGGAAAAACGCTTCTTTCGGGGCCAAACATTTCACAGTTTGCTTTATTTGAACCACTTGAATTGAAACAAAGTGACCCCCCCATATTCATACTGCCGATTCATACTGTGTTCCTGTCTGCAGTCTGACAAAATCACCTGTTACTCATTAAATTCAAAACGGTTTTTTTTAACCTTAACTTTTAGTTTTTACCTTGTTAGCTCATGTCTTTGATCAAATTGGTGCATGATTCATCTGTACTAATCACTTAAAAGACAAAATTCTTCTTTGTCAGTAATCTTCCACTAAAGTGCAGAGACTTTTTCCCGCCTCTAAACGGCCTCTGATTTATGACTACGTCAATGTGCACTCGCGCAAGTGTAAAATAAGGCGTTTAACTTGGAAATACGCCACATTGCGGAAGAAAAATGTGTTCGAATTTCTGTTTCACGTTGTCTTTAAACATTGCGGTTCCAAGGATACTGCAGCATACAAGTACTTTGTGTAAGTGTGTGTGTGTGTGTGTGTGTGTGTGTAGCTGTGACAGGCTCAGCTCTTTGTAAAAGAAAAAACCCCACACTGCAGTCCACCTGAAGGTGAAGAGAAGTAGGTCACTGCAGCTGAGCACAGACTTTTCACAAGGACACTTGAAGCTCAATAAAGTTTTACTGTGTGCATCAGTGTCGCATTTATCAATTCTGGTTGTTTTGCGTTGTGTATCTTTATATACATTATGATTACTATGGCCAGGATTATACATTAGGGCCTAGTTATTATTATTTAACCACTTATCAAACACTAATACACCATTTTCCTCAGCTAATCCTTATGATTAATGATCCCTTTATTTAACACTGACACAGATCAACTGTTTATCTGTATAAAAATGACTTCTCTCTGAATCTCCTGTTCGCTATTTTAAGAACCACAGTGAATTTGATATGAAACATTAAAATGCTATAAAATTATGCACAAACTGTTTTAATCATCAGTGTCATATTCAAACAAACAGATACGTCAGCTAATAACCAAAACAGGAGATAATTTGCTAATAGAAACAGCATATGACTAAATTATACATGTCAGTGAAGCGCCAAGGACAAATTTGATCATTTGACATCGCCACAATATTTAACATATTTAAGTTGGCTAGCTTGTTAGCGAACTTGGTTAGCTATGTAACGCCAGATAGCTACTGCTGGGAAGGCAACTTTAATGTGAGCTACACTAGCGTTCAAAAGTTTGGAATCCCCCATCATATTTTATGAACAGCCATTATTTTATTCACTAAACTCTTCGACAATGTAG
The DNA here is from genome assembly GCA_028565825.1 of Olivaichthys viedmensis. NCBI lineage: Eukaryota > Metazoa > Chordata > Actinopteri > Siluriformes > Diplomystidae > Olivaichthys > Olivaichthys viedmensis. The sequence continues at coordinate 2,034,847 of JAOUQW010000016.1, forward strand.
TAGATCTAATATATCTAATATAAACCACACACCAAAGTGTATTTTTAGAGGTTTTGTTTGGTATTTAAAGTATTTTGGGAAAAAGG
>JAOUQW010000016.1:2046911-2059011 GCA_028565825.1 Olivaichthys viedmensis
CAAGGGCCCAACAGTGGCAGCTTGGTGGAGCTGAGGCTTGAACCCACGACCTTCTGATCAGTAGCCCAGTGCCCTAAGCACTGAGCCACCACTGCCCCAGTGTTTATAGTTTAGGTTTAGCGATTAGGGTTTAGTGGTAGGGCTTAACCCTAAGGGTTAGGTTTAGAAGGAAAAGTTTAGCCTTTTTCAACACATACACTACAGATGCTTTGGCTAGAGATTAGGTTGAAAACACGCTGACGCAGGGTCTCCCGAGTGGCGCAACAGAAAAGCGTTCGCCCTATCATCTGGAGATCGCAAATTCGAACCCCAACGATGCCACAGCCATCCGTGGCTGGGAGTCCAAGAGAGCATAATTGGCCCTGCTCTCTGGGTGGGAGGAATGGCGATACGTTCTTTCCCCTGTCGATCAGCTCGACACCTGCCAATCGAGGAGGTCTGTGAGCTCGTGCATATGGAAGAGGGCAGTTGGCGCTTTCCTCTGAGCGCATTTGGTTGCCCTGTGACGTTGCATGAGCAGCAGTTTGAAAAGATGCGGTGGCTGGCTGCATGTGTCTCGGAAGAAGCCTCCCCGATTGGTAGATGTTGTACGATAGGGGAGAACTAGTTGGTGGGTGGGAATTGGCAACGACTAAACATCGGGAGAAAAAGGGGGTAAAAATCCCCAAAATTTGAAACATTTTAAAATGCTGAAGCATCCCTTTAAGGGTGCTTCCTTTTAGTGTTAGCTTTAGGGTTCAGGATTAAGGGTTTAGTGTTAGGGTTAGAGTTTGGGGCTAGGGCTAGATTTAGGGGATAGAGTTTAGCGCTAGGGGTGTAGCATTAGGAATTAGGGTCTAGAGTTTAAGGGATAGAGTTTAGGGTTTAGGGTTAAATTTAGGGGTTATAGTTTTCTACACCCTAAAGTTAGGTAGGATTGTTTTGACCTATTCTTTCCTATTCAAAAGCATTTTTTAAAAAGCTGTTTTTTTTTAGGTTGAGCTGCGGCCGGCTACAGACAACAATAACACTCTGTTTATGCTAATCAGATCAATAAAGGAAACAGCTGCTCATGAGCAGCATCAAAATCTTTCCTGCACAATTATACAAACAAATCCAATTATCATCTTCATTACAGCTCCCTCGCTTTCTCTCTTTCTCTTTGAATGCCTTTTTCAATCCAATTCAATTCAATGTAGTGTATTAATCATGACTAAATTCCCAGCATACTAATATCATTATCATCTGTGAAATCAAGCACGGGTATCCCTAATAGCTTGCTAATGTTAGATAACTTAAGCAGTAACAATCACTCTGTAACATTAGAAAGGTGGATAAAACAACATAGCCTACAGCTTAACTAAAGACTCCAGGCCAAAGAGTGAGTTATTATGAGTGTGTATTTTGAGAGCCTGCGGTTCGTGAAGTCCCAGAACACTTGCAAGGACAAACTGCACCTGATTAAGAGGTGAAAGCTTAAAAGAGGAGGTGAATCACTTCTGTAGTTCCCGGGAGAGCTGTTACACACGGTTTGGTTTCTGAGTGTGGGTAACAGTGGGCGAATATTCGCTCATCTGGTACAATCAATGTCTACTATGAACCTTCGGCAGGACATTCTCCCTTCTCGTGTTACATGCTTGATGTCAAGACACACCTATAGTTCAATAGTTATCTGTTGTTTGCAGTTACAAATAGCAATGAACAATAAATTAAAGAAAGAAAGAAAGACAGCGCTTATGTTCGAAACCACCCCCTATTCACTATATAATGCACTATTTAGGGACTTTTGTCATTTTATAAATAATTTCATAAAGCACACTGCAGAACATATGACGCACTCCTGATATCCCACAATGCACTGCAGCAAGTTAGTGTTCAGACGATGCAGCCTAGGGGACGCAGAGCACCAATAATGCAGTTTGCAGTTCGTAGGGAACAGGCAGTATAGACACGTGGTGTGTGTGTGATTATAATGAGTGTGTGTTAGGATTCTAATGAGTGTGCTGTTCCACTGAGTGCGAGATTAAGCGAAGCTGCTGATTGGTCGGCTGCTGTAACGGCCATTAGGACATCATCAGCTGGCAGTTGGAATTCAAATTTCCCAACAATCTGTCAGTGTGTTACAATGGAAAAGCTTCACACTTTAATCTAAAGTATTTTTTTTTAAGTATAAGGTTTATTAACAAAATCTTTTTTCTAAATCCACAGCGCACCTCTCGCTGAAATTATTTTCAAAACAATGATTTGAAAATGTGAATGTTGCCTGTACTGTTATGACATAATGGAATTATTACTTGTCTATTGAGACGAGAATTCAGCTGGGCCCTTTTTACTGGTTGAGTCGAAGTAATTAATAACAGAACACCACATTGACGCAAACTAATGTGCTAAACCTGCGGCCAAACATGTGTCAGTCGGCACTTTAAACATGTTTTCGCTAAGCCAGCTGTGATTTGAACCAGTTTGATAAATGCCTGCAGTGTTTGATTCATAGTTTGCAGTAAAAACAGATGTGCGCTAACAGCGCACATGGTGGTGCATAACGCCCTCAGAACTAAAGCAATAGTTCGGCAAAAAATAAAATCAACGCAATTTTCCCTTTACCCCAAATCAGCCGAGTCATGTTGGGTGTGTGAAGTTTGCCTCTTTCGTTTTTGCACTGGAGCCACAAGGCTAATGTAGCTAACAAGTAATGGAATCTTATATCTGCCAGTTTAGCATTGGGCAAACCTTTAACAGTTGAAATGCATTTGAATGCTCTCATGTTTTTCTTATTTCCCTGTCTTAACTTCTGTCAGACATCTCAGTAGCTGTGTGTGTGTGAGCTAGCCTCATTTAGCAGGTTAATAAGGGCCCTCGGACTTGTCTATATTTAGCGTGGCCAATAGAAAGCGTCTTTATTCCCACTGCTCCTCTCTTGCAGGACGTTTTACCATTTTTATAGCTACATGACCTAAATAGGGAGATGAATGTAGGCAGCATGTAGAGTACAGTTACTGTGATCTCGCTCTTGTATGTCCCGTTGATTGAGGATGAAAGAAAACATGTCTAAATACTTAGATATTTGGCCTATATAGTAAATAGGGTGTGTGGTTTGGGACACGACCATGGGGGACTGATGATGGTGAGACTGATGATTCCTTCACCCTGATGATAAATAGACAGTCAGCTAAGCAGTTTTATTTCAACTGGTCAGGCGGTTTTCCCTTTCTGTTTATTTCCTTTTTCGTGGTGGTTTATGGAGCTAAATTGCCAAACTGCATTAAGGAAAGCAGGAATTTTGGTTGTCAAAGATGGCCGACCCCATAACGTTACAGCATTCAGCTACACAGTGAAGTTTTGTTCATTTTTATAGATTACAGAAAGTCACGCTGTGTCCTAAACCACATCGGCAGGTGTTTCCTCATGTCTGAGGTGTAAAAGTTGTGGTGTGGATGTGTGTGATAAAAAGAGGGTTTGGGCTAAATAAATGATGATGTAATGAGTGTGTTCTGGCTTCTCCATGACTGAGGCTGCGTTCTAAACCATTTATCACCATACTAAATTGTAGGTCAAAGCATATATCTAGTAAATTCAGTCAGTGATTGTGACTGTGACTTGCTAAATACCCCCTTAGTAAGTGGGGATAGCTTACTACGCACAACAAAGTTTTCCAGCCCAAACTGAACACTGCCTGAGGTAGCATGCCAAACTGTACAGTATATATATATATACACACACTGTATATACTATACTACCGTACTAAATAGCATGACAAAATAGTCCACCATCTATGCTAAACTACTGTGGTAAACTCTTTAGAACTTTAGAGTGCGGCAGCCATGGACAGTGGCTTGTTGTCAAAAGCTTAGTTGTGGATGCTAAAGACTAAGCTAGCGAGATAACTCCACCTGCTAAATAGCATGCACTGCAGGTGGCATACCCTTTACTACAGCAGTATGTGGTTTGGGACTCAGCCTACGACTATATGATGATGACAACGACGTAGAGAGTGTGGGTTCCAGTCGTTCCATGATTGTGTGTGATCGTCTGGCGTTTGTTTGATGACATCATTGTGTCGCTAGTCTTCAGAGCATTCAACAGAACAGCAGTTGATGGTAACAACTGTTCACATTTTCTTTTGCAGACCTCTCAGAAACTGTCTCTCTTTCATTGTCTACAGCCAGCCGTAATTTCCCCACAGCTGCGGCACTCGCAGCTGATTTTAATCAAGTCTTTAACAAGCCTTTCGATGACTAAACACTGACTAGTATGCGCACACTCATCCTAATTAGCATAGCAGACGTTCAGCTGGTTGGCAGCAGCTGGAGCCGCAACGTCACCTGCAACAAGAGTGAAGCATTTTAACCTATAATGTTCTTTCTTAGACGAACTTGAAGTCGAACTTTCCACCATTTTCTCCTCCTTTTTAGCGGACAGTGGAGTAAGAAGTCACACAGAGGCGCTAAATTAGCACGGTGTGCTAGTCTCAGCAGGGCTTTTCCTAACTGTTTCTCTCTGTCATTTATCTTCCTCTGCTCTTGTCCTTCCTGTGTTCATTCTCGGGCCGGCCAGGTTTAGTAACTGGGTCGTTCTGTCTTTGCTGTGGGCGCCCTTGAGTTCGCTTCGGCTCCATCTCTAATCTCAGCTCCCTCCTCCCTCCCTGCCTTCACGCCTCTCTCCACACTCTCCGCCGTACGCTATTATCGTTCTTTAGTCTCGGAGGAAAGTGCATTAGGTTACAGGTCGATGAGAAGACACAAAGTGTTTGGAAGGACAAATCCAGAGTGTGTGTGTGTGTGTGTGTGTGTGTGTCCAGGTTTTCCCTACTTAGCAATGTTCTGTCCCATCACCCCAGACCATCTCTTTTAGATTTTACAGCAATACTCAATATACAGCAATATCTCTTAATTTCATATTAATCATGATCAATATAAACAATTCTGATAGAAACGAAGCCCTCATGCTGGAGGTTCCTTATGCTGGAGGTTCCTCCTGATGGAGGCGTAACCCTGTCACAGATGCTAAGGCATCAGAGAGCTAATTTCTCCATTCCTTAGTCTGAATGAATGACTCAAAGCTTCTTTTAAAAACAACCTGAAATCAAAACTCACCATTTTTACCTTGTTAGCTCATGTCCCTGGTCATATTGTGCACGATTCATCTGTATTAATCACTTCAAAGGCAAAATTCTTCCTTTAAATGTTTTTGACTACATCACCATGCACGTGTGGGCGGGGAAGAAGAGACCCCTTTCAGACCTGCGTGCATTGTGATGGTCTTGAGATGATTCATTCAACTGCATAAATTAAGGGAAAGTCCGCTTACGGCCACTCTGAGAACGTCTGCTCTTGTTTGAGAAGCTAAACAGGGTTAGGCCTGGTTAGTACTTGGATGGGAGACTGCCTGGGAATACCAGGTGCCATAAGCTATTTCCCAAATTTCCCCTTGGGGATCAATAAAGTACAGCTATCTATTGGTTGTTAGAGACTATAAGGTAAGCAATTGAGTTGAGGTTTACCCTTATCTTTTGGGGATTTTTATACATTTTCATCTATTTGTATACATCAAAATATTATTTAAGGGTGAAACTGATGTTTTCATGACAATAATTACTTTTTTGTGCCTAAATGGGGTTAACCAATAATATACTGTCATGTTCCACCTCCCTCTCCTCTGACTAGCATCCAGGTTTGACTCTATGTTTGTTTTGGAATGCCCACTTTGCACAATCCAATCAAATCCCTATGGATAAAACCAGAGTCCGACCTTACATCATTTCCCACCTGAATATTAAGTTTCATGCTGAAATACAATATGTTACGTAAGAAAGATGATTGATGATCTGTTTCTGTAAACCCAAATCATTAATAACTTTCTGTTCTGTTTACGTCCAAATGACCCACTACATTTTGACTAGAAGTGAAACGATACCATAAATGATTTTTTCCAATATAAACTTTATGTGCTCGGCTACAGTTTCTTCAACCAACATGAAAAATCCTCTTTGTTACCACAGAGATGATGTTCAGGTCATTTTCTGCTGAGAGAAACAAAAGGTACTCCCACATGTGTGATTTGTAATTGTAAGCTGTGTTTTGCAACATCTTAGTTTCCTGGGCTGTGTTCTAAATGCCTCCTCACTCCATATTCCCTACACTGGAGAATGCACACTAAGGACTTTGGGGCTCTGTTTTCATCAGGATTGATTATATTGATCAGCACTGTGATGAAGAAAAGACAGATTGGGGTCTTAAAACAGAAATGATTTGGGTCAAGGGGACATCCATTGCTAAGTAGTGACCACTACAGAGAGCTTCAAAATTCCCACGGCTGCATGGGTAATATTTATTTTGCATAGAGGCTACATAGTGCATGCATAATCAGTTTCATCAAGATTCACCCAATGGTGTCAGGTTTCACGGTGATTATGCATGGTGCGCACTGGGTTGTGTGTTTGTAATACATTCCCAGTTGTGTTTGCAGTGGTTTCACGTGGGGAACATATATATATATATATATATATATATATATATATATATACTGAAAGTGAAATGCATCACTTTAAGTGAACATTCACCAATTAGCTTAAATTGTATAGTTGCTCCCTGGAATTGTCCCTTGGAAGTTCATTCATACATTCCATAGGAAATTTAACCGTGTTGATGTCACCTAAAAATAGAGTTCATGTACACCAATTCTAAAAATCGCCCCTGTTAAAGGTAATATCCTTCCACTACTCTCTCTTTGACTACTGGGACGTAGCATGGCATATTAGCAAATATAGTCACAAGGAGACAAACAATGAACACCTGTTTATCTGTACATACACTAAGTGGCCACTTTCTTGGGTACACCCCCTACGTAGGTGCTCTTTGTAAGTATACAATTACTGACTGTAGCCCATGTGTCAGCCCCCTCCCCTACCCCGTCCATTAATGGGAAGAGTCCAACTCTATTGGACTCTTTCTATTTCCTTAAGGACTATTGTTGACTTATTTGGGTGGTGGACCATTTCCAGTACAGCAGTAACACTGACGTGGTAGTGTGTGTGGCGCTGGTACAAGTCTATTAAGTAAAGCAGTGTTGTTGGGATTTGAGAACAGTTCACCAACTAGCAGGTCACAAACTCACCACTGATGAAGGACTAGAGGACAATTAACACAAATTATGCATGGAAAAATATATGTTATAGTCTCTATGATGGTCCTTTTCTATTGATGGATGGGGTAGAGGGGTCTGACAAATTGTGCATAGGAACAGATGGGCTACAGTCAGTAATTGTATACCTACAAAGTGACCTATTCTGTACATACACGTGTATATGTATAGTCTTAAATATTATGTGTTTTGCACAGTTCATGTGTAGATGGTACTGTTGCACTGTACTCAATATACCTGTATATATATAGTCCTGAGGCTATACAGTATGTGTAGATTAATTCACATTGTTATTATGGACATGTGTCCTGTGAGGGTATTATATGTGGATAATAATAATGGATACAAATGGCTGCCATCCATCAAGTAAACCTATAAGTATTTGTATGCCAAATCCATTGAATGTATGGCGATGTGCCAATAATAGAGACACCATTTTTCGTAAAGTGGTCAAATCTGGGGTCTAAAAATTTATGTATTAAATAATAGTGAACGCTTTTGAATCTTAAGACTTTAAGTCTGTTCTTTGGTGATACTAGTACAACAACATAACTACTATTTAGGGTTATGAGTGCTACATCGAAATTATTCAGCCTCAAACTGGATATTTAAAAGATAAGTTTAAATAGTACACTCTTATTAAAGAAAGGTTGCATCTAGCACCCGTAAGGTTTTTTTTTAGTTTGTCTCTCTGGGGGTAACCTTAAAGGCTCTATATAGAACCCTACAACAGAGGATTTCCCCCCTTAAAAGAGGTGCCAAGTAGAATCCCTTTAGAAAGCTAGAACCGTTAACCAAGCAAAGAACCCTGAGGAACCCTTTTTTTTCTATAAGTGCAGATGCCTTGCCATTCTTATTTTAATCCAAGCTGCTGTACAACAAATCAATTTCCTGCCTGGGATCAATAAAGTATCGTCTTATGTATTCTACTCTATTCTACTCTATTCTATTCTATTCTATTCTATTCACATGAAACGTGATTATATAATCCAGTATGATTGATGCGGCAGCATGGTGAAGCCTGACAGTGTCACATAGACGCTGATATAAAAGTTGACGTGAGGACTACTGATCCTGTATCCTGTATGTAAAATAGAGGTTATGTAAAATAGAAGCAAGACACACATGACCATGTTTCCATTATGGGATGGGAAGGGGGAAAAGGAGGGAGGGAGGGAGGTGGGAGAAGGAGGCCAGAAGAACAACCAATTAGACTCATGCATGGCTGCCAGCTAATTAGCATTTTCCTCTGAACTCGTCCAGGTGCGTGACAATACGACAGGTACAGGTATGGCTGAAGAAAAACAGAGAGGTATTCAGATTAATATTGATCATCTAAGATACATGATTTAAATCAAAAGCAAACCGTACCTGCTGTAGCCAAGTGCAAACTGATTTCACAAGATTGCAAATGTGCAATATTCAGACAACAAGTAAACAAAGTATTATTATTATTGTAATAATAGCTCAGTTGCCCTCAGCTGCTCAGCTCTGTGTTCAGATTGGATTCTCCGCCACTTGTAAGTTGCTTTGGATAAAAGTGTCTGCCATGAATAAATGTAAGTAAATGAGAACACATTTATTTGGATATGTATTAATAAAGAAATGTCATTAGACATAGTGTTAGTCTTAGTCTTAGTGTTCAATACACAACAGATAAAATAAAAGACAGTCATGGAAAAGTTTTGCGTAACTTACCTCATCTTATAGAAGATCTCAGATGTGGACAAACTGTGGGCGTGTCTGGGTAGTACACATGGGCGGGTCTTTGAGTGGGACAGATGGGTGTGTCTTTGAGTGGACAGATGGGTGTGTCTGAGGGGGACAAATGGGTGTGTCTGAGTAGATGGATGGGTGTGTCTTTGCATGGGACAGATAGGCGCGTCTTTGAGTGGGACAGATGGGCGTGTCTTTGAGCGCAAAGATGGGCATGTCTTTGAGTGGCCAATGGGTGTGTCTGAGTGGAACAGATGGGCGTGTCTTTAAGCAAACAAATGGGCGAGTCTTAGAGTGGCACAGATGGGTGTGTCTTTGAGTGGGACAGATGGGCGTGTCTAAGTGGACAGATGGGCATGTCTGAGTGGACAGATGGGTGTGTTTTTGAGTAAACCGGTGGGTGTGTCTTTGAGTAGACAGATGGGCGTGTTTTTGAGTGGGACAGATGAGTGTACCTGAGTGGAACAGGTGGGCATGTCTGAGTCGTATAGATGGTTGTGTCTTTGAGTAGACAAATGGGCATGTCTGAGTGGGATAAATGGGTGTGACTTTGAGTAGATGGATGGGCGTGTCATTGAGTGGGACAGATGTGTGTGTCTTTGAGTGGGACAGATGTGTGTGTCTTTGAGTGGGACAGAGGGGTGTGTCTGAGTGGGACAGATGGGTGTGTCTTTGAGTAGACAGATGGGTGTGTCTTTGAGTGGGGCAGATGGGCGTGTCTAAATGGGGCATATGGACGTGTCTTTGAGTGGGACAGATGGGCGTGTCTAAATGGGGCATATGGGCGTGTCTTTGAGTGGGACAGATAGGCATGTCTGTTCTCCTGTCCCTTTAAAGAAATCCCTCCTCGAGTTACCACTTTCTTTTTCTCTTTTTCCATCATTGTGATTCATTCCTATTTTAACTCACTTTCTTTAATGTTTTTTTCCCTATATCTTTTGTGTCCTGTGTGTTTTATCCATGTTTTATCCATGTCTTTATCCATGTAAAGCCCACTGAATTACTTTGGGTTGTAAAAGAAGCTTTAGCATAAGTTAGAAGGCCCAGTGTGCATGAGAAACGACTGAATAGCACAGTTAGAGTTAAGCTTTGGCCTCTCACATGCCCTTATTAACCTCTGTCCTTTGCATAACACCTGCAAATCTTCCACCACATCTCTGCGGCTACAGAGAGGACCCTGACGAAAACGCCGGCGCCTCACACTGTCAGGAGCTTAAACTGTTCTGTGTTAAACACACTTAAGACCAATAACTACAACTTGAATCATAATAATGGTAATGATAATAATTGTAGCAATGAAATGATGACAGTAACAATAATCAATCAATTAATAATAATAAAATTGACTTTCTTTTCTAAAACATTGAGGCCTCCATTTCATCCTTCATCTAATTATGGAGGCTTGACACCATGCATGTACCCGAGATGAGGCAAACGCCCGCATGCCTTTAAGTTAAAGAATTCTCAACTTTTGAGGTTGTGACATGAGGATTGTGTCCACTTTGGCCAATTAAATCGCAGTTTTTGCTGAGAGAAAATGGCGGCGCGTCTCGTCCTGGCAGTAACGTCTTTTCAAAGAAATGCTGAGATATCAACCAAAGAGCTGGCTAATTTAGTGCTAAGCTATAAATACATTTCCAGCTAGCTAGATAGCTTGCTAACTTCGGACAGCAAACTTAATGACACAGAAGCAGAAAATGAGTGAGGAGGTTAATCTTTTTCAGGTAGTTATCAAATCAGCACCGAACATGTAACGGAACTAGCTAGCATCGCAGTGTGCTTTCTGTTTATATGCACACCCTCTATCAAAGCTATGAATGAGTGTGGTAGCCATTAAGAAATGTGTCGAGACTTTGCATGTTATAACAAATTATAATTTGTGTATTTTGTTATGTATTTTAATTCCTATTTTCAGTAACCTGAAATGGGCAATCCACGCTGGACAAGCACTAGCTGTGCTTAGGATTGCTGGCACTATGGTTACTATGCGAACACAGCTGCTATGTGAGCAGCATTGTTCACATACCTACCGGCATTGATTTCCCGAGGATGCGCACAAGCAACGCGTCAAACTACTGCAAGATATGCAGAGCAGACATTTTGCACATCTATACAATCAAGTAAAAGGCTGTTTTTTGTTTGTGTACTACATAGTACCCCTAATGATCCAGTGTAGGGTATAGGGGTACAGTGTCATTTGGACCACAACCAGAGAAACTAAGAAATTTAAAACCCAACTGCAAATCACAGATGACCCAATCATCATCTCTATAATAGAAATATGAGTTTTAAAAACAATGCTTCATGTGCATTACAGAAATGTAGAACTTGACGTCATATTGCCCGGAACAGGACAAAAGGGGTTAACTGAAAGACTGACAAAGCCGCCGATGCTTCGCTGCCTGTCTTTCATCTCTTGCTGATAAAATGAACAAGATTTGTCGTGTTCTTTTCGTAACCTCTTAATAACTCCGTCCTGATTGCATTCTGTTGCAGAAAATGAAATTCATTAGTGGCGATTAGCGAGTGCAGTGGTGGATCTGTGACTGAAGAAAGATTCAATTATTCTGTTTGTTTTGTGGTTGCACAGAGGAGCTTGGTGTTCTTCATGTTCAAAAATTTTTATTTGAGACGATATAGTCGGGTCCAAATGTCTGAGCTTTTAAGAGCTTTTAGATTGAAAACTTCTTAAGCTATTTACACAAAGGTTTTAAGACTATTCTGTCAGCCACAGTGTTTTGTTCAGGAACTACAGATATTGTATGAAGACTACAGTCCATACCACAGGTGGATTAAACTGTACACATACAGGGTGTCTGCAAGTATCCTCAAGTCAAATGTAATATTTTTAAGTCTTTTTAATGCCACTTTTAATGAAATTTAATACCAAATTTGCTGTGATTATGTACAAAATGTAAAAACACTCTTCAAAATAACTTGTATGGAAAAAAGACTGAACTACATCTTTTGTAGAAGTCACACCATCAAAATGTGTTAAAAAAAAAAATGTTTTAAAAACCTTCAGAGTCGCTGGCGGACACAGGTTTTAAGCAGCGAGAGTATTTGCTGTTCACCAGCCACGTTTGGTTCAATTTACATTTCCCCATATTAGAATGTCTCAACAGCAGGTAGCCAACATTAGCCTCAGTTTAACACAAGTCCCTGCCTTATGTAACTGACCTCATATTATTAAATTCAATTCAATTCAATTTTATTTGTATAGCGCTTTTAACAATGGACATTGTCACAAAGCAGCTTTACAGAA
>JAOUQW010000016.1:2059111-2071448 GCA_028565825.1 Olivaichthys viedmensis
AGGAAGAAACCTTGAGAGGAACCAGACTCAAGAGGGAACCCATCCTCTTCTGGGTGACACCCAATAGTGAGATTATAGATCACCAGGAGAAAAGACAAACAGCACTAATGTGTTTAAAGGATGTTTGGTATGAGCATATTGTAATTAAGAGTCCTGGGATGAGCACAGGATAGTCTATGATTCCAGCTGCAGTCCGTAGGAGATGCAAGTCTGCAGTATCGAGGTGATCGAGGTGATTATCCAGTGTGTGACATATGCCCGTATAAAGAATCACTACGTGTGAGTAGGGTGTGTGCTTCTGTGTACTGTCGGTATGCATAAACAAAACAAAAAAACAAATCTAAATTAAAATAACTAAATACATTTAAAAAAATTATTAGAGGAGCAGAACCAGAAGACCGGCTTGAGTGCAAGATAAAGAAATCCAAACCCTCTAATTGTTTATTTTTTTATTTGTATTTGTTGACTTTGATCCAGAAAAGGCCAAGATGGACTTTATTGATTGACTTTTTTTTTGAACATGAGACAGTCGAGAGTGTTTTTATTTTCAAATGTGTGTAATTAAAATTAGAGTAATTAAAAAGTACAGCACTATTGGTGTTGTTGTTGGATTCTGAGGGGACGGGTGGAGGTGGGCTGCAGGGCCCCTGAGGAGGCGGCAAGTAAAAAGGTCAGGGCTTCCACTGGGGGACCGACTCATGTGCTGCCCAAAAGATGGTGATGTGTTCTAAGCTAATTTGAATATTACATGCTAACCGGAGACCTATCTAGTACAAGTTTAAATACATGCGGTTAAAAATCTTATTAGGATCCAATCTAGATACAAGGCACAGGAAATGACCAGGTGGAAATGGTTTCTGGGAGGCGCTTTCTAACGGCTCTGGGAGGATAGTGGACCTGCCGTGTTGAAATAGGGCAACAGAGCAATAACGTGGTAAGGAGAAAATTAAAACCCATAGAAATACCCTTCAGAGGTCAGAGTCCGGCTCCTGGGGGGAGAGAGAACGAGAGAGAGAGAGGGATAGAGAAAGAGGGAAAAAATGGTTTCTTTATCACACTGCAATGGCGACTGAGACTTATTGTCGGCCGTAAATAATGCAGAAAGGGGAAAATAAAAGTGACAATCAGAGGCCTTTTATTCCACATGCAGCTCTGAATAATTTACTTCCTGCTCTGATTAAACCCGAGAGAGAAGGGAAGAGAGAGAGAGAGTTCTATATGTTACAGTGGATCATAATGATGAAAGGAGCAAATTCACTTTCTGCCCTCACAAAACATCACCAAGGTCAAATGTCTATGAGGGGTAAAACAGCCATTTGATTTGATAAAATCAAAGATGATTTGATTAAAACTGTGCAGATTTGATAAAATATGAGTCGTGTGCATCATTTATCACCACATTCTGTTCTTCAGTATTTATCATTCATACCACAAAACTATCATTAATATGAAAGGTGGTCACTCAGAGGGGTCCATGGAAGTAACAAATATTCTGTGATGAAAAGAAAGGCATGTAAATTAAAATAGTAAATTAATCCTTATAAGGAGGATTTGATCATTTATTTAAAAAAAAATTGCTTTGTTGTTTTTGTTAACCCTGCATTATTTTATCATTTAAGTGTTTGTCTACTTTGTTTATCATTTGCAATGGGTAATTTTTTGTTACTTCACTCTGCTTTATCGCTTGGCCTGAGTAATTTTGTTTATATGCAGCATTGCTGTCTTGCCTTGGTTAATCACATTTGTTCAAAGTAACAAAATACCCACGTTAAATCATAAACGAGACAAAAGTAATAAGATACTCAGGCTAAACCATAAACAAGACGGAGTAACAAAATTCCCATGCTAGACAATAAACGAGACAGAAGTAACAAAAATAGTCACGCTAAACAATAAACAGGACAGGAGTAACAAAATACTCACACAAAACAATAAACAAGACAAAAGTAACAAAATACCCACGCTAAACAGTAAACAAGACAGGAGTAACAAAATACCCACGCTAAACAATAAACAAGTAAGGAGTAATGTAATACCTACGCTAAACAATAAACAAGACAGAAGTAACAAAATACCCACGCTAAACGATAAACAAGGCAAACCAAAATGCTTGTTTAAATAATAAAATGACAGTTGATTATCAAATTGCATTTGTAATGACATCTGAGTTTTAAATTCACATACTTTTTCATCCCCTTTATTTTTATCAAAGAATATTTCTTACTTCCACGGACCCTTCTGCGGCACCACCTTCCTTGTAATCCTGGTAATCCTGTGGTATGAATGATAAATGCTGAAAGACAGAATGTGGTGATAAATTATGAAGATTTGATATTTTATCAAATCTGAGCTGCTTTAATTAAATCAGCTTTGAATGTATCAAATCAAATGATTAGTAATAAGTGTTAATAAGTGATAACACTTGTTTTGGGTTTTTTAATTAAATTGTATTTTCACTTTGTGTGCATTTTTATCAAATTCATTTTTGTCATTTTCACCCATTATAACGGTCGCCTTTTCATTTTTACATAACTACAAATGTTCATATTTAAATAACTGAGATGAAACAATTAGGTGAAAGGCCCTGAAGTTCTCTCAGCCTCACATCTCCCACTGTGAGTCTCGGCCAGTAGGGGGCAGTAAACCCTAGAAGTTCACTGGCCCTGATTTTTACACATCACGTCTCTCCTAAATAAATATGTAAAGATTTACACACAGAAAGAGCTGTGATAATCTCAGAGACGATGGTTATTGATGTATCTGAAAAAAATAAAACTTACTGATGTCCAGTTATTTGTGAGAGATGGTGGAAGACAATTTTTAGAATTTGGCGTCTTATTTATTTATTTATTGATTAATTGATTGATTGATTGATTGATTGCCATTTAGCATTTTAAGTGTGGCTTAATAAAAATGACATAAATAGCATTTATGTAATAGTACATAATAGTAAAATTATGTCAGCACACAGAAACAAAGAAATACACAAACCATCTCTCTCTCTCTCACACACACACACACACACACACACAGAGAAGCACCACTTTTGGAGAAATCTTTTTTTACCTCTATCTGCTACTGTCCTCTTTTAAACTGCTGCTTTTCTTTCTTTACTCCCTCTTTCTCTGTCTCTCTTTCCTTTCTTCCTCCTCTCTCTCCTCTTATTTTCTCCTCTTTTCTCCTCTATCGTCTCTCTTCTCATTTTATCCTCCATCTTTCTTCCTCTTTTCTCTGTCCTTTCTCCCCTTCTCCTTTCTTTTTCTCTCTTTACCTTTCTTCTTCGCCTCTCTTCCTTCTCCACTCTTTGCTCCTCTCATCTTCCTCTTTCTCTCTTCTCCACTTTTTCTCATCTTCCTCTTCTCCTTTCCTCCTCTCTTCTCGTGTTTTCTTTCCACTATTCTGTTCTCCTTTTCGTCTTGTCTTTCCTCTTCTCTTTTTTCTGTCTTTCTCTCCTGTTTTTACCTCTCATCTCTCTCTTCTCTCTGTCCATCTTCCCCTTATATCTCATTTTTTCCTCTTCTCCCCATCCTATTTCTCCTCCTATTCCTTGTCTTTCCTCTCCTCTTTCTCATCTCTTTCCCCCACATATTTCTCCTGTTTTCCTCTCTTTCTCTCTCTTATGATCAGGTTGGATTTTCTGACAGAACTGAAACAATCAGGAAATCCTTACAGCTGTTTATATCAGAGGCTTTTAGAGATTCATCACTCTGAAGCGTGTGAGAGTAAACAAGTGCAGAATCACACACTCCACATGGCTTTATAACATGACTATTTACAGACTGTGTGTGTGTGTGTGTGTGTGCGCGTGTGCGCGTGACTGTAACAAGATTGCACATTTATAATGATTGTTATTTTCAATAAGTCATATGGTGATCCAAATAATATAATATAATATAATATCATACCAAATAAAACACACAATAATAAACCTCATACATGATCACTTGAGTCGACAGTATAACAGTTTTATTAATTTTAGTATTGGGGATTTAAGTGAATCAGATTTCAGAAATCCAGCTTTTGTCTTTATAAATATAATTCTTTTCTTTCATATGACACCATGTTGAACACTGCTGAACCCTTGGGCAAGACTCTTTATTCTTCTTGTTCTTCTTCTTATTATTATTATTATCATTAATAATACTCATAATAATACTACTAACAACAATAATAATGCCCTTAACCCTCAACTGCTCAGCTCAAAAGGAGAATCCCAGGTCCCAAAAGCAATAGTAGACAGCAGGTAAAGCATTTACAAAGATAAAGTGAAATCCTGCGCTTACGAGGGGCTGCAAGTAATGGAGGGATAAAAGAAAGGTTATATTTTTAAATAAGACACAGTATTTTTGTTCATGATTAAAGTGACAGAGGGATGAAATAAATAGAGAAAGAAAGGTAGGAAGTGTGTGAATATAATGAGTGTGTGTTAGGATTCTAATGCGTGTGCACTTCCACTGAGTGGGAGTTCAAACAAAGCTGCTGATTGGTCAGCTGCCGTAACACCCATTATGACATCATCAGCTGGCAGTTGGAATTCCAATTTTCCAACATTCCCTCAGTGCGTTTCAATGGAAAAGTTTCAAACTTTAATCTGAAATATTTTTTAAAAGTATAAAGTTTATAGAAACCAAAAATCCACAGCACACCTCTCGCTGAAATTCTCTACAAAATGAAGTGTGAACGGAGTCGGAGTCTGTATATTGAGTGCGTCAGGCTGCACTTATAACAGCAAAAAGGGGAAGAAGAAGAAGAAGGACAAGTGTGAGGAATAACAGCAGTGTGCTCATGGTCCACATCAATATAAATCATTTCATATGTATGTATTATTATTTTTATAGCTAGACGCTTTCTTTAGTTACTTAACAAAAGCACAGGCGGCTTCATGACCCAAGTGCAATGATAGCCCTCTAGTGGACACACACACACACACACACACACACACACACACACGAGCACACAAACACTCCTTATAGATAGATTAACACACACCTCAACAAACACACTTCTACCTCCGTCCTCGATGCCCACCTTGATGTTTCGCATCTGCCCCAGACATAAAGACTCGGCCATCTTTGTGCGCGGGATAAAGAGCTCATTCAGCTCGGAGCAGACAGAGGGAGAAACGCACAGCCATTGTCCAACACACAAAAGACACAACAAAGCGGCAGAGAAATAAAATCCCTCCATCTGAGAGCAGAGAGACGCTATGGAACAGCAGCGCCATTCACACACACACTGCTAATGAGGGCTAATGTTACAGCATCCCATTCACACACACACACACACACACACACACACACACAGTTGGGCCCAAAGGGCTGAGTCCACTACCTGTTTTTAATTTATCAGTTATCAAACCCTAACATACTATTTTATCTAACTGAATATTTCTATATGATACCGAGATGATGTTCAGTTCAGGAGAACTTTTGCAAGCTCTGTTTTCAGTATCTTAGTTTCCAGGTGCCGTGCATCAAACGGTTCTCTCCTCCCTATTCCCTACACTGGAAAATGATGTGCACTAATACAATAGTACACTAACACAGAGCACACCTGAGCAGAGAGTGTTAAATCTGACCTACAGGGTTCTAGAACGTAGAGTTTAGAGGAATTTAGAACTCTGGCGTTCCATTGTAATGGTTGGAACATTCTAGAACCGTGCAGAGACTCACACAAATGTGGTTTATTTCTAAAATCTGCCTGAGTGTCTGCATGTTAAAAGTGCCTAAATCCTTGACTAAATGAGTCGCATTTGCTCGAACATCCACATATTGGTTCCTATAGTAATAACGCAGGTGTTCGTACATTGAGTAGTGTGAGTCAGGTAAACGTTAGCTAGCTAGCTTTGAACACGGAGATTTGGCAGTGGATTATGTTTCACATAAGGGCAACGTCCCGTCACAGTTCTAACAGTCTTTAAGGCAGACAACGACAAAACCCAAAGAGGGTGGATTTGCTGCTGGGTGCTACAGTTAAGCGAGGGATATGGACCCGGGAGAGGGGGAAGGACTGGTTGCATCCCCCCACATAGAAAGGAGACGGGCCAGCTCTTTGTTGTTCCAGGAGGGATGAAAAAAAGATTATTATAATAATAATAAATAAAGTAAAATATATATATATTTCTTAAGGGCTCTCGGATGCATAACGGCTTGGAAGTATTGTTCATTATTAAAGTGCTGAAGGCATGAAATAAATAAAGAGTGAAAGATAGGAAGTGTGTGATTATAATGAGTGTGTGTGTTTGGATTCTATTGAGTGTGAGCTGCTGATTGGTCAGCTGCTGTAACATACATTATGACATCATCATCATCACTTTACAAATGCTCCAACAGTCTGAAGAAGGTCTAAATGTCTGTTTCTAATACTGACATGATGTTTGGGTCATTTAGAGCTTAAGAACAAGGTGAAATAAAAAGTGTTGGTTAAAAATTGTGAGTACAGTGGAAAGGGGTGGGGGACTGTTTTGAACTCATATTGATGAACAGTGATGTTGATTTCACTCCTTGCTGGTGTGCTCAGACTGTAGGATTCAGGATGTCCAGATGGGGGCAGCAGACGAAAACATTCTCACTATACACAGCTGGCGGAGAAAAGAAATGCTCAGAAAAAAAGAAACTGCACACCATCAGGCCCTTTCTGTCTGTGTAATAAATCCAACACTAACGCTACACAAACCCACCGCACCGAACACGCAGATGTAAACACACCCAGCTTTATGAGGACGCTTGTTTTCAACTTGGGTTCACTCCAGTAGCGTTTCACTTCCAAAATATTTCTGTGGTAGAAAACCAAAAATAAACCGGGGGCCGAGTTCCAGTACAGTTTGCCAAAACACAGGCCGAGCTGGTCAAACTGGTAGACCGGCTTAGCCAGCTAGGAATTCATTTTTCAGCTTCCTTATAACTCGACTAAATTGATCAGTAAATGTTTGAGGTTTTCTAATTGCCTGACTGTTGTGTTATTTTCTTGACTCAATGTGTCTACAATGTTACATTAGTAGCGATAATTCATAAACTGTGTTTTGGCAGCTGGTAGCTGGTCAGACCAAGCTGGATTTTTTTAGCAGGGCTCTTCCCCCCAGTGTAACCACCTTAGTAGCCTTAAAGGCCGTTCCATTACTTTATCAGCTCAAGTGAAGTCGGTAAGATGGGCGTTAGATGAGTGTTAGATCGGTGTTAGGTTAGGGATTGAGTTGACATCGCTGTAGACTTCAGCAGCACAGTTGCTTACCCAGAAGGCATTGCTGAGGTCTGTCTGACACGGTTTCCGTTTTCCAAATGGCGGATAGAGCTGTTTATTATCGTAAACTAAAGCAATAAAATACTTCATATTTTAAAATGCTAACATTTGATTGTGTGTGTGTTCAGATTGGGTTTTATTCCTCCAACTCCTCCATCTATACATGACAGGGACGGAGCTGCACTACTTGACTTTGCTAGCAAGCCAGCTAGTTAGTTAGCTATTTAGTAAGCTAATATGACTCTGTGCAAACTTCAAAGGAAGAGTTCAATGTAGGTAAGAAGTCGTACTGCATCCCTGTCGACATTTTACTTGTGAGACACATTTCTGAGTCGTATATAGTCGTAAATAGAAGTCAACAACGACGCATTAATGATAGTAATAAAACACAGGGCAGGTCTGTCCGTTAACACTCCAAGAAGTGTTCTGATGTCTGAGAATAACGGACAAGTTGGATTTAAAGAACACCTTGACGCTTCATCGGCATTATCTTACTTACACCATGTGTCCTGAACAGCGTTTAAACACACGGTGCTGTACATGTCTCACCTCCTCATAACTGTATGATATGAAAATAGCAACTTACTGTCATTTTATTGAGGTAACTTTCTATCCCCAAACAAATGTCACACACTAGAAGTATATACAATGAAGCTGAATCTCAGATGAGACATGACCAAGGGTCATTTACACTTAAAATGCAGACAACGTGCAGAGAATGTGTCGCATAATAATAACAACATAACCCACGATTAAAGGTTAGACAATTATTGTAATGTTAGATTAAAATGTAAGATTGGCACATGCGTAGTGCAACATTTCTATTATGTTCTATTATATGACTTGTGTGTAGTAGCCACCATTTGAGCACTTGGACACTTGGTAGTCCACTTGAACACTAAAACTGGAAACACAAAGCCGTTCTTCTCAACGCCTTCAAAATTCAAAATGATAATATCGCTCCGTCCTCTCGCTGTGTCTCTACCGCTCGTCCTCCACATCATGTCCTCTGACCATCTGTCTCCCGAACGAATAAAACGTGATGATATACGGATGACTGAATGCTTTAACATGTCGACACGCCCACGTAGGTAAACACCAGAACATCCTGAAGATCATGACACACTCAACAGAATAAACACACACACACACACTAACACACAACAGGACCAAAGGACCCCTGTTTACAGTAAAACTGCTGGTTTAGTGACCCGAGGATGGGAAAGGAAGACTGTATATTGCGATTTCCATTCTGTCCTTAAACACAAACGGGTTCAAGTTTAAACCGCATATGAGTCTCACTTCATTCTGGAGTTCTGTCTGTCAAACCTGTTTAGGGCAATGATGTGCTGAGAGTTACTGTTAGCATGCTGCGGTTAGACACGTACACTCACCATTTGCTTTGTGGTATAGAAGTCCAGACAGGCTGTGCATTGTTATTACATTATTATTACATGGTTTTCTGTCCCGTTATCTTGAGATTTGTGACATAGAGATAACAGCAGATGATTTATTTGTAAAACAAACTGAATGATTAGGGTTGATACACAACTGTTCAAGAATCCACTCATTTCACCAGGCTGTAAACACATTCAAATACAAGTGATTTATTTAACAATAGATGTATAATTTAAATAACTCTTATTTTACAAGTCGAATCATGGTTTGTTCACTTACAGGTTAAAATATATGTTTGTCTTTATCTGTATCTGTAGCCCCGTCCCCTCGATCTATGCGACAATAGAGGGGATTCAGTCCTCTATTACAAATTAGTGAACCACAACCTTTCAACTGTCGATACCCCCAGAACCACGGCTCTGAGTGCCACATTAACCGCTCATTTTGCCTTTTTCTTGTCAAGAAAAAGCGGTCACATTTTCTTCCCTGTGTTCCCTGCCCTTTATTGTTCACATAGCAGTATTGTTAGCATAGCAGTAACTTTGGCATCGGTAGGTTTTTAAAAGCATTCACCTGTTCAGCTCTAAAGGAACTCGACAGTAAAGATACTAAACAAAAAGTCAACAGCTGTAAATTATGAACACGTTTCGATCGACTGTCATGGAAACATGATAGGTTTATACAGTAGATCATTTTAGGATAGTTTCATAACAGGGGACGCAATTTGCAAAGTTGTGCTCGCAACCCGACGATCAACTCTTGCAGGTTTGTTAACTTATTGAATTTTTTTTACACATTAGTCCGGTTTTTATCCGAGGGATGTTATGCAAAACATGTCTTACCGCTTTGAAACGTCTGCGATGCCGTTGAAGGAAACAGGAATTATCTGCAACACTTTACAAATAACACATTACATATTTCTTTCATTTGATTTTATCAGCTAAATTGTTTGTCATTATGTGAAATGTTGCAAAAAAATTATAGCAGAAACGTTTTGGACAGGAAAAATACTGCAATAATGCATAAAGAGCAGGACAGCTGGACTTTTAATCCATTAATCCTTTTATATTTTAGCTCAGTTAGTCAACTTAGTTTGCGTTTACGTATTCTAGTGATTTTTTTTTTTAAAACTCTGCACCTCTCTTTTGCAGTTTAAAAGAGGCAAATTCAGCTTGAATTTTAATTCAGCTTGAAAGTGTGTGACATTTTTAATGTATGAGTCATTTCCATTGGCTGGTGGATCTAAGGCGATGACGCAGTTGAGGCTTAACTTTGCTTTGGAGCTGTGGAATCTAGTGGTGATCATAGAAAAATCATTTAGGGCTCGTTTTTTTTAGAGTATTTCTTTATATTTCTGAAAAACTATTGAGTTTTAATAATGATAGTTATGCAGTATTACAGAGGGTTAATTTTAAAAAAGTAATGTGACATCTGTGTTTGAAACAAAGCCGCATTAAAAGAGCAGTATTTTGCAGTTTCATGTAATCGGTCGCTTCATTTCTGGGCCATCGTCTTTGGATGTTTACTTTGAATGAAATTAACGGAGATCGAAGAATGATAAACTTGCCGGATATTAATCAATCGTGTGTCGATTCTGTCCATTTTGTTTTTTGGCACCCTTTTCAGTTGGCAATGGAAAAGTCAGGAAAGTTCTTGATAGAAATGTGTTTTTATTGATAAAGCAGAACTTATGCGACAGCAGTCTTTTTGCAGGAAATGACATCATTACATTTTCATTGCAAAAAGTCTTTTTGATGGAAACGATCTTTTCTGTCCTCCTATTATCTTTATTTGTATTTTTGTTTATTCCTTTGAGCCACTGTCACGCGCACGGCTGGGCGCGAGACTTAGCGTGGCGGTAGCCTAGGCAACGGCAGCCACGCGCATTTGTTTATGTTTGCTCCCTCGTCCTTGTCTCGTGATGTGATTGTCCCCACCTGCATGTTGTTTGTTAGCAATCATTAAGTGTTTAAATACCCGCTTGTTTCCGTCCTGTGTTGTCTTTCTTTGTGTGTGACTACCACGCCTGTCACGGCATGCTTATTTTGTGTTCCAACCCTGTGTTAGCGAGTTCAAATAAAGTATGTTGTTTGTGCAAAGCGGCTTCGCGCTTGTGTCTGCACCCCCGCGCCTACACATCGTGACAGCCACGTTAAGCTGTATTTTAATACACTTTGAGAACGAGGTCTGGTTGCAGATTCCCTGCTGCAAAGTGCTGGCTTTAGGCCAGACTGAATTTCAAATATACACGAAAAGCGAATCTCAGGAAGTCCATCACAGACATATGTTTTCATCAAGCACAGGACATTCCACAAAGCTCAGAGATGTTTATGATGATGACAATGTCAGCCTCAGGTTTCAGTCCAATGGCTGCTGGTGAAAAAAACATTTCGCTCACGCACATATACATAACACATTGTAATGTTATAGCCCGCCTTTTGTAAATGGCCTCAACTTACATGTATAAAAGGTCCATAAAAAAAGGAATTTCAGGTTCAGAATTTCTGTCAGGTCGTTAAAGGTGGTTATAGAAAGGTTAGCCGTAATGCCACACAAACTAGATATGGAAAAGCCCCTTTCACGCTCAGCTTTAAGACCGCATGCTTACACTGCACTGAGTGATTGTGGACAATCCATCTCCGCAGTGTTTGGGCGACGCTCTGACCCGGACTAAACCTGGACAAGCTCGGTCGTGAAATAAAAAGTGTAATTCTGTTTAAGGTCACGGAGCTGTTTAGCGCATTTCACAAGCACCTTTAAGCTTTAAAACGGATGATTTTAGTGTCTAGAAGTGTTCACTTTGAGCTGAAAACGGGCCTGTGCGAACATATTTATTGTATTGTGTTGAAACCAGTGTGTGTTTATTGTGGTACTACTGTAATATTATGTTCCACGATAGAACTGTTAGTGTAGTAGCTTTTTGTTGTTCTGGCTCGGGCCAAATTTCACACACGGTTTTAACACAAGCACACTTGGTAGTGCACTGAATGGAGCTGATAAGTGGTGAACAGCCGTTTGATCCCGCTCCTGGTTTCAAAGCGGCGATACCTGATCTGCGCCATTAGGGGGGAAGAGCCAATCAGAATGGCTCGCTCTGCGTGTAATGCCTGTATCGCGTTTCAGTGATCTGAGAGATATCAGCGGTGTTAGAGAAAAGGGGAAAACCCTTTTATTGTCAGGTGAACTGAAAGCTCTTTATAGCAGCTAGTGCTTTATAATGGCGGCTCGTTTTTCGTCAGTGCTGTTTGATCTTCGTCATAATTAATTCCCTAATTAATCTCAACATTCCACAGGGAATAGGTACTGTAACAAGAGGAAAAGAAAAAGGAAAAGAGAACAAGTGGGGCCACAAAATATAAATATAAAACAATGAAAATAAATAGTACGTTTACCCCTTTAGACCTGATTATTTCTAGTTCGAAAATTATATAATTGTTGTTCAAATTATTTCATTTCACTCTTAAAAAAAAACAAAAAAGATTAATAAAAAGCATGTACAGTATACTTAAATATATATTATATGTATATAATAATATATATTTATATAATTTATATATAATTTTATATATACACTCACCGAGCACTTTATTAGGAATACTATACTGATATTGGGTAGGGCCTCTCTTTGTAGCCCATCCGCCTCAAGGTTCTACGCATTGTGCATTCTGAGATGCTTTTCTGCTCACCACAATTGTACAGA
>JAOUQW010000016.1:2081093-2091863 GCA_028565825.1 Olivaichthys viedmensis
TGTTCTCTCTCTCAGTGAACAAAGCTTTATGTGTTGCTCTTCTGATGGTGTGCTCACTTTTGGTCTGTGTCTGATCGAGCTTTGGATACGACTGATCCAGTTTCAGCAAAGCGTTTAAGAGTGACATACAGTGGCAATGAAAAAAAATCCCATATTTTTCGATGCAGTCTCAGACCTTTGGGTATATATATGATTTTTCGTGGATCACGGGTAAGTGTTAAACCAAGCTGAATTTCAGGAATATGAAAACATTATTGCTTGCACAGCAGTTTCCTCACTTGCGTTCCAAATAGTCCCTGTTCCATACAGTGGATAATCATGTGCACTATGTAGTACACTAATACAGAGCACATTAGAGCAGAGTGTTTGGGGCTCCGTGTTCATTTAGCTTGATCGGGAGAAGATAGATCAAGACGACCCATGGCAATGTGACACAATATTGCTACATGATAAACACACACACACACACACACACATATACACACACACACACACACACACAGTGTATATGATGATCTGGTTCCTCCACATGCTTGGTGTGTTATGGGCAGGTGTGACAGATCCAAGCTTTCATCAGCCCAGCGCAGTGTGTGTTTTGTGCGTCAACATCATCTCCATGGCTACGGTGCCAAACACCGGAGGAAGTGTTTATGACACACCTGGAATAAAACAAAGGATACCGTGCAAAGTCGGCCTTGAGATTGAGGCGACAGCTGGAGCGCTTCACAGGTGGAAAAAGTGTGCTTTACATTATCGCCAGTGAAAATGAATTCCTTCTTCTCCTGTTATTTTGATTGTTATTCTGTAAGTGCGCCAAGATGACACTAGGTGTATGATGATATTCAATTCTCATATCACAATAATTGCCTAACTGTGTATTGGAATTCATGATATTATGATACTGTATTAGAAAATTATTCTACTTTTATATGTATTTGTTCTCATTGGTCAGCATTTTGATGCGTAATGCGTGAATGAACTTCGGCGCTGTAGCTTCATTGTACGTCGTCGTTTCTAGTGGGCTGTGCATGTGACGTTTGTTTACTTTCGATCGCTCTCTTCTCAGCTCAGAAACAAACACAGCTCAGCTTTTTACAAAGAGTTACCTCTTAGGCCGGGGTTATACTTGCCATGTGACTACGTGTATGTGAGCTTCATTGTTCACATACTCGCTTTCCGTACATCTAGAGGATAAAAACTCTGTTCACTAGGGGGCAGGTCAGAGCCGAAACTTTGACAGCACCGGAATATCTTCTTCGACCACTTCCTCTGATTAGCACATTGTTGTTGTGATAATATTTTGTTGCGGCCATGATTTCAATATCGCAGTTTATACCATGACCCTGAAAAAATACATGTTTCTGATTGACTGGCAGATGTGCATTATTTTCTCATATCGGGACGCCAATAATATAAATATAAATAATATGAAATTTTTATCACAGTTCTAAATCAATACTCCTCTTACTGTGGAACTACGTTGGAATGTAACTATGACAAGAAGCATAAATAACGGTTTAGGCTTGGCTGATATTTACACTTGCTGATAAACGACAAAAAATGTGGATTTACACAAAAATGAACAATTTATAGGCTACAATGCGTGGAAATGTTTTAATCATAAGCAACAAAAACAGAGTGAGATGACGCCCTCCGAGACATAACCCTAGCCACAATTGTGTAATGAGGATGGTAGGGGGAAACATTGATAATGGTAAATCTATAGAGACGGCCTCAGGCAATGGAAGATGACATTGCTATGGAGCACTACAGGAGGGTTAAAGGGCACTTTGTAGTGCTTAGTGTTACTAGCTAGTGCTATGACATGCTCTGTTAAATGTGCATACTTTACATATTGGACCAAAAATCCATTGTATAGTTTCGAGTGCTAGTGTTGAGCCTCCTACGTTCGGGACGTAGCGAAAATGTGAAATATCACTCCCTCCTCTTCACTCATTCACTCCTCAGCGTCCATCCTCCCACTGCACCGCGCTTCAGAGCCGCCATTGTCCCGTCAAGGCCGAGCAAACATCCACCCAGAGATAGACAGATGAGAGAGGGAGGGTAAACATTACGACAGAACAAAGGGAGCAGGAGGAGAAAGAAAAAAAAAGATCTGCATGAAGAAGCCAGTGTTGGATCATCTGCCTGTCAACTGTAACTCGTTAAAAAAATTTTTTATCTTTGTTATGTATTGATTTTTACAGATATGGTGTAAAGCATTTTGAACAGCATTTTTCATTTATTATTATAATTTGAAAGCAAATACACTAAGTTGGAATTTTAGCAGGTTGACCTACCATATACAGTAGGTAAACTTTGTAGGTGTAAAATTACAATCAGCACCCCCCACATCCACGTCCATCAATGGAAAGAGACCACCATAGGATCACCGCTGACCAGATGTTATTTGAGAAGTGGATAGTTCTCAGCCCAGCAGTGACACTGACATGGTAGTGTGTGTGGCGCTTGTACGAGTGTATCGCAAACGCAAATCTCCAGCCAGCAGAACCTGACACTAATGAAGGACAATTAACCCACACTGGACATGGAAACAAGCAGCATAGCCAAGTTGTTGAAATATGCAGAGGTCATGGCCCTAGTTGGTCTTCTCTTAAGCCTATTTCAAACAAAAGGACCCTTTAGAGCTGGAAATGAATGTTGATAAAACAAAATAATAGTTTTTCAGTGCTACTACTGACAGTGATTATTACTTTCAGCCCGTTGTGTTACATGGCAAAGCTCTGGACGTTGTTGAGTTTTCAATATTTAGGAGTATATATTCATCGTAAATTAAATTTTGAAATGTTGAGAGTACCAGTTATGTTTATAGGAAAGCAGAACAGAGATTGCTCCTAATTCGGAAACTTGCAAGTTTTAATGTCAGTCCAAAATTATTATACATGAGCTGTAAGACTTTGCAGCAAAGTGTTATGTCATTTTAATGTGACAGCTTGATATGGTTACTGGAACATGATTAGTAAAAACAAACTCAAATAGCACGATTGGCAAGCAAAGTCATTAGAAAGCAACAGACAGCCCTTGGTGAATTGGCCGATAAAGCTGTAATTAGGATAGTAAAGAATATTGTCCCTCCCATCCACTTAACTGTGTGAAATGCTTCCCTCAGGAAGACATTTCAGGACACCATAGTCCAATAAGAACATGTATAAAAGGTCTTTCATTCTTTGTGCAATAAAACTTTTAAAGGAAAACATGTGAAGCACTTTAATCTCTATGCAGTTCTCAACATTGTTGTAATTGTTCACCTTTTATGCTTTTCCAATTTTATGGTGCTCATATCGTCCTTTTATTACAGTTATGACCCAACTTGGCACCGCACCCTTAGTATCACAGTGTCAGCTCAAATCCCACGCTATGAAGCGAGAGTGATGTTGCATTTGATATGAATGAAGTAATTAAAGCTAATAGCACCTCACTCTGACTCCTCCCCCTCACCATAACCTTAACCATTCATAACTTTACACACCAGCTGGAGCAGCAACTATTTTTACTCATTTACAATCAGCAGCATGTTGCCCAAACACGATACCTGAGGCCAGGACACACACTAAGCAAACAGAAATCATTTTATTATGATAATAATAAGTTAATTATCAATTAACTTTTTCTCCCCCATTATAAATACAAATTGTATTCATTTTAAAGAAATAAATAAGTTGGACATGAATAAAAGACATTTAAGATGCACGCAAAAAGTAAATAAAGGCAAAAGCAAAGTCAATACACAGTGTTACAGTGTTGTAATTATTCAAATATAGTTCGCAATTAAGTTATAATTTATTAAACTGTTTTAAAGGGCAGTTGGTCTATTTGTTACCATGAAATATAAATGCAAAGCCTCCAAAAATAAGTATAAATAATAAGTGAAAGATTTAGATTTAGAAAAACCATGAAAAGAAACCTAAACCCTTCTCAGAATCTTCCCACATTCCCTAAAACGCCTTCAGCAATCTGGCAACATGCCAACAAAGAGAAAATATCAAAACTGTCACCACACCTGGATGATGTAGACACACACACACACACACACACACATGCACACACTAACACACCAACAAGGCTACCTGTTTGCAGATTGAAATTGTGGTACGACTTACAGCACAAGATTACGATCAATATTAAGATCAAGATTAAGATTACACTCAAGCGTTAAAAGAGCCAAGGTGCAAAAATCCTACAGACAACAATTATATAGTTAAACACAGTAGAGTTTTTATTACAGCAAGAACACCAGTGTTTACCTTTATTTCTGTCAGGATTAGACAAGTTCACCCAGCAGCCACGCCTTCATTTCTGTCACAAATGCAAGGCGAAGGATATAATCGCAGAGCGTGTTTATGGGCGTGTAACTGGATACTGTAGATACCCAAACAGCAGAACGGGAAAACAGGCAGAGTCGATAGTGATAGAAGCAAACAAACATGAGTAAAAGGCTTAGAATTACACATCGGAACAATGACAAGACTTCGCAAAGATGAGATAAATATACTAGGCTAAGAAGCAAAAGGGGTGCTAATAGACTGGGCTGGTGGTTGTTAAGCCAGCAAGAAAACCCAGCCAATAGTATGGGTGGACTGGAATGTGACAGTACCTTCTAGCCCCCCATGATGCGTGTCCCCAGGTGCCCCAGATTGCCAGCGTGGGGGCTGACCCTGAGAATGAGGAGAACGTTGCCCAGGATGAAAGTCCTCAATGAGGTTGGTGTAACGTGCAGTATGCAGAGGCAGGACGCAAGTGCGTAAAACCAGGAAGTTGAGAACATGGAACACAGAAATAAAGCCTTCGGAATGAGACAAAGAAAAAGGAGGGTTTAAATACACAAAGAAAGGGGATAACACAAAACAGGTGAACATAATTGGGAAACAAACCAATGCCAAGACGTGGGTGGAGACAGGACCAAAACCAAAACAAAGCCACATGTAAAAACATAAACAACAGCACATGGTGCTTGTCGCCATGGGAACCGCAACACCAATGGAGGGGGAAAGCGTGACAGTTGGGATCTAGGATGTCATTGATCAAAGCCCCAGTCCACTGGCTACTGAATACAACTCCTTTGACGCTGTGAATTTAGAAATGAGAAAACTCTGTATGCAGGAGCTCCATTTACTTCAGGGAAGGTGTAGGCACCTCATCAGCCAGGAGACCAGGAACCACCGACCTGAGAAGGGACACATGAAATGACAGTGATTCTGTAAGACTTAGGCAAAGCCAAGTGATAAGTTACAGGGTTAATCTGTCTTACTACCTTGAAAAGAGGTTGAGGTTGAGGTCCCAGGTAGGCAGCCAGACCCGGTCACCAGGTTGGAGCTTGGGAGGGTCACTGCATTTTCAGTCCACCTGGTTTTTGTGCCTGTGTACTGCTTGTTGGATTTGTGTGTGGGCCCCCTCCCAGACTCGCTCGGCCTTCCTCCATAGGACTTCCTATGTGGTAACAGTAGGTACTTCTTATAGGGCTAGCCCGATCTAACACAAAGTTGTGTTGTTGTCCTGACCCCGCCCCTGCCTCCCACTACCCTGCTTACGCTATGCTATAAGCTCTGGTGTACCGAGTTATTACAGAATGGCAAGAGGCCACAATGGCAAAATGCATGTCTGAACTTCAGATTCAGGAATCCGAAGAGAAGGCATCTGTCGACCAAAATCAGCTAATTGTTCACATAGCAGAACAGTTCAAGTTCAGTTATCCATTTAAGTTATCTCGTTTGTGCTGCTACTGAAGAACTGTACTGTACTGTAGGTATAGCTAGCATAGTACATAGTATAGCTAGCCGGCTACCTGCTAGGTACTGAACTAGTTCGCATTTGTCACAGGTTGCCACAAGCAAGATTTTAGTATCTGAGTCTCGATTTGCAGCATCATTCGTCGTCATACAGTAGCCAAACCTATCAAATACCATAACGACCATGATTTGTTCATCACTAATAAGGGGTAGGTTAGCTATCTGGCTAGCTTAGAATGCTAATCTGGTATATATAGGATGAAGCCAATCTGTATAATGGGAATCAGCCATCCAAAAATCATGTTTTTGAGTGGCAATGATGTCAATCCAAATCCATTTCAGAGTGAAGTGTAGAAGCCACAAAAAACACTCACTAACACAAACAAATGTTATCAAATGGTAGTTCAGAATTCAAATAAAAATAGAATTTTATTAGCACAACGAAAGTCAGTCTGGAATGCGCTATATTTGTACAGTTGATACAGTGGCAGAATCACGTGGGGCATTTAATCAATCAAGCGTAACGTCAACATTTAGCCAGAATAATAGGGTGTAATCAGGCCAAGCAGACTTGCCCCTCATCATACATGACAACCCGTCCAACCACTTTCTCTCAATGAGCGCGAACACACACACGGATTAGCGCAAACAGGAAAACATGGGCTTTTACTATCAAAGCAGCTCTATTGAAAATCCTTCATCCACTTAGCATTGGCACAGCGGCTCTTATTCAAACAACAGTATCTAAATAAATATCAGCCAGCTGGAACAGGAATTAATGGCCTCCTTTACAGAGTTAGCATGTGTAACCTCGGCTATGATCAATGGTTTTCTGATCTTCCGCCATTGCAGGAATGCGTTGCCCTGAGAGAGACCGCACACTGGTTGAAGACGAGCCAAACACAGTGTGTTGGTGTGTTGCAGATCAAGGGCGGTCAGGGTTCAGTACTAGGCCATATCTCAGAATTTGAAGAATTTTTCAAAAATTTGAAAACATAACTGTTTTAACACAAACACAATATTGGAGAGAGATGTTATGGTGAGGTTAGTAAAGCATTACCATTAGATTAGCATAATATTAGCATGAGATTAACATAATGTTTGCATGTAGTTTGTGAAAAAGTTTGCCTAAAGTTAGCAAAAAATGAATATAATGTGAGTGTTAGGTTAGCATAATGTTAGCTTGAGGTTGGTGTGAGGTTAATGTTATATTAGCATGAGGTTTGTATAAGTTTGGTATATAAGAGTGAGGTTAGTATAAGGTTAGCATATGTTAGCGTAATGTTACTAAGAGGTTAGTTGGCCAAAACTTAATGTCAAGTTAATAGAGCTAATATTAGTGTAGGTACACGTAATGTTATCTTAAGGGTATTGTAATGTTAACATGAGGTTAGCATAATATCAATATGAGGTTAGCAGGTGAGACCAATGCTAGAGGTTTGTTTAATGTTAGCGATACAGTAGTGTGAGAATAGTATGAGGTTAATATTTGCCTAGCAGTAGAGTAATGTTGTTATGCACGCTCTTATGCATGAGTAACGTATTTTCTGATTTTGTGCCACTGCAGAAATGTGTTGTTCAGTGAGAGACCACTAACTGGGTGAAAAAGAGCCAAAACAGAGTGTGTAGATGTGTTATAGTCGGGTGGACACGGTTCAGTACTATTAGAAGCAGCTGGCACTTTATACACACACACAGCAGGAAAATTAATTATGAAGATGCCTGACCTTCAGAAAGCCCAGACGTGGTCCAGTTGAAAGTCAGGAATCTGTTAAAAGGGCATCAGTACTGTTTGTTAATTATCTTTGGAAATGACCCAAGTTCCCAAGTGTGATTTTGAGAGAGTCAATAGAATTGTGCTGCCAAGAAATTCACTAAACACTAAAATCCTAACAGAATTATTAACAGCCAGACATAATGATGGATTCAATTCAATTCAATTCAATTTAAATTGTATAGCGATTTTAACAATAGACATTGTCACAAAAAGCAGCTTTATAGAAATCTGGCTGTTGATCTAGATCCCTAATGAGCAAGCCAGAGGCGACAGTGGCAAGTATAAAAACCCTGAGACTGAATAAGGTAGAAACCTTGAGAGGTAGAAACCCAGACCATCCTCTTCTGGGTGACATCGGATAGTGGGACTATAGGTCACTACAGTAGACGATCATATAGAGAAAAGGCAACAGCACTAAATGTGTTGAAAGGATACAGAATGTTTGGCATGATCACATTGTGATCTTTCTGATTACAGCAGTAGTTCTATGGTATCCAGGTAACATTATCCACAGAAGCAGGGTGGTGCGCCTTGGGAATCAACTGTTTTTGGGTAGTGTAGGTCTTTAGAGTATCCAGGTGAGATTCTCCACAGCAGCAGGAGGTGAGTCAATGCAGAAAGCTGAAGAAGCAGGAGGAGCAGAGCATCAGGGTCAATCAGGGAGGTCCGGAGGGCAAAAGGAGCCACAGCAGGAGAAGTGTGTCAGGATCTGGCACAGGCATCACATCGAGCAGCAGGAGTGCACGTACAGCTCGACAGACAGAGAGAGCAGATTATTAGGTATGATAGGAGCATGGATGAGCATTGATGGGATTAGATATGGAAATATGTTAGATCTATATTCGTATGAATATACCACAGTGATCCAGAATGTATATTTCACCCATTTGTAGGCATGTGTTTACTCACCCTGCTTTGGGGTGTAAAATGCAGTTTGATGCTCTCACCCATCATTTTTTGTCCTTTCATAAACTGTAGAAATATTGGACTAAGACTGAAAAATAATTTTTAAAAAGAAGAAAATATGTGGTTATAATGAGTGTGTGTTAGGATTCTAATAAGTGTGCAGTTCCACTGAGTGTGAGTTTAAGCAAAGCTGCTGATTGGTCAGCTGCTATAACGGCCATTGTTATTATTATTATTATTATTATTATTATTATTATTATTTTATTATATATTACTTTTCTTGAACCCAGGATAGCTTTACAGAAGGTACAGAAGGTAATAAAATCCACTTTTAAAGGGGATGTAAAAGTCTGTGTGTTTATATAGACATATGTACATTACTGTTCAAAAGTTGTAAATCAATGCAGATAAATATATAAAATTATGCTAATATGATACTGCACTACATCATCTGTAGGAAGCTGTAAATAAAAATGTCGAAAAGTATTTTTGTGAATAAAATAATTAGTGTTAAATGAACTATGACAGGTAATTCCAAACTTTTGTTGTCTGCCAAATGAATCAATTTTAGAACACTCCCACTGTCATTGCAATTCCTGTTTAAATGTCATTACATTAATGGATTAGTCTCTGAAAAAAACATGACTGCTAAAGCATATTTGCACTGTTCACATTCAGTACGTCACATGTTTAAAAGTGTTCTCGCTAGTGTTGTAATATCGGACAGACAGAAATGAGGATTTGTCGTCTTAATCTGCTAAATGAAGTGTTACACTGATCACCACATTTTAGTCAGGTGTGAAAGGTTCGTTATCTTGTAATGAGGTATGATATTGCCTTGCAGAAATACTAATCCAGTTATTTCTCTGCTAACAAAAAACACATTCTGAAATGTAAAGCAGAAGCAGAGAGGTTTTGTTTTCTTGTGTAACGTGAGCGGTGTGTGTTCAATGTTCAGAGCTGGGTGTGGTGCGACAGCACTCTATAGATCAGTACATTGACACTAACACACTGAGGACATGGGATTAAAGAACACAGTACAATGTTCCTCAGTCCCATGATATCCGGCACGGTGTGCAAAACCTCCAGTGAATGACAGGATATGATGTTAAATGATGAGCGTGGCTCGTGGTTTTTTTTTTATTAACCAAATCCATTTTAATCTATTTATTTTTGATACACACTTTTACCCCTCCTTAGGTGAAGTGTAAACAATTAATGCAACATGTAAAATGACTTTAAAAAGAAGTGACCCTGTCCTACGCCAGCTTCCTACCACTGAAGTGTGGGAAGGATAATATGAAAAAGTGGCCAAGAATTACCTACAAGAGTGTTTGTTTAATTTTATTAAGCCTTTAGCTAGTGACCAAGGTACGTGGTTGATAATCTGAAATTTTACTGATACCAACATTTCATTTGTCTTATCAATAGTATTTATGAACATTCAATATTGTCGATAATTTCATCGAAGCCACATTTCTTATGTGTAAACTTAATAAATAATATGAGTAATAATAAATGAATTTAACACTGAAACACAAGGGTTTTTTTAGGGAAAAAAAGCATGGGCGTATTTTAGGTTTACCTCTTAAATCTATTACTAGTAGTAGTGTGAATAAGGGCTTGAATTATGGACATGGTACAGATACAGATCTGATGGACATGGCTCTGTGTAGATGGGGTGTGGGTTGTTATTTCAATTCAATTTCAATAAGTGTATATACAGTGTATAAAACAGTCGTCGTCACAAAGCAGCTTTACAGAAATCTGGGTCTGAAATACCTAATGTGTCAGCCGAAGGAGACAGTGATGAGGAGAAACTAAGAATATTCAGATG
Source organism: Olivaichthys viedmensis (assembly GCA_028565825.1). Classification (NCBI taxonomy): domain Eukaryota; kingdom Metazoa; phylum Chordata; class Actinopteri; order Siluriformes; family Diplomystidae; genus Olivaichthys; species Olivaichthys viedmensis. Next base: position 2,091,361 of record JAOUQW010000016.1, read on the forward strand.
GAACCTTCAGAGGAACCTTCAGAGGAACCAAGACTCAGAAAGGGAAACCAGCCCTGCTCTAGTTGACAAGAAAACACTTTGATTAACCCCTTAAACTTCCAGGAGCCAGGTCCAGTTTTACATTCCTTACGACATACTCTTCCTATTAGTAACTACATACTTTTCCTATTCGTAACTACATACTTTTCCTATTCGTAACTACATACTTTTCCTATTAGTTACACTGTAGTTACAGAGTAATTAATAGTAATTACTGAATAATATGCTTTAAGATGAATATGTGAGTAATAATCTGAATTTTAAAACAGAGGAACTCACACACAGTATAAAATTTAAAGCTGGTGTGGGTTCCCAAGTGGTGCAATAGAAAAGCTTTGTCACATATTTATCTTATTATAGGGGAAAATTGGTCCCCATAATTGTCTTACACACACACACACACACACACACACAGAGGGACACACCCTCTGACACTCATCAGAGACAATGAGGAAGCTCACAAA
>JAOUQW010000016.1:2093580-2110792 GCA_028565825.1 Olivaichthys viedmensis
GAATCCAATCCGAGCCTACAGCTGGGCAGTTGAAGGTTAAAGGCCTTGCTCATGTGATGGGCGTGTAGAAGAGTGTGTGTGTGTGTGTGTGTGTGTGTGCGTGTGTGTGTGTGTGTGTGTGTGCGTGTGGAGAATGTTTTCTGGCTGCTTTCACTACCTGTCCGTGCAAAAAAAGAGACGTCTCTCATTATGTGCATAAAGCAGAAAGACCTGAATTGCAAGACAGGACGTAATATCGCAACAGGAATATGGGTCGATTATAGTGCGTGTGTGTGTGAGAGGTTGATGGATTGATATTGTGAGTTTGGTGGAGTTTAAAAAGTTTGAAAAATTAGATTATAAAGTTTGTCATCGTTCAAAAAACTCACAAAACTTCAAACATGAGAATTATAAACCGGGCGTGCTGCTTTCGAGTGCGTTTATTTGGCTGATTGGAATCAAATTCCGCGGCTTGGACAAGAATAAACTGCGGTCTCGTGAAAATTCCCTCAAGTGCTCAAGCTTGTGTGTATGTGGGAACTGATGGTGTGCAAGGTGAAGTGGGATCTTCTCAGACATTTTTTACTCTTTCCCTGAGGGACAGACCCTTGAAACATCAGCCCCCCTCCTTCTCTCTCTCTTTCTCTCACTCTCTCTCTACACAAGCCGATCGTGTTACACAACCAGAGGGGCTCGCTATCGGTGCAGACATGGAACACGTTACACGCTCTTAGCGTTTTCGGCTGGGCGGAGACGAGGGTTAGCGTGTCAGCCGGCCCGTCTGGGAGGACGACACCCGGCAGAGCAGTGGGAGGGAAATAAGCTCCAGGGATTTTATATCATGTACAAATGAAATGTAACACATCAGCACAAGTGCAGTGGTCCACCGGAGTCTGGTTCTAGTTTAGCGGCCTAAAAAAACGTGAAAAATAAAACTGCAGGGTTACAATAATCTGGCAACCATTCAGCCAACATCTGTAAAGTTGTGTCCAGGGTCATTATAATATAATGCAAGGGGAAGGGAGAGCACACAATATTATTATTATATTGCATATAAATCACACAAATAATTAAAAGAACACCAAAGATGAGACTGAGAAATATAATGTGGTAAAGGCAGGGATAAATATCTAGTGCCTATCAAATCTGTATAGAAAATAATAAAGAATCAACAACTAGTAAGAAATAGGAAAGAAGTCAATTAAATGTACCAAAGTGGCAAAAGACAAGTCAAGAATATAACACTAACAGGAAGCTCTGGGAGCTCTGAAACGTCTGGTATACCATAATCAATAAAAAAATTAAAAAACATTAAAAAAAACAGAGAAAAGTAATTTATCTAGGGTTTCTCTTCATTCATGTATACATCTTTTGCCTTTTACTAAAGATTTCTGTGGAAAGGAACGTCTATCTATCTATCTATCTATCTATCACTGTTAGGAGTAATTAAGGTAATTAAGTAATTAAGCTCTGAAGGTCTTTTATTCCAATTTATTTCAAATACAATTGGTCAAATTATATTTTTGTACACAACACTTGGGACTGAGACACCAAGCAGTTCTGCAATTGATATTTAATAAGTTACCACAAGACAAGATGTTTATTGCTCAGAAATGAACCCAAACACTGTGACTGGCTATAAGCTGTCAGAGAAATTTAAACACTGATGAACTAATAGTGTTCACTAAAGACAGAAGTGTGTGGAGCTCTCTAAAAAATCCAAGTAAACCTTATTTCATTTCATAATGCAACATATATTATATATTATTATAATTACACAGTATAACAACACAGTTATGGGTGATTAAGGTCCGAAGGTCTGAGTCCACGATCACCAAGAACAGCTTTTATTTTATTTTATTTCAAATACAAAATTATATTTTCATTTCCAGGACTTGGACCTGAGCCCCGAGCAGCTTTCTTATGCATGTGAAAGGTAATAAGTTACCACTAGACAGATGGTGAACTACAGCCAACTTCTGTAAAGGATAAAGTATATTTCAGCCCAGTAAACAACTTGTATTAATGAATCACATTTAATTTACACAGGATATAAAGTGAGATTTTCTTCCTCTAGTGAACGCTGATAGTGTTGATTTATTTATAATCTACAGATCTTGGCTGATTTATCAGGTTTTTCTTGACTGTTTTATTTTCTTTCAGCAGCTAAACTTTAATATCTGTGTAGCAGAGTTTGAGAGTGTATCTGCCTGAGGAAAAAAAAAAAACCACTGGTGAAACAAAAATGTTCACTGAAGTAAGAAGTGTGTAAAGAACTGAAAACCTAGGGTCCACTTTTTTTAGTTTAATGTCAATAAGGTCTGAAAGTCTGAGTCCACGATCACCAAGATCTGCTTTCAATATATAATTTATAATTTGTTAAATTATATTTCTGTACACGTGGGCTTGAGAAACCAAGCAGTTCTCTTATGCAAGTGAAATGCTATAAATTAGCACAAGACAAGGGATCAGTGTGTGGAGTTCTTTGAAAATACTAGTAAACCCAAATCCATTTTTATAATGTAACTATTCTAACTACACAGTTGGGGATGATTAAGTTCTGAAAGTCGGAGTCCAATTATACAAAGGAAATGTAACAAATTAGAACAAGGAGCGATGCTTATTGGAGAGAAATATCCATAAACACTGGTGAGCCAACATCTGTAAAGAATAAAGAAAAATATTTTAAGAGCTTTCTGGTCAGTAAATTTATCACATTTAATTCGCCTTGGATTTTAATGTGAGATTTTATTCCTTTAGTAAACACACCTCTATTTTTTTTTTTACACTTTCTTTATACTTTATACAGATCTTAAAGATTGTTGTATTACCTTAAAGCCCAAAAGTGTGAGTTTGCGAACAAAACTGAAAACTGTCATCATTTTTCAAACCCTGATACATTTTTTTGAAATTCTATTTCTATATACACTAGTGTTCGAAAGTGTGGAATCACCCGTCATATTTGATGAACAGTCATTATTCTATTCACTAAACTCTTCTACAGTGTAGTAGATCTAATATATTTAATATAAACCTCACACCTAAAGCTCTTTTTACAGGGTTTGTTTGGTATTTAAAGTATTTTGGGAAAAAGTTATTTAAGAAGTGAAATGATAAAAATGTAATGATAAAGGAGAAATGACTACACATAGATAATTCCAGTTTATTATTTAAGTATCCAGTTCAAGATTTGATCACCGCTTTCCAAAAAAAGAGGCATTCTGGATATTATTTTGTATATTTTTATATTAACACTCTCGATGCTATAAAACTTTCATAGTCATTTTGGAGTCATGATTCTGGACACATAATGTTTTACAGCTTTCTACAAAGGATTTGAAACCTAAAGTGCATAAACACTACTAAATGGAGTTTATATTACTGAAAACATTGATTCCAAACTTTTGAACGCTAGTATATAAAACCCACGCAGTGGAGCAGGGAGAGATCTCCACTTACGGCTCACTAAAGGAAGAAAAAGTCAGTGTACACTCACTACATATTGAATACAAAAATAAATTTAATACATTAGCAAAGTTGTGTATCAAAGTCTGGGTTTGACAATTTAGCTTAAATTTGTTTTCAAAATTGAGATGGAGTTCGCGCCTAAAGTAATTTTTTCCATCATACAAAGGTGGGGATGTAAAGGTCTGAAAGTCTGAATCCAAGACCACCGAGAGCGGCATTTATTCCATTCAAATGCAATTTGTCAAATTATATCTCTGTATATGGGATTTGGGCCTGAGACCCTGAGCAGCTCTTTCATGTACATGAAATGTAATAAATTATAACAGTTGTTATTTGGAGAGGAAAAAATCCCTAAACACTGTACATCAGAGTCTGGCTTTGATAGTTTAGCTGAAGGAGAAAATAAAATCCCGCTGAACTAACAGCCAACATCTGTAAAGAATAAAATGCCTCTCTGGGAGTGAGAGGGAGTAAGTATAGGCTATATGAGGGGGGGAAATCCCATTTCAATCCATTAAAACCTGACGCTGCTGTCTGTCTCTCCCTCCTACATGTGCATACGTTTAGCCCTCCTGTAGTGTTCACTACTTAGCCATGCTATAACCAATCGCCCCCAGGTCGTGTCATTAGATTTTATAGCAATATGATCACGTTAATATTCAAATTCCTTAATCTGATAATCTCAGTGATAACAATATAATAGACCTGCTCATAGAGTTCACAAGTCAACACTGACACTTCTTCTCAACATAACGTAACTAATTGAATTTGGGTTAGCGGTCATTGCTAAGCGTAATTAGAGTGTTATTTTAGACGAGCAGAGTCTTTTCATAGTAATTTATCAACATATCTGAGGGAAATGCTGATATTCTCAACATTATTTTACCATCGCAGTGGTCCTCACAACTTTAACCACTCAAACGGCGAGTATGTCATGTCAAAAGCATGGATTCAAAAGTCCAATATGAACACACCATAATGTGGTCTGGATTAGTGTGCTACATAGTGCACTTGATTCTACAGTGTAGGGAGTAGGGAGTAGGGAGTAGGGAACCATTTTGAATTCATCCCCGGAAACTAAGACACTGAAAACACATATTATGCTAGAGAACATGGTTGTTTAAGTTCATTAGAGAAATTCTCTAAAGCCATTCTTTGAATGATCGACTTGCAGTTTTGAATTAGCAAAGCCTCTACTCTTTGCATTTCCATGCTGCAGGGTTTGCCAGGTGTGTGTGACAAAAGCAGCCCAATTATCAATACAACCATCCCAAAAAAACAAGCCCCTCACCAAAACTCAAAATATGCCCCTTCTCGACCATATACACTACTTTATAAATCCAACATCATGACTATGATTGCAAAAATTTATTGTAACATTTAAAACATCATACATTTTTAATGAGGCAGTATTAATACATGTTTTTTTCACTGAAGGCTTAAAATGGTCTTGTATTATTAGAAATATTGTGACAAATAGAGAATAGCAGTGATAATGATCAGAATTATCAGATAATTATTAGATTTCGGGGTAAGTTTTGGGTAGGATTTGAGTATAGTAAATAATTTTATTTGAATGTAAATATGTTTTAATATACAGATATAATTAATCTAATGTATGCAAAATGCTCAAAACCCCCAGGTCACGGACAAAAGGATCAACCCGCAGCTCAAAAGTAAAAAAAACAGGGAAAACCACAGACCTGGTAACACTGATCTGCGGTATGGAAGCAGATGGACAGTGGCCCTCTCCTCCTATACAATGATGTGTGTTGTTATTATTCATGAGGCGTCTCGGGTTTCCCATTGAACCTGAGTTAAAAGTCTCTCTCTGTAGATGTGTGCTCACGCAGCGTAGCGCGCCGCGACGTAATGAGACGTAATGAGGCCTAATGAGAGCAGATGGGACGCTCACACACACTCCCAGGGGAGTTACAGTCGGGCTTCATTCACTCAGGGCCCTAGTTCAAATTTAAACCGTCCGCTAGGTAGTAATAACACTGTATCTATGGTACAGATTAGCAACGGTGTATCTACTTTTTGCTTTTGTTATCTGAATTCTGTGCTACTATTTTCTCGCTGTAGAAACCTTTGTATCTGAATTTTGCATCATTCAATCTACCCGTCTCTGTTTGTGTGTCAGTGTGCATCTCAGCGTCATTAGATGGTTAGTTCAGCCAAAGTTAGCTTAAGCTAAAGTTCGACCTCTCAGTCAGTCATGTTAGGCTGACCTCATGCTAATGCTCCGCTAACATCACATAACGTCTCCAAACATTTCCGAATCGAGATGTTGATGCCTGATGTTTGATTATACTGGAATCTCAGTCTTTGAAGTGTAAAAGTATAAAGATCTGCCAATGAGAGAAATCAATGTGAATTTATCACATTGTTACACATCTGGTAGAATAAAAAAGTTTGAACTTTGAAGAAAATCAGATTAGATGTAACATGTTATGTACTCATGTTCATGAGCCCAAATGAGCTGCGTTATTCAGTCGGTAATGTACTTGTGCATTTGGATTTTGGCTGAGGTTGTACAGGTCTACAGTGGTCTGTGTGTTTTGCAGAGACGTGTGTTTAGGATGAGCTTCGCGTCTTTGTGTTGGAGACACCGAGCTGAGTTCATGTCACCGAGACTCTACTGAGCCGGAGACATTTACTCACAACACATTTACGCATTAGTGCTGAGGGAGAGGGAGGGAGTAATTCATCATTGTGGTATTTTGATTATAACAGATCACCACCATCATCATCTTTGCATCTCATCTCCACCCATCATCTTCAACAGCAAATATTGCAGTACTACTATTCCACTTTATGGCTTCACAAGTTCAGAAAGGTGGGTTTTTTTTTTGCCTTTTTCCTTTTCTTTCTTCCTGTCGTAGCTGGTTGGTTTGGCACTTTGAACTCTTTATGTAAGAATTTTCTGAAATGTCAATGGAGTTGATAAATGGAAGGGGACACTCCTGGAACCAAGGCTGCTGAAGAAGTGGGCACTGGGTAGTGTCGTCTTTGAATTTTTTTTAAATGCATTTAAAAATTGACTTTAATGTATTTTAATTGTGGTTTGGTTTCGAGTTGCATGATTACAGACAGTAGACAGATGCACACAGCCAACATTTCATTTGTAAATAATGTCTCTGGCGAGAGAGAGAGAAAAAAAAATCTAAATCTAGAGCTGCATAAACAGGCCTAAAAGGATAATTTTCTGTATTGTACATAAATAAAGGTACATTTTTATAAAACACAGCCAAACTGAATAAATTCCCTGTATTCAAACTGGCGTTTGAATGAATGTTGTCACATGTTCAGAAATCCTCATTTCCACTCAGCCGTTGCACGAAATCATGATGTTCACTTCATCTTCACTGAGGCGGCAAACAGCACGTTACACCCAGTTTACTAAATTTACACTCACATCTACAAGTAAGAAGCTCTGATTAATGTCTTTTGGGTGTCAGTTATTCGATATACCGCAATATTCTTTCTCTATTCAGGAGGAGGCACTATGTTTGGGCGGCAGTTGTACTCCCGAGATAAAGTCTGTGCCTTTCAGAAGTCAGCTTAGGGACTAGAATGTGAAGCACGAAAATGTGAAAAACATGGCGGGAAGCACTGTTGCGCCGACTGAGATACATGTTTGCATGTTTAGCTGTCTGTCTGGTACATACTTTACTGCTCTGATTAACAGTCATATTTCTGTTCATAGATCACCACAAGTTACATTCAGCTAGATAGCATAATGCTAACTAATGTGACAGGCAGAGTATGTACCTTTCTATCAGTTAGTTAGCTAGCTAGGTAAGTTAGTCAGCTCGCTCTTTGCTACAAGAGCTACATTTGTGAGTAAACAGATGTTACATGTACAGCGAGCGAGACTAGGGTGACATAACGTAACCTGGCAGGCAGCGTGTGTTACTCGGTAGCTAGCATGAGTTAGTTAATTAGCTAGCTATGTTAGTCAACTCGCTCTTCCCTACAAGAGCTAACTCTGTTTAGCTGTGTTTATCAGAAGCTAGCAAGCGATCGTTAGTCAACCATTGTAAACTATAATAATATTGTAAACCTGATATAAAATGAGAGGCAATTATCGTGATATGACAGTTTACAATCGGTACATGGCCAGTGGCTCAGTCTGTGGGCATCGCTAGGATCCCAGTCTGGTGCTTAATCAGATCTTATTTGTCTCGACTAATTCCCTACTTTTCTTGTTTGTTTTTTTCAATCATAAGATGATGTTTTCCAGTGCTTGCCTGTGCATGAGGTTTTCTCCAAACACACACACACACACACACACACACGTGACTGACATGAATGTAAAGCTTCACTTCGTGCTGTTTTGGCATTAGGTTGAGTAAGACATGTAGGTTCATGTGAGAGCATAATCCAAGTGTATTTTCTACTGTTCTGGATCCTAGTGTTTCTGTTCTGTTTGGGTAAAAACAGGCTAAATTTCACTAGCCCAAATTCCACTTGCTTGCACGCGCTTCCACGAGTATCACGCAATAAACGCACAAGGAATTGTGTGATAACGAGTTGTGAGAGAGAGTTGTGACATAAAATGATTTTTTTTAATTTTTTTTTCGTAAAAATCAAAAAATCAAAAGGCCGTTTAGAGGCGAGAAAAAGTCACTGCACTTTAGTGAAAGATTACGGACAAAGACGAATTTTGTCTTTTAAGTGATTACTGCAGATGAATTGTGCACCAATCTGATCAAGCACACAAGCTAACAAGGTTAGAAAAAAAAGGTCAGTTTTGATTTCAGGTTGTTTTTAAACTGCACACTGGAGAGAGAGACACTCCTCTATGCCATCTCTCTGTATTTCTTTATTTCTTTATTTCTTTTATCCCTCCATCACTTTCAACTATTTGCATGCACAGTATTTCCTCCAGGAAGTGCACACATAATTGCATATATTGATTAGTAAATGGGCTACAAATGGTGTCAGGTCAACAGTAAAGCAGGCTGAAGAAGGATTTACATATTTTGTCATACATACATTTATACACGACTACAAAGATAAGATAAGGGTGATTGAAACAAGACAACATTAGTTCATTACATAGCGAAGCAGCATATTTGGGAAAAAAAACAACAAAGACCTTCTGAATTGGTTTGCTCATTCAAACACACATGCCGAGTCTGGTCTTTCGAACCAGCTGCGTTTTTGTCCCGAAAAATTATTTATTGTCTATGTCTATTTGTCTAATTGTCTATGATTTATGCAGTTATTTCTTGTGGTTACAATCATCATACCCCTCTATTACAACCGACCCACAATGAGCCACAACTGTAACATCAAATGTGTTTGCTTTTTGTTAAATTAGACATGCATTGTTCATGATCACTTAAGACTCAATGGGATTTATAGCAGCAGACATATGTACTGTAAGTTCTTTCTACCAAAGTTTGACAGCGTTTGATCGCATCCTTATTTCGTATATAAAATCTGTTTTGTGCAATTGGTTTACTTTATAATAAACCAAAATGAAGGTTCAGCTGTTGTAAAAATACAGACGGGACAAGTCTACGTATCTGCTTTTACCTTTAAAAGCCATTGCATACAAAATTCTATTAAGGAAAATTCTAAACAAACACGTTTCTCTAGCAACATGCACGGCGAGTAAAAAATAAATGTCGTTCTGCGACAGTGCGTAATTTTTCAAACTGAACCATGTTAGATTTCTGCGTGTTTTTTGGATGCGTAAAATCTGACTGACCAATTAAAAAACATAATCATATGATTGTCAGTTAACAATGGCTACTGACAGGTTTATTCTGTTTGTATCAGAGAAAGACGAGCTTTATAATAAAAAAACACAAAAAATAGAAAAATAATGGGAATAAAGTGATGTAAAGAACCGCATAAAAAGGAATTGCTGAACATCTTGGCAATCTAAACAGTGGGTCTTTTATCTAGACTCTCAATATTTTGCGATCTTCCGTTGGCCTGCTGAAGAGTTTAAGCTCTTGAATGAGCCGATGGAAGTCACCACACTTTTTTATGTGTTGCACATTCAAGAGGGTCTAATAATTGCTTTGCTTTTCCTCTGACTTAACATTATAAAACTCATCTACTGTTTGCCAGGGATCTAAAAGTATTGGAAAATTATTGTTCTTTTACTGCAAAAAAAGGGTGCGCTTTGTTTTTTTTGTAGGACGGACACCAATGCACACGGAATTCTATGCGCTTTTCGCCATCAGTCAACGAATGTTTGCAAAGGCCTTAATCCATTTAAAATCCTGTTAGATTCTCAGACTCACTGGGAGCCGTCTGTGCGTCTGTCAGTGTTATTATAGTCGCGTCTTATTTATTTAAGAAGTGATTACCAAAAGGCCTCGAGGCCTGTGGAACACTAAAACGCTTTACGGAGTATAGCTATTCGTAACCTTAATATGTATGTGTATGTATTATCGAACACATGCTAAGAAGTGTAAAATACTCCACAGTGTGTTTATGACTATACAACAACCTAAAGCCTCAGGAGCGTCAAAACGATATGCTAGTATTTGTACTCGTTTTTATCACTGTGAACACTGGTTATTATGATGATTGAATTGTAATGGCTAGTACAGGTGTGTTACAGCTGCACAAACAATGTTAGAAGTGCACACAAACTTTCCATTTTAAAGTCTGGACTAAAGTGTGTGTGCATGTCTAACGCTGTTTGTGCAGCTGCAATGCACCTGAAAAGTAAAAAAGACGTGTTAAACATCTTTATTTTTACCCCATTTTTCTCCCAAATTAGTCATAGCCAATTCCCACCCAGTAGCTAGTTCTTCTCTATCGCACGACAGCTACCAATCTGCTTCCTCTGAGACACGTGAGGACAGAAGTTTAGTTTTTTTTTATTTCATTTTGTCTTTTTATACCAGTTTGCAAACTTTTCTTTTTCCTAAAAAGTTTTTAGAACGCGAGTTATAAACTTGAAGCGCAATTTCTGAAGGAAATACTGTGAATTCCAAGGAGCGGGAAGTGACAGAGGGATAAAAAAAAAAACCCCAGAAAGAACGAAAGAAGAAAGTGTGTGGTTATAATGAATGTGTGTTAAGATTCTAATGAGTGTGCAGATCCACTGAGTCTGAGTTTAAGCGAAGCTGCTGATTGGTCAGCTGTTCCCATTATGCCATCATCAGCTGGCAGTGGGAATTCAAATTTCCCAACATTCCGTCAGTGTGTTTCAATGGGAAAGTTTCACACTTTAATCTGAAATATTTAAAAAAGTATAAAGTTCATAAAAACCAACAAAACAAAAAAATCCACAGTGCACCTCTTGCTGAAATTCTCTACAAAACAGACCAGAGTCTGTGCGTTAAGTGCTTCGGGCTGCGCTCGTTACAGAAAAGGGGGGGAGAAGAAGAAGTGTGAGGAATAACAGCACTGTGCTTGTGTAATAAATCAATAGATGTGTAATAAATCAAGAAGAATCAGTTACATGAGCAATTCAGATCCTGTTATAATAAACACTTTATGATGTCGATATATGTGACTTGAAATCATGCACGGTTTGCAAAGGCCACACGTCTGTGTGAAACTCATATTGGTCCTATTTTATTAAGACATAACACTATAAAGTGCAGAATATCAGTGTCTACCTGAGACAGTAAGAAATGCCAAGGTCAAAAATGTCTCATATTTCTCCCAGTCTGTCTCTCTTTGTGTCTGTCTCAGTGTGAGTGTAATTATGTCTCAGCAGTTCTTTATTTATATAACCTCCTTAATGAGTCGCGTGTGTGTAACATACCTGACATTTTGGAGTGGCGTGTGTGTGGGCCGGATGGAATTATTTCAGCCCAGAGCCCATGTGTGTATGGCGGGAGGGTCTCACCTCATGCACCCCCTGTGAGTTTCCTTTTCACACCATGTTGTAATACTACTGCTACTACTAGTTTATATATGTAAAGGATTTTTCGTTTTTTCTATACAATTTAATTATTTTATTTCAAGAATAGCGTTAAAATACATTTTAAATGGGATTAACAGAAATTCAGCCTGTTGAAATATCATTCAGTGAAAAAGAAACGACAGCATTTATTGTCGCATACACGTGTACAATACAATAAAATTCACGTCCATACAAGAATTTCTTACAGATGAGTAAAGAGCAGCAAAGTAGGAGTCAACAAAAATATATAGTATAACAGATAATTGTCAAAAATGTTTTAGCTATACTACTTGACTAACATGTACAGGACTTCCACTGTAAGAATTATACACCATCATAAATAACTCAAGTTATTTTATTTTGATATCTTTATAATTTGCTCTTATAGTTACGAACTCCTACTTTGGTCTCTGTAAAAAGTTCTTGCAAGGACGTACATTTTATTTACATTTATTTGTTTTCCATTTAGCAATTTTCATTCTTTTTACAAATAAAATACATAATTACGTATATCAAATAAATATTGTACAGAAAAATCTACAGACAACAATTACAAAAACGTGTAAATAAATCACTAAATAAACACAGAAATTAATAAATCGAGTAATACATCAATTGTTTATAGATTATTTTATGTATTTTCATTTTGGCAGATCACATACAACATGGAAAAACTGCATGTATGTTTTCTGGCTGTCAGCTCCATTATTTACGTTTGAATAAGGAGCGTGCAGACAGCAGAAGGTCGCGTTTAAAGCAACAGATGTGAGCAGGAGTGTTGAAAGATGTTAAACTCATCGATGTGAAGCAGAGTGGGGTTTAGCCGAGCAGTGACCCGGCTGTCATGAGAACCTCGTTGAATGTCAAGGTCGTAAAGATACAGCGATCTGGAAAACGCGTTGGTGTAACGCTCAAGGTTCTTCCATCCCACGCTCCTTCTGCTGTCAGACATGAACAAGCTGGATGTGCTGTAATGATCTGATATCTTCACGGTATGATAACTGCATGAGTGTCTAACATCCCGGAGTGGAATTTAAATTAAATTTGAACAGCCAATCGCAAACTTGATCATAAAATACTGTTTTTTCTTTACACAATATGATAGTTTAACAACATTAGGTAGCTAGCCTGAATGCAGCAATGTGTTAACATTGGCTTGCTAACTAGTTAGCTTAGCTAAGGTTAACACTAACTCTCCAGAAAGCTAGCTAATGTGAGGTAAACTATTTTATTGTGTATTAACAACCAGTAGTAGCAAGCTAGCTAATGTTGTGCTAACTATTGTGTTGATGTCACATGCTTCAGCCATCAGACATGAACAAGCTGGATGTATTGTAATGATATGATAAATTCACAATATGATAATCGCCCAACACTCTATGACATTTTCCAATACATCATGGTATATGCTTATAGCTTCCCATTTTCAAAGAGTACATTTAGACATTTAGACATGAGCCGTCTTGGGGAACTTATGCCCAGGAACTTTAGCCTGGGAAATTTAGTCGAGGAATTTTAGCCTAGGACCTTTAAGCCTAGAAACTTTAGCCTAGGACCTTTAGTTGAGGAACCCAGAAATTTTGGCTGGGGAACTTAAGCCCAGGAACTTTAGTTGAGGAACTTTAGCCCAAAAACTTTAGTTGAGGAACTTTAGCCTAGCCATTTACACCTCAGAACTTCAGCCCAAGTTTTTTTGACCAGGGACTTTAGCTGAAGAATTTAAGCCCAATAAATTTTGCCCAGGAATTTACAACTCAGAATTTTAGCCCAGAAACTTTATCCCCAGGCTACAGTTTAGACAGTTGACATTTAGAAACCCTGCATTTCCAGTACAGACTCTCAAAACACTACAAATGGAGCTGGTTCAGAAAGCGCAGTTCTCCCTGTTCATTGTTACTGTATGGGAATTATTTAGGACGGAAATGTTAGCCGTACTGTGGGGCGGCACGGTGGCGCAGTGGGTAGCGTTTCCATCTTACAGCTCCATGGTCCCAGATTACCTTCTATGTGGAGTTTCGCATGTTCTCCCCGTGTCCATGTGAGTTTCCTCCGGGTTCTCCGGTTTCTTCACACCTCCTAAAAACAGGCCAGTAGGTGGATTGGCTACCCTAAAGTTGCCCATAGGTGTGAATGAATATAGTTTAGTACCTGTTTTTCTGAGAGTGTAGAGTTTTGAACCTTACCGTTGGAGAGGCTCATCCTGGTGCTTCCAAGTTAATGCAGCAATTCAGGTCATGTGTCAGAAAAATGCTGATTGTAGTTTGTGATTGTTAACATTAGCTAGCATTAGCATATATCTCTGTTCACGTTAAACTGCATATCTCATACCTTATCTATAACAGAACTGAAGCAGGTGGTACAATTTTCAGTTACAACTCTGGATGGCCAAATTTTGAAAGCACAACCATCTCCTTACACTTTCAAGTTTGATCAGGAAAATCAGGTCCCAAAATTTTCAATTCAGAATTCCATCCATTATGGAGGTTGACATGAACATTTTTTAACAATTGGAATGGGGTAATTAAAGTTACAATACAATTACAGTCTCATATGATGTGAACGCAGCATAAACCCTGTTTAACCCAAGCTCCATCAAGCTAGTAATACGCTAGTTTATGTAAAAAAAAATAATCACTGGGCAGATCCCGCCTCCTCTCCATTTCATTGGTTCCACTCATAACCAATTGTAATCCTTTCTGCCCAGGGGTTTGAGTGAGTAAAACTCCCACAAACTCATTATCAATACTGGTATAACAAGACTTTAATGTTAGAACTATATCGGGTATAATTATCACAGTATACCGTAGTACTGATATATCATGGTAGCTCTATTCCAGATCATATTCCTCTCTGGGTTCCTTGCAATAAAACCTTAGAACAGTTCATATTTTCAGGACATTAAACATATATTTGATTGTTATATTTGAGGTTCACCGGCCATTGAGTCACTATGGGACTCTGGAGAAAGGAGAAACACATAATCACATTTCCACAGACATGCTGATGCTTTAACCAGTACTGTGGGTTTCTATCCATGTTTATGTGAATGTTAAATTTGAATTCGAGAATTCTCAATGTCTAGGATCATCAGTGGTTCTTGGGTTCTCAGTGCAGTTCTACATTCCTCAGTGTGACCCTTGTATCCTCAGTGTTAAGGTGTTATTGCAAGGAATCCAGAAAGGAATATGTATTGCATGATCTGGAATAGACATGGCAAGATACTCAGTGTGGTGCTAATATCCTCAGTGCGGTTCTGGGACCTTCATGGCAGTTCCTTCAGGCTGATTCTAGGATCCTCAGTGTGGTTTTAGTATTCTCAATGCAGTTCTAGGATCCACAAGGTGGTTCTAGGATCCTTAGTGTCATTCTATGATCTCAGTGAGGTTCTACATTCCCCAGGGTGAATCTAGGATTCTCAGTGCGGTCCTAGGATCCTCAATGCAGTACTAGGATCTGCAGGGTGGTTCTAGGATCTTTAGTGTGGTTCTAGGAGTCTCAGTGTGGTTCTACATTCCTCATGGTAGTTTTAGGATCCCCAGTGCGGTCCTTTCTAATAGGAAGCTTTCTAATGAGAAAACTAAAAAGCTAATGTTCCCATTACTTTATAATGGCGCTGAGCTCATTGCTGTCAATTGTCATAATAACAAGTGTCTCACTGTGTTTACTTTTTCAGGCAGAGGTTATGAAATTCCAATAGCGCAGCACTGTAGTGCAGAGCTAGACTGATTACACATTAGGGACGTCTGAATCGCAGTGCTAACTGTAAACTCTGTCCACCGTCCTCCATCTGCTTTCACTGTTAAACATCTCAATGACCTTAGCAGTCGACTGTCCAGGAAATCTTCAATTTGTCTCGTCTGGTTTTCCACTGAAGTGTGTGAGAAAAGACTCAGACATTTCTTTTAAGTGCTACAAAAATCGTCCACAAAAGAAAAAAAACATCCGGTAATATTATGTTTATGTTTTCTATGATTAATAGACATATATTATCGGTATTATCTTTTCATATCACCTTCATCGTATAAAACTTGAAATATAAGAGATTAGCATTATTTTTAAAACAGCTAAATTTGTCCCTGGTTTTCCAATGAACCATGAATTAAATTAAATGAATGAAAAAGTTTCATGCAGACTTTTACTTTTACTAGTGTAATTTTAATCATTTTAAGCTGATTATATAAAGAGTCTAATTCACACATCAGGCTTTGTTTCTTACTGGACATCAGATGTGTAGGCCAACACCATGAACCAGGTTAAAGGAACAGTTCAGCCAAAAATAAAATTTACACAGTGTCACTCTTACCCCAAATGTGGTTGATCAGCCAAGACATGTTTACTGTCTGAAGTTTGCTTCTTTAGTTTTGCACTTGGGTTATGAGGCTAATGTAGCTAACAAGTAAGAGAAACTTAAAGCCACCAGTTTATCATTGTGCGAACTACATGCCTAAATCATCACTTACTTAAATGCACAAATGAATTAAGAGACATCAAACCCATCATGCCCCTTAAATATTTTTCACAATTCGACCACTGGCTACAGTTAGCTTGAGCACAACATTGTCTGATGTAGCTAGCTTTGATTTGATTGGTTGAACATTTCAATCACTCAAAGTTTGTAGCTCTTTGTGTTGGTTACCTTGTAGCTACTCCTACAATAGGGCAGTGAACAAACCCCTTGAAGACAACGTGAAAAGGAAATTCGACAGCTTTTTTTTTTCCGCAACGGGATGTATTTCTGAGTGAAGTGGCATATTTGGGCGGGCGTGACTTTGGTTTTATCCACTAGGATTTGTTTGGCTTGTGAAAAGTTAATCGGTATCGCTGCAAACCGAACTCAGGGGGGAATTTAAACATGACATAAAATTATTATCTTTTTTTTGTCCCGCCCGCAATTTTTCCGTGACGTCATCAAAAAATCAGAGGCCATTTAGAGGCGGGGAAAAAGTCACTGCACTTTAGTGAAAGATTACGGACAAAGAAGAATTTTGTCTTTTAAGTGGTTCGTACAGACGAATCGTTGCACCAATCTGATCAAGGACACGAGCTAACAAGGTAAAAAAAGGTCAGTTTTGATTTCAGGTTGTCTTTAACCCTCAACTCAGGCCTGCACAGTGGGCTTGGTAAGAATCCGGGAAGGGTAAAGAAAGGTTAACAGTGTTTTAATATGGCCTGTCACATCTATTATCTGTGAGCACACATGTCAGATATTTATTTGAAGTCAAGTGCACTTGATTTATGGAGCGGTTTTAAGCTTTTCCACAGTCTGCATGCTTCTTTTACTGAGAGAGGTTTCTGATAATACTGGCTTCCAGAGGACTGAAGGTTAAAACCACAAGGAAGCTAAACCCATGATCACTTCCTGTGGCCACAATCTGCAGTACAAAGTCTGAATCACTGGTGACTTTCCAATGTCTACATTTACCACACCACAATTTCTCCCCTTTTGATGTACAGTGGGAGCGAAGTAGCACAGTATAGGGGCACCCGTTCTGGAGACGTCAGATGCCCCGACATGAATTTTACACAGATTTGAGTGCCCGTGCATGCGACCCTCGGCACTTGCCGCCCTAGGCAAATGCCTATGTCGCCTATGCCAGGAACCGCTACTGGTGCTGTATGGCTGACTAGGCATGTGCTGAACTTTACCTTGCAATAATTTCCTAACGTTTTATCATGGTTCACAGCACTATTACAGTTTTGTATTATAAACATTTTATTGCATGTTCTCATTAAGTTCAAGTTCAAGTTCAAGTAGGTTTTTATTGTCATTTCTCCATATACCTCGTATACATTGAAATGAAATATCGTTTCTACAGGACCATGGTGCAACACGCAACAATACAGCAGCACGCTATACAGGACTACATAAAGTGCAAA
>JAOUQW010000016.1:2144725-2155504 GCA_028565825.1 Olivaichthys viedmensis
CCCTGGAGCAGGGAGGGTTAAGGGCCTTGCTCAAGGGCCCAACAGTGGCAGCTTGGTGGAGCTGAGGCTCGAACCCATGACCTTCTGATCAGTAGCCTAGTGCCCTAACCACTGAGCCACCACTGAGCCACCACTATATATATAATATAGCTATTTTTGGGAAAATCACTGGTATGTGACGTGACAGTCCAACTTTAACTGTGGCTACAAACACGGTCAAGTCACACAAGCAGCTCTCCTTCTCTTGATTTGTTTTGCCTCCAAAGCCACAAGGCAAGCAACTTCCTCATCCCCATAGTTTTATCTTTATTAAATCGTTCTCATTGATAATACTAAATCGAATCTAGATAGCAAGCTAGGCTCGCTAGTTAGCCGATACTAGCTAGGACTGGTAAGAGTGTTGTTATGGTTACAGTGTGTGCATCGCGTGAGTCACTTTTTTTTATACATCAGCACAAAAAGTGCTCCGGCCAGCGCTTTTTCTGTAGAAAAAAAAACGCCTAGTGTGAAAGCAGCCTTGGCTTCCTTTATTTCTTTTTAATTTTTTTTACTAAATGTAAATTTTCTCCCTAAATTATTCCTAGCCGATTCCCACCCGCTAGTTAGCCCTCCGTTGTTGTGGGACAGCTACCAACCTAGAAGGTCGAGCGCTGACACGAATTACGTTCACACTAGCAAGCGACAGGTGACCGTGTCATTTCCTGTGTATCCATGATTCCCGGAAACAGCGACAAACGACATTTGAAATTAATGCAACGTTGTTATGACATGGAAAAGGAACAAAACCAGCAAAAACCAGCTGTAGTTTAATAATGTAACAAAACCCAGAAGAAGGTAAATGTTTGAGCAGGGTTGAATGGGATCTAAACGCAGCGAGGACGTGAAGTTGAAATTTACTGGAGCCAATCATCTGCTGGGTTTTGTTACATTGTTAAACTACAGCTGGACAGGCCACGCACACAGTAGTGTTTGCGACACGTTCACCGGAGACAAGCCTTGAGCGACTTGCCGCATGCTAGTGTAAACACAAAGTGAGACGTTAGCTGAGTGTATTAATTTATGTAGGGCGTCGTCTCATACACTAAACACTAATCAGCCAATTAGCTGTTCGTTGTTGTTTGAATGAGTTCTAATAAGAACCTGCATTTTGGACACAGCCATATAGAACAAGGGTTAACTGAAACAAGGCACATTAACCATAGACACAGTCAGTACTGGGAGACTGAGCCCTCTAGTGGTGAGGAGAGGCGTTACAGAGTGTAGATGTGACATGGTGAGTGAATTAGCACTCATAAGGTTTTATATAGGTTTTATAAACGACCTTTAGAGATTTACTCTGTACACATGTCATTGTCTTTATTTCTGCAGAATTGTGAAGTTGCCATTGAACAGTTTTTCAACAGTAAGCTCTTCATCGTCGGATATGTGGGGATCGGAATCGCCGGAGTCATGGTGAGAACTTTAAAGGACCATATTCCCCTTACACCAAATGTAATCGATCAGCCAAGACATGTTTGCTTTCTTTACTTTTGCACTGGAGCTACGAGGCTAATTTAGCTAACAAGTAACGTATAGCTTCCAGTTTAGCATTGTGTAAACTCTAAAGTACTTTGAAATGTGTGATATAAATCAAATTATTATTGTTATAAATATTATTATTATTACCAATCTCTCTATGATCTCCTCAGATTATCGGGATGATCTTCAGCATGGTGCTGTGCTGCGCAATCCGGAACAGCCGAGAGGTCATCTAGCCCTGCGACCTTTTGACCTTTTGACCTCTGCACCAATTATTTTTACAGACCCAACAAGTGCTTCGAGATCAACAAAAATCGTTTTTTTCATCCTTCAAAACATGCAGTCAGAAGCAAACGGGAGGATTTCCTCACCTGAAATGGCTTTACTTTAGTTTGGGTTTATGAATTTCTTTCTTCTTTTTTTTTCACTTTACCTGCTGGATAGGTGTCGTAAATATTCAGTTTATGAAGCTGTCGTAAGGATTTTGGACTTTTATTTATGTATTTCTGTCTTTGTTTAAATCTACTGGAGCCTGTTGAGCTGCGTTATTTAAAGACCGGGGTCACTGGGGTCTGGGGTCACATGACTGTGACGGAAGGAGCCGACGGCATGCTGGGAAATTTGACCAGAGAGACGCATTGTGTCAAAGTCGTGTCCAGCAATCTGAGTGCAAAACCAAGAACTGCTTTTATTCTGCCGGTTAACAAACTAATGTGAAGGTGTTTGTGTCTTATATAGTTAACAGGGTGTGGTGGTTTAGGACACGTCCAAAGTGGACTAATGCTGGATTAGTGTTTGATAACTGATGAGATATAAACAGCCCTTGGTAGTGCACTCAGACTTTTGGACCTGATTAACACAGAATCTGTCTTTTTTAATCGGACCGAGTGTGTTTTTAATGCCACTTTTTCGATGTTTGCTCGTCGTCTTGCATTTCGCTGTTGCATTTCAGAGTCGCTGCCTTTCCAAGGACAGATTTGTACATGTTGAGATTTAGACTCCGTTTTTTGTAACGTGTGTGATGGTGAATATCTGTGACGTGCCGTAGCTAGTCGTTGTCATTTTGAAGTCATTCCTGTTCGACGATGATGTATATGATCAATTGAGGTGCCTTGCTTTTTTATACAACTTATAAAACCTGTTAGTTGGAAAAAGAGATCTTCAACCCGTCCAGTGCATATGATGCTGACGCTTTCTGCATTCCAGTCCTGTTTTTAGCGCGCCCTCGTCCACTTCCTCTTCCTTGAGTCCCCTTGGCAAATCTTGAGGGGAAATTCCATTACTTTACCAGCTTGAGTGAAGTGTGTAGTAAAAGCGTTGAGGAATGAGGAATGAGGAATGGAGTCGACATGCATACTGTGGGAACTTCAGGAGTACTACTTACCCAGAAGACATTGCTACAGTCTGGTCCAGTTTCCCTTTCAAAATGGTGGACGAAACTTTTTAAAAAGTGTAAACAGGAGATACAGCTAGTCATCTAATTAACATACTAGCTAGGTAGTTAGCATGCCAGCTAGTGGAGAAAGGTAAAGTAGTTCCATCAGCTGTGATCAAATGTTATAGTTTTGTGATGTTTGTGGTCTATATAGTGAATAAGGGTGTGTGGTTTGGAACACGACCACAGTGGACCGATGATGGTGAGGCACTTCTGATGGTGTATGTTAGCTAGTTAGCAAGACGTTATGACTGTGCATCGCTTGAATCATCCCCTTGTGCTGCAAGTGCACACTCGTCTCATATGATGTAGCTGATGCACACGAACAGTAAGGGGAAGTCCACAAAGGCGCACTGGAAACAGGAATGAAATGCCCGATTAGCTCAAAGTCATTAAGGAACATGGACTGAGTCAAGATCGCTAGTGTACAAAGATACTGAATGTTTTCATAAGTAGGTGTGGTTCACTAGATTCTTTTCTAGCAGAAGCTATTTAGGCATGTGCCGATCATCAGTTCTACGATATACCGCAATACTCGACAAACATGATACTGTTATTGTGGACACTTTAGAATGTGTTAGGCATTTTTGGGAAGTGTTTGTCTCGTTCGGGTAGCAGCATAAGGACAGCCATCTTCTCAGGACCTTTATTTTCTCTTCTCGGAGAAGGCATTCACATAATTCTGTTGCTTGGACAAGAGCAAATCCGAAAGAGTGAGAATAATGGCGAAAAGGTTAATATAACATCATTGACTGGGTTTCACCAGCAAAGATTAAGATCTAACCTGGATTAAATCAAAGTTTTATCTATTAATCCAGTTGCACCACACTTTAAACCTGGTTTAAATATAATCAGGATTGCATTTAAACCATCATTTAATCCTGGTTTCAGTTTTACAGTAAACTTAGATTAACTTTAATCCTGTTGCTCCATTACTCAGAACTCAGAATTAAATTTAAATTTTGCAGGTGAGCTGGTTTAAATACAATTTAAGTTTTCATTCAAAAAGGAAGAAGAAAAAGGTATCGATAATAATTTATTACAAAAGTAACATTGGTACTGTTTACTTCTTTAGACTGGCAGATCCATCATGGTGGATAATCAGACCAGAATAGTGCCCTACTCCCTACTCCCTACAAACAGTGAATTATTATAGTTCATAATCCGCATTCTGTACCCTTTAAGGTACAACCAAATACGATATAATTATATACAGTATAGGTTTTATTTATATAATAAGATATGTTTTATTTTGTAATAAATATAGAGGTAGTAAAAATTGCAGCATTGTACACAAAGTTTCCAGAGAAACAAGACGTTTCGAACAAAAGTCCTTCATCAGTTTCACCTCCTACAGCTTCAGAAGCACTTTGCTTGCACAGCTGATGAAGGACTTTTGTTCGAAACATCCTGTTTCTCTGAATACTTGGTGTACTACACTGCAATACTTACTACCTCTACATTTGTTACTAAATAAAATGTATATTACTATATAAATAAAACATACTGTATATAATTGTATCATATTTGGTTGTACCCTAAAGGGTACAGAATACGGATAATGCACTTCACTGTTTTTTTGTTTTTTTTGGGGGGTGGTTATACTACATTTATGTCTTATATACGCTCTTGAATATCGTCACTGTCCAATGAAAAGCATGTATCGCCAGAATTCCAATTTTTCAGGAACACAAAAAAACTATTTTTCATAGAGAGTATCATACACAATAAATCCGAAATTGACGGTGTGATTTGTCAGCATTGGTCATTTAGATGTTAACTGCTGTGGGGTAGACGGAGGTTTCTGCCCACATTCCATATATGATAAAAAAGGAAAAAACGAAGGTTAAGGTTTAATGACTGATTTGTTAAGGCAGGTTTAAAATGAAGAAAAACAACTTGAATTAAAACAAAACACAGATCCACAAATCCTTGATTAGCTGTAAACTCCGTAATCCTTGAAGCTGATTCCCAAATAAGATAAGCAATGCGATATTGCGGTGATATTGTAGATCGTGCTAAAAGGATAGGTAATGATTAGAATATCAAATGTAATATCAGCACATGGCTAAAGATGATTGACAACAGGACCATAAAGTAGATGGGGAAACTGTGTGTTGGTTTAGGTGTGTGTATGTGTGTGAGAGAGAGCTGGCTCATCATTTCACGGCTGCACAGAATGGAGGAAATGCATGTACAGTATGTTGTGTGTTTAAACATAGCATGGCTTTCCATAGCAGCTTAGATCATTAGAACTTTCTGTGGTGTAAAATTTTGTAAGAACCAGAATGGAGAGGATTTTTTTTGCGTACTGTAAACAACACAGCGTTGCCGTTGTTGGTTTTTTCTGATGTTGAAACGTGTAATTTATTTATTGGCGGATGAGTTTAAACAGCATTCAGGCTTCTCAGGACGGAGGATCGGGGTCAAAGAACAAATAAACTGTTCTGAGGTTTTACCTTCGTCTGCTGTTTGTGTCTTTGTGTCTTCTGTCATTTAAATTAAACCATTCAAATTCAGTTAACTACAATATTGTCTGTTTTCCATTTCAAATGTGAATTTGGTACACATTTATTGAGCTTCACTTAGATGTGTGATCTGTTTTTGTCAGAAAAGCAAAAGTGAGCATTTAATAAGTGAGGGTTTAATCCAAAGTATAATACAAAACTATATTTGTATGTGCAAACAATAATTACAGAACTCTAAAACGTGGCGCTTAAATGGTTATCTCCCAAGTTATACTGTAAATATTTGAGTATTTGAGTCAAATCTGTTACCACAGTACCAAAAAGGGGCGCTGTGTATTCACTTAGGTTGTGATTTGCTAAAATATGCAAATTATTCAGGAATAACAATGTGGAAACCAGAAGCTCTTTGCTACAGAACCTGCGTGCTAAGCTAGCTAGCTGGCTAACTTGTTAATGTTAGTGATAAACGAATCATGGTTGTTGTGGTATATTTTGTTATATTAATTGCTGAGAATATAGAGATGCAAATCAAGACTCTGATAAGTGCCACTCGTGTCGACCTGTGACGTATGAGGGCTAGTTTGACGTCTAGCTATGTGCTAACGCTTGTTGTACAGTAGCAGTTGTGAGTAAACATAAGTAGATAACTAAAATCTGACTTTTGGTTAACAAATGTCTCCTCTTTGGAGGTTCACACATAAATGGTTGCATTGCATCCCAACGTGGCCTCTCGCCATTCTGTAATAGTGCAGCACGCCATCGCTAATAGCATAGCGTAACCAGGTTGGGGGAGGGGGCGGTGGGAGGACACGGGGCCATTTCCAATTTGCATAATAGTACATATTTATAGTTCCTTGCATTCTTTATGAGGGTAAAACTTAAGAGATGTTCCTAGGCCTTTTTGTTTTTTGGGTTTTTTTTGTAATTTCTTGGGCATTTACAGAAACATTAAAACGTATTTATGCCTAATATATGTTTAAAATGTCATGTGTGACAATAGTGGTTCTAACTCACTAACCTGACCAACTGCTCTACATGTGCTACTTTTTTGATTGACAGTTCATAAGCAGTTACTGTTTGGAGACGGAGACAGAAGTATGTCGCAGACATTATTGGTAGCCATGTTGGTTCTGTCCATTATCTGCTACAAGTTCCTCCCCTTCAGTTCTATGGTACAAAAGTGTCCTTCACTCCACACGTCATTTATTCAGGTACTTTAGTCCATCATCCGGCTCTTTTTACTCGACTACATTTGTCCTCCTGTTCTGAACATTTTAGCGTTTTCCTGCTCCAACACATTCCAACACACTCCCAACACTTCTGATTCTTTAGAAGCCTGTTTCTGGCACTTAAAAAAATAAATAATGACAAATATTATCATAATTCGGAGAAATTAAGTCATAATTACGACTCATAATGATAAAAAAAAAAAAACTAGGTCATAATAATGAGAATTTCTTATTACAAAAAGCTAAGTCATAATTATGAGAAAATATCTCCTTAGTTTCTTGTAATAAGTCATAATTATGAGAACATATCTCATTATTAAGAAACGCTGTCATAGTTATGAGAAAATGCATCATTATTATGAGAAAATAAGTCATAATTATGAGAAATTGTGAATTAAGCAATAATGAATGAATTCCTCTGGCTGACTTCTTCCTGAGCGTGAGTGTGTCGTCTAGCTGCAGCGTGTGACATTGCATCAGTCGAGCTACGTTTTGCCTCAAGTGTCATCTTTCGTGTGTGAAGTGAAGGCAACAGGTGTGGGTTAGGGTTTCACTCTCACTGCCGAGTGCGCACTTTTCGCCCAGCCGACGCGTTACAGCTCACTTATACACTGCTGAGGTTTTAACTGAATGGATATGGGCCTCACGGGTCTCCAAAATGTTGCGCTGATGGCTCGAAATAATGTCCTGAAACTTTAACACTGTTAGTTTTAACATATTCTAACCCTAAATATGACTGCGTCCCAAGCGCTAATTATTAGATAATTTTAGGTTTTATTTCATTACATACTGATCTGATTTGTAAACTGGCTCGCTGGTCACATGGCATTATAGGAAATACACACGCTCTCTCACACACACACACAGAATAACACTGTATGACAGATTCTGTTCTAGCGTTTGGGACAGAGCCTTAAAATGGCCTACGCTCTAGAAAGAACACTAACTAGTCATCAGTTCTAGCATTGCTCCATTATCTGCAACATGTAGAATGCTAACTCGTACAACGGCTAATTAGCTGATTAGCTAGCAGCCCTTTAGTCTTAATAAACGCTGCTATGTTACAGAAAAGGAAAATCTTATTGCAATTTCAGAAGAAAAAGATGAGAAGAAATTCAGATTTATTCGTTTATTTAGCATTGGTTTGTTTATATGGATTCATGAAATCCAAAAATGTTCATATATTCCACATTGCTTTTAACCAAAGGTGTGTGTGTGTGTGTGTGTGTACACCAGATACTGTTTAGACTCCTAAACACTCTAATACATTTCCTGTTGTTTTACTGGTCCAAATTTGCACCGATGTGAGCAGACTAATTGCGTTATTAGAAATGGAAGACCTGTAACATTTTGGAAAGGCATTATACCTTCCACTTGTAATGTTAGTAGCACAAACTAGAGACTGATTACAGAGGCTGAAATCAAAACTGGAGCTAGCTGGTATCTGAAAAGCAATTACAGTCGAGTCCAAAAGTCTGAGTGCTGTAAAACGAACAGTTGTCTATAAACATAATGTAAACATATTCCCAAAAATGCAGATTGAACGAAAATGCCGACGCGTTTCCCTGCAACGACACCCAATTCAAGTGACGTGACGTATCTGTATAAATTTTATTTAATCGCTTTAAAAGTTACGAGAGTAACTGATGTTAGCTTGTCCATGTGCTGTCTTGCGTTACTTGAAGAATCATTAGCTAAGCTAGCTAAGTAATTCTATCTACAATCGTTAGCCAGCTGTGCTAGACTATTTATGTGAGGAAGTTCGGTTAATCAGTCTCGGCTCTCTGATCATTTATACCATTGATTAACTGACTGTGTAAAAGAGGATTTAGCCGACGCACCAGAACACATTTTCTAGTTAATGGCGTCTTTGATTACCCTGTTAGCTATGAAATCAAAAGAAACCACAGGTCTTAGTGTATAATATACTCGCATGGTATGACTTTGGGTTTTTATTGGCAATGTTAAATTTAAAAAATTGTTTATATCAAGACAAAATAAGTGTCGTTCTCTGCAGAAAAATGGAAAAAATTCACGTATTTAAAAGAAAAAGAGCTTTTCTCTGTTGCCTATCTAGGGCTCTAATATGGATATCTATGGAATAAACATTGGCTCCGTCTCAGTTTTAAATAAGGGATCCTTTCATAATAAGGATTAACTGAGGAAAATTAGTGTTTGATAACTCAAACATTTTGACCCGACTGATTCTGAGGTATGTCACTGATTAACACTGTAATGTTTGAAAAAAAATACCCTAACACATGTTTTATTGTCACTTCAGCTTTGAAATATGGGGGGGGGGTTTTGCATGAGAATTGATATGAATTATCCCAACAATATGCTTAAACTTATTTCCTGACTTGATCCGAATGGATGGCAAAAGCGTAAATCTGGATTCTGTAGATACCAAGTCTTAGTATGTTTCAAGCAGCATCTGAAATTCTGATGCTTTTTGGATCCTCTGTTTACAGATGGCACTCACGAAAAATGGACTTCTCAACCCTTACACACTTTGAACAGGATTGAAACACCTCGGTGTCCGAGGCAGTCCACTGAACTCTGAAGTCGCCTTAAAAGTGCACTGCTTCCATTTGAAAGATAGGATAAGACAATGGGGCCCCCGTTCCAATAGTGTATTTAATGCGCCCTCATCAACTTCCACTCACCAAATTCCCCTTGGTTGCCAGGTCAAGTAAAGTTCGTTAGATGAGGGATCGAGTCGACATCACTGTAGACTTCAGGAGCACAATTTACCCAGAAGGCATTGAGCTCAACATCAACAAAAAAAATGTGTTTTATGTAGCTAACTGTTCTGTACATGGCACAACTTTGGCAGCTACTTTAATTGGCTAGCTAGTTAGAACGCCAGCCAGTTAAAACACTAACGGCTAGTTTAGTTAGCATCCTAACTTGGTAGCAAGCCGATATGACTGTATGAGGGGAAGTTGACGAAGGCGTATTAAAAACAGTATTGATTATTTTCTAAGCATGTAAGACGTTTCTTCCCTCATTGAGGGAAACCAAAGGCTGGTCCTGGAGATATTCAAACAAAATAAAATGACCACATTGCCTCAGCTTTTTGAGAAAGTCAGCTGTCAAATGCTAATATGTTAGCATTTCCATAGTAAATCTCAAACTCACACCATGTCATTCTCCAGACAGTTTTCAGTAAATGGTCACTGTGTAGCTGCTTCGGACTTTCGGCTTTAACGTTCACATGGGTCCACCGTCTGAATTTAGGATGTGTAGATGTTGAAGTTGGGAAATTGTCCCAGGACGAATTCGCCAGCGCCGATGAAATAAACGGCCTGTGCGATGCCAAATAACGGAGCAATGACGAGCGCCCTGCAGCCAGCGCCTTTCAGCAGTGCAGCAGGGCCTTCTTTACGAACGATCTTACTGCAGGAAGAAAAGCACACAGGAAGTGGTGTTTTAGGAAATAATGTAGTGTTAAATAAAAACCAACCTGATTTGAAACCCAATTGCTAGTAACTCTAAAAACTATTAGTGGATTTAGCATGAATAAATTAATAATAAACTGCTAAGTTATGACGGCTGTAACACTAACTGCTAACCACAACCCCTAAGCGATAACCTCTAACCCTGCCTGTTATCACTAAGATATGACTCCCAATCCCACCCCTAAACGCTAATCACTAAGTTAGCTGTTATAAGAAAACAATTAACGACGAGGTGGTGTGATTTGTGGCCGTTTTCACCCCGGAGTTGATTATTTTCCTATAACAGCACATCCCGAAGTGTTTTATTCCGCTTATACCACAGCAGTTTGTCAACGATTACACATTTCTATTTATTAAAGAACAACACGTCGTACTTTTTATCTGTTTATAGTTACATTTAATGTTGTGGAACGTCAGCAAAACGAGTTAGTTCCTGTTCTTACTTGCGTTATAACAGCTATAAACAGTGGTTTCCTCACCAGCCTCTCTCTTTTTTCTTTCTCTCTTAAAGTCAACAAGACAAAAATGCAGCTTTTCATGTTACTGATAAACCACAAAGCACAAACTCCTCTGTCCTGAAGACTTTCCCAAGGCAGAAAACTTAAAGGAACAGCTTTACCTCTGACTGTTACAAAGCGCTGACACTGGAGTCTCCTTCCATAAATGTT
>JAOUQW010000016.1:2206976-2220131 GCA_028565825.1 Olivaichthys viedmensis
TTCACCACTGTCTCCTCTGGCTTGCTCATTAGGGATCTAGATCTACATCCGGATTTCTGTAAAGCTGCTTTGTGACACAGTGTCTGTTGTTAAAAGCGCTATACAAATAAAATGTAATTGAATACGGCAATCACTTGCATTCTTGCACACTGCCGATTCAAAAGCAGTATGTTAATATAATGTTTGTGTGAACAGACATTTCATCTTGCCTGAGTTTTCTGTTCATGCTCTGCACTTTTAAATCATTTGTCATCCCTCTGTCTCTCCTATGCTTTTTATTCCTCCTCTCTTCCTGCTTCATTTATCCTTTTCAGCCTCTTTAGAATTCTTCCATTTGTTGTTTTTCTTGTCTGTAATTAAGCCCTCCTTTTTCACAACACACACTGGTTAATGGTGAGTTCTACAAACACACACACTTTATGGTAATTTCTCAAAACGATGCCAATACATTTAACAATGGAAATTAAGTGTTGTATCGGTACCGGGCTCTCTAAAATGCTCTTATAAAGGCCTCTTTAGTGGTGTGACGATATATCACCGGGTGGACAGCTTGGGCGTCTGGCACAAGCAGATTATGTCTGAGCTATCAGTATGTTACTCATCATTGCCTGGCGGTCAAGTGACTCAGTCGGCTGCTGATATGGCGCCACCAGCAATTTCTATCCAGTCCATTAACCAGAGAAAAAATGTATGTTCCCTGTTGGCCTTCACTGATAAACAAAATCTTTTATTTGATATGTATTTTTGAAAGCAATTTGCTTTAATTGGTTCATACTGTATATATCTTGGTGCCGTGATGCACCTCAATGCTGGAACTGTTGTTACTCGTCCCGGAGGACGCGCTCTGGACGTCAGTTTGAACAATTTTTATTAGACTGATAAATTATATTAACTAGTGTAACCTGACCTGACTTCGTTTTAGGCGTCCTTACTTATTTTCAAAAATTGTTTATTCGTCCCGTATTTCAGATGAGAACGCCTTTTACATGGCAGAATCACATTCTGCCTCGTATCATAATTATTAGGAGATTAGCACACGTTAAGAGGCCAAATTTAGAGACATGAAGGCTTGAGCATGACGTTTGCTGAGCTTATTGCACCAATGTGTCAGTAAAAAAAGGGTTTGAAATTCTAAAATACGTTTTAGACTAAATTATTTCATCTGTCATCCTTAGGAGAAGAAACCCATTTAAAGTGAAACACTTTGGCGACCCACTGCTCATGAATAAACCAGCACGGCACACGATAGCATCAGGATACACAATGGCATACGATACACACACACACACACACACACACACACACACACACAAACCCTGCCCGTCTTCCTCTCGTCTCCGTTCCGCCTGTGTAAACCTGATACAGCGCTCTTCTTTCGCTCCACTAGTCCGACAACCAATTACCTGCTTCTAATGGCCTCATTACATCACGGATCATGATGAG
Source organism: Olivaichthys viedmensis (assembly GCA_028565825.1). Classification (NCBI taxonomy): domain Eukaryota; kingdom Metazoa; phylum Chordata; class Actinopteri; order Siluriformes; family Diplomystidae; genus Olivaichthys; species Olivaichthys viedmensis. Next base: position 2,208,420 of record JAOUQW010000016.1, read on the forward strand.
GGCCGATACCTGATACACACACCTGATACACACACCCAACACACACACGATACATACGCCTGACACACACCAGATACGCCGAGAGAAAGGGAACAGATGGAGTGTGACACTAAAACCCCTCATTCCCTGTTTTTTTATACTCTCTGAGACAGGTGTTTATTCTCAGAGGGAATAAAAAAACCAGCTAGTGAGTCACCTCAAACAACACGAGTGCTCTGAGGAAGATGGTTTGCTTGTGTCTTACACATTCAGCTCACATTCAGTTTTTAATATTTTACTGTTTAAAGCTCTATGTGACGCGACACCAAGCTATATCTCCGAGCTCCTCTGCTCTCATTCTATCTTCAGACCCTTAAGATCCTCTAACCAGTTGTTTTTAACCATTCCATGTCCTCGTATGAGTGTCAAAGGCCTTTCCTGCTGCTGCTCTGACACTACGGAACAGTTCACCCACTTTTATAAAGTCATCCCTTGAGCACGTCAACCAAATGGTTTTGAGAAAATCTAGAAACCCTGGAGTAATGTGACGAGGCTTAAGATGTTTTTACCTCAGTGTTTTTTTTATACTGTAAAAGAGCAACAGTAGCTCATCTTCTTCATGGGTTTAATGAATGCTCTGAGACAAGTGCTGATTCTCGCAGGTGTTAAAAGAAGCTCGGATCCCTCATGAGAACCACCTTCGATATTACAGCTGGTTTGAGGACGAGTGTTTACTTGTGTGAAGGGGTGTGACAATATACTGTCTGTCTGTTGGCTGTTTATCTGTCTGTCTCAGAGTTATAATAGTTATAATAGTTAAATTAAATTAAATGTAAAAAGTACAACTAAGTTCATTCATCTTCAGTAAGAGCTTAATCTTGGTCAGGGTTGCTGTGGATCCGGAGCCTATTCCACTGGGCGTAAGGCCAGAATAGGACGCCAGGGCAACACACACTTTTTTTTTTTTTTGAGTTGCCAATCCACCTATCGGCATGTTTTTGGGAGGTGAGAGGAAATCAGAGAACCTGGAGGAAACCCACACAGTCATTGGGAGAACATTTATCAGACACCCTTATCCAGAGCGACAGGTCATCATACAGTTCCCCTGGAGCAGAGAAGGTTAAGGGCCTTACTCAAGGGCCCAACAGTGGCAGCTTGGTGGTCCCGAGGCTTGAACCTATGAACCTTCTGATCAGTAGCCCAGAGCCCTAACCACTGAGCCACCACTGCCCAGCAGAACATGCAGAACTCCACACAGACAGTAACCCGAGCTCAAGATCGAACCCTAGAGCTATTAGGCACAAACACTACCTGCTGCACCACTGTGCCCTACAACTAAATAAAAACTAGAAATATTGCCTCAGATATTGTTCCACAGATGACTTCCACAACATTAAATTTAACTATAAATGGTACGACGTGTCGTTCTTTAATAAATGTGTAATCATTGGCAAATTTCTGTGGTATAAGAGGAATAAAACACTTGGGGACGTGCAGTTATAGGAAAATAATCAACTCCGGGGTGGTGACAGTAACTCCACTTTAGGTTTATAAGGCTTATTACTTGCATATTGGGGGCTGCAGGGACCACCGTCTCTCTGTTGATGCAGAACTTTGGATCTGTTGCTAACATTTTATTTGAAGGGTACCTACATTGGGCCTTCATAACACATTCATAAGCATTGCATAAATCTTTTATTATTTAATGAAGTGATGCTGTAGGATTTATGTAAGGATTATGACAAAACTCATGATGGGACATTGAATGTTTTTATGTAGTTATTTAACTTTGTTCACATAAAAGAGAGAAGAACCATTAATTATCATTATATGTCGACTGTTAAATCTGTAATTTCTTATCTTTATATTGCAAGTTATTCGTTTTGTTTTATACTAACAGCACATTCATGAAGCTTTGAGACGACATCTATAAAGTATCTCCACTTTTATCTCCTACCTGTTAGTGGATTTATAGCATCTGTGTTCTACAAGAGCATAGAACTGAAGTGTTGACTTTCGTTTCCACTGGTTTAAGAACAAAACCATGACATAATCATTACATAATCAGTTTTGGCAGTTCACCAATGCATGATATAAAATCCTCCACCAAGGTTCTAATTATTTCTATGTTTATATTAAGTTGCATGCCTAGTTGAATCCTTCAGCGTCAACGCAGCTCCTAGACAACAATGGCAGAAACATGTTTAATTGCTTTTAGCTGTTTATTCTGAGGGTTTAGCTGCTTCAAGGAAGTTTTGCTAGCATTAGCAATGTAGCTCCCCTCCAGTCATTTATTTATTCACTGGAATTACCAGTAAAAGTTATTTCTTTAGACCTGGAAAAATTGTTTTATGGTTGCAATATTATTTGTTTTCAACAGTCATTTTTAAAACCCGTCTCACTTTTCATGTCGTTTTTTTAAAATGCCATGTAAAGAACTTAAGTTGTTTGTGCTATTGTTATGGCAATGAAATAACTCCGCCTCCAATCCACTGACGTCACCAGTTTCTGGTTCCAGACTTGCATTTTGGTGCTAGAACCAGCTCTTTTTACAATACAATAATGTTACGATATCGTCCTTATTGTCCGATTTCGCTGAAATTCACCTTCCGTCACAGCAGCTGCATCACAAACACATAAACCATCACTTTTGCACCTTAGTATTTACACAGCTCTGTCTTTATATTCTTTATTTATATATATATAGCTTATCCTAATTACTTTTATTCTCATTTTACTTCTATTGTCTTGTATTGTTTTTATTTATTTGGATGCTGCTGCAACACTCAAATTCCCCCTCTGGGATCAATACAGTGTTATCTTATCTTACATAAAAGGGGGAAAAGATTGTAGGAATTCAGGAATTTACAGTGGGAAGGTGTGGAACGGTTCGAGATTAAGTACCGGAACTAGCACTGGCACTTTGAAACAGTAATCAGACTACTGCTTTTTTTTTTTTTACCTCTTTTATACCCGTGTGTGTGTGTGTGTGTGCGCGCGCGCGCGCGTGCAGGACGTACCCGGAGCCGTGTCGGTGGAGGAGATGACAGAGCTGCTGAGCCTCCATAAGCTGTGCTGTGGGCGGAGCTGGCACATTCAGGGCTGTGATGCACGCAGTGGTACGGGTCTGCACGAGGGACTCGACTGGCTCTCACGCCAACTGGTGGCTGCTGGGGTTCTGGATGTGGCCTAATGGACAAAGCTATGGCAACACGGCTAGAACCGAATAAAACCTACGACCAGTTAGCATCTTTTTTTTAAGCCAGCGCCCGTGCAGGCTTTCACTCATTATTGGCAGTTTTAGCATTTAAAGGGATAGTTGCACTCTGTGTGTGCAGTCTGACTCATGGGCTGTGTTCTGACTTTTTGGCATATCCAATTTGGGCTGGAAAGATTTTAGAACCTTAACTATCATCCACTACAGAGAACCAATTTCAGTATTTAAAAATACTATTTATAAGAGCTATGTTTAAGATCCCATGTTCAACTTTTTAATTACCAACTTTTGTCTGTCCCACACGCTCGTGCCGTTGCTATGACAACCAGTGTGGAATACGCGAGCATCTTCAGTCTGAACAGAAAAATCTGATTTGGTCACTTGTAATTTGCAGTGCTGAAAAATCTGCCTGAACATCGTATTTAATAAATGAAATGAATCGGATTTGCCCTGCTGTCTGAACACAGCCATGATGTCATGCTAACTGACTTTTCTTCGTTGTTAGCCAGGAAAAGGGGCTGTTCACTTCACCCTCAGTCTGCTGAACATTAATTGGTGTTAATGCGCAGTGCTCTGATGGCTGGCTGTGTCCATAAACCAGGATAAATGAACTAAACTGCAGAACGTTCCTGTGCCACACTGCTTTTAGCTTTTTAGGTGAAACGTGATCAATACCTGAGAATTTAATGCCAAACATGTGGAGCGCCTTCTAATAAAAAATATATATATATGTAAAATAAATCAAAAGTTGCATCATCACCCTAAATCATATCAAACCGTTAGGACATCATAGTTTAAAGAACACTAATGACGGTGAGACAGAACATGACGTCGGCCGGAAGATTCACTATTTAACAAGTGTAAAGTGCCTGTTAGACCTTTTAAAAAGTCGACCAGAGAAACAAGAACAGCAGTAAAACCATGTGATCAAGCGATAACAATAGCTGTGTAAAGGGAACGGCCTCCGAATGCTCTGTAGCCAGCTGTTGGTTTTGTTTTATATATAAAACATGTTTTTTGAATTTTGCTTGAAAAACAAAAATTATATTGTGATATTTATTTATTGCAGTTTGTGGTCTTAAAAAAAAATGCATTAGTGCAGGAGTAGAAAAAACAAATGTTTGTTACATGAAATCTTGTTACTGGTTATTTATATATGAAAAAGGCTGTTATGATTTCAGAAATGTTTTTAGTCACTGCTGTGCTTGAAGAAATGCATACGCTTTAAACCAGGCCTCACGTTAACCTCCATAAAAAGCTTTTAGTACAGTTCACTTTTTGCTGCTTTTTTTCCTGAGACTTCCTGTGAAGCCGAGTAGAACACGCATCAGCTACAGACACATGTATTATAATAATAAATGACTATTCCTCTTTGATCCTCAGCTTAATAAATAAAACCGTGTTCATGTTACAGTCAGACCTTTTATTTTGCTGTGGCGATACTGAAACAAGGCCTTTGCTTTGAATCGTGTTTAAATGTATTTGGGTTAAAGCGCATGTCTAAAGCATTTTCTCTCTCGCTCTTACACGAGCACTTTACTTTGTGAAAGAATTTTCTTCCTAACATGAGTTTTGCAGATCTCTCTAACAAGCACAGTGCACACCTGAACATTCGTTTGTTGTGAACTTGACAATGGCGTTTTGTAAAATAAAAAAAAATTCAGAATTGTTATCCAATTAAAAATATAACGGCAGAAAAGTCTGGGGCGTCTTGCATCATAAACCTCTACATGTACATCTCTGAATTATATATATATATATATATATAACACCACTTGTTATTTTAAAAAAAAAAGGCTTTATTATACAAAATCAGGACGGTTTGGTTCAGTCCTGCTGGCTGTGTGATCTACTTGATGGTAATGTTTATGATGCTGATGTCTTCGTAGGGTTTGTCCGTTTTAGGGTTGACCTTGACATTAGAGACCCTCTGGACCACCTCCATTCCTTTAGCAATCCGTCCGAATACAGTGTGCTTGTTGTCCAGCCACGGCTGTTGAAAAAATGCAAATAAAAGAACTATAAGCTTCACGGTTAGTTCTGGAGGATAAACAGGGAAATGGATTATATGTTAAAGGGAAGGTAATGTCTCCTGTTCAAATGCACACTTTAAATCTAAGCAAAGCAGTGAATTAAAAGGATATTTTAATCAATGTGCTGACATGATTTACGGTACGCACGCACACTGAACCGGAACTCGCCAACCAAAATTTCACACCCATTCATTTTCGATGGGGCGTAGCCCAAAAAAAAAAAAAAACGCGTGTGTTTGGTGCCATGTGCTGCAGCAATCCACAAACGAAAAGCAAATCAAACCCACTGCATCTATAATAAACCAATCTCTACCAAATAGTGAATGAAATAAACCGTTAAAGAACTATTTAAGCTCTTGGCGTTTTCGGGGTATGATACACCTGCCTATACCCGTTATGGCAACGACACCATCAAAACGTGCCAATTTATTTCCTAAAAGATAATAATGCTAAGCATTAACGGTACATGCACACTGCACACAGTGTGAATATCGTCCTCCACTTGATGGACAATGCAGCTTACAAACTCACTCAAACTATAAAATCACGCATGGATTTCTAATAAATTATTTTTATTAAACATTTAAATTTGGTTCTAAAACAGACCACTTGAATTAACTTCATCTTATTAGGTATATTACCCCAATATAAAGTATTTGTAATTTATTTGTATATTTACAGTGGCATCCAATGGCACACATTCCCGCTAAAAAAATAATAAAAAGATTTCGCCATCTGAAATTTCACAGCCATTCATTTTCAGTGGGGAGCCGTGGGAAAAAAAATGTGCAAGGGATTGTGAGCAGAGAGAACCCTGACCCACAGCACGGCGAAAAATGGTGAGCTCACTTCAGCTTTATGCAAATTACAAGTGGGAAGTGTGTCGCGCTGACCAATCAGGACTCGGTAGGCGGGCTTCTGTTGTCCAACCGTCCGAGAGTCATTTGTTCTTCGGATGCATGGTGTAGGCTATCCAGAGCGATTTTAATCCCTCGTATTTATACACAACTTAAAGAAAGAAAGAAAAAAAGATTTTAGCGGGAATGCGCGTCTTTGGATGAGATTTTAAATATACAAATAAATTACATGGTTTTACTTTATATTAGGGTGATGTGCCAAATAAAATAGTTCTACAAAAGATCTATTTAGAACCAAATTAAAATGGTGGATTTCAAATAAATTATTTTAATTAGAATTGCATGATTTATAGTTTAACAGTTAGTTTGTAAGCTGCACTGTAGACACACGCCCGTCAAGCGGTGAGTTTAAGGCGAGGGGAAGCGGAGGACGATATTCACACTGTGTGCATGTACCGTTAAAGAGACAGCTCGGAGAAAATTTCCCCCTTTACCCCAAATGTAGTTGATCACCCAGGACACGTTTAGTGTCTTTAGTTTTGCACTGGCGCTATGAGGCTAATGTAGGTAAATAATGAAAGTCTGTGTCACCCAAAATCTTTAGTGTAAATCTCAGACCACATGCAGTGCTTCAGTGATGTCACACAGTGGGTTTGTCCGAGACGTAAACAATGCTGCGTACTGCGGAGGCATGAAGGCATCGGGTCATGTCCGAATCAAACGTTTGCATAGAATGCTGCCTTCTGAGCGCCATTAATCTGGCCCATTTGTGTATCCTTCATGTCCCATAATCCTGTGTTGGACCAAAATGGCGGCGGAAAACTTATCTGTAATTGTTTTTGATATAATATTTTATTTCTAGGGAGAAATGGTTGGTGTAGTCACAGAATATTTGTTCCATTTCCCCCCAACAATACTTTATTCCAAATAATTGACATATTGCCGCCTTTGAAGCCTGTCTTAAACCGTTTCCTTTGTAGATCAAAGCGCTGTCTTCTTAGTCTTAGAATCTAAGACACTTATGAGACAGCATCTGTTTAGGACACACCTAGTGGGACTTACTGTCATCTATAAACATTAACACTGGAATGTTCAGCCATGTTGGAAAACCGGAATTATTTCTTTCCCCTAGCGCAGGTTGGTATAACCCCGTCCACCCCCATAGGCCCCGCCTCCTAAAGGTAGAAGGTGAAATTGTAGCGTAAAGTTGGAAGTCATGTGGATGATGATAAAGTTCCACTTTGAACTTAAATGAGATTACAGAGCTTAATGATTTTGGGTGAGATAGACTTCCATTACTATTTAGCTCCATTGCTAAACTTCAGACACTAAACACGTCTTGTGGCTGATTGACTACATTTGGAGTAAAGGAGAACGCTTTCGACATTTGGCAGAACCATTCCTTTAAATTTGCCACCTCTAAAAGTTAAGTATTTATTTTATTCCTTGGAGATTATTGGAGAAGTCTACTTCTGCTGGATAAATGTTCCTCCTCAGTGATTTATTATTCCCACTGCTGTATGAAGGAGATGAAGTGAACGAGTGTGTTACCGTGGGGACCACAGTGATGAAGAACTGGGAGCCGTTGGTTCCTGGTCCCGCGTTGGCCATGCTGAGTGTGTAGGGCCGGTCATGTCTCAGACTAAAGTGGAACTCGTCCTCAAACTCTCCACCCCAGATGCTCTCTCCTCCCATCCCCGTGCCTGTGGGGTCTCCAGTCTGGATCATGAAACCCTGCAGGAGGAACACATTCATGAAGCTCCACTGTTCTCCAGGTACAGGAATGGCCTCTAGTAGACCTCTTTCAACCAGATATACACATTAGAGCTTAGAGCTTACAGGCAATACAGGCACCGCTCCAAAAGTAAGTGCATAGAATAGAATGTAAATAAAACCCCAAAGTCATGCCGTTATTACATCATGTGCGAGAGCCGTCAAGGATGTGATGAACTAAAACGATGTTCTAGCACATTCGCCTAAATCCGACACATTGACTTATTCCATTTAATAACTGCACTAAAAGGACTGAATGAACTCCGGAATCACATGACTGACTTTCTACCTTTTAAGACATGCAGACTTGCATCTCCTACGGACTGCAGCTGTAATCATAAAGACTGTCTTATGCTCATCCCAGGACTCTTATTTACTATATGTTCATACCAAACATCCTTTAAACACATTTAATGCTTTATAATCTCACTATCGGGTGTCACCCAGAAGAGGAAGGGCTCCCTCGTGACTCTGGTTCCTCTCGAGGGTTCGTCCTCATGTCGTCTCAGGGTTTTTTTCCTTGCTTGCTCATTAGGGATCTAGATCCGGATTTCTGTAAAGCTGCTTCGTGACAATGTCTACTGTTAAAAACGCTCTACAAATAAAATCATCTGTGATTTTGAGGGTAGTTTAAATAATAATAATAAAATTAGGTCCATGTATGAACATCTGACTGAGACAATCTCAGAAATGTCTGTACATCAGAGAGAAAAGACATTTTACAAAACACATACACTGTTTATTGAACCTAAAGCTTAAGCACTATTTACAGCGAAGAGCAAAGCCACATCTGCCGAGACTTCAGGTTTTCTCTTTAATAAAAAAAATAAAAAAATTAAAAAAAGAGCGGGATTTTCTCAGTCCCGGCAGCTATGTGAGGCCTCGTTCCAATACCGTATTCCACACCTCCCCTTGTCCATTTCCCTTGATTGAGTCCCCTTGGCCGTCCTAAGGGTTGTTCATGTGCTGCGCCTCCACACCGTAACTGTTAATGAGCTGAACGTTAAACTGAAAACACACATGTCGCGCCGCGAACACTGTCGGTTAAGTTAGCAAGCTAACGTTAGGTAGCACTCGACACAATCCCACACTACTGTTTACATCACACACATTTTGTACAAATCCACGTACACGCCTATAAATGTGCGAACGGCCTCCATGACTACATAGTCAATACTTTTAAAAAGTATTAGGTGTGCTATTTGAGACGCAACTAAAATACTTCACCCCTTTGGGCTGCAAGTGCACACTTTAGGTGTTATATGCTTCAGAGCTGTAAGGGGAAGTGGACAAGGGAACGTTGGAAACAGTACTGGAAGCCACGATCAGTCTTTTTAAAAACAATTTTTCTTTTCAGCACAAACCGCTCTCTGAGCCCTCCAGTCGCTCCCTATGAAGTGGACATCACAGGTGTGACGTGCTAGCCAGAATGCTGAGACGGTCTAGTGTGTGTGTGTGTTCAGTGGAAGAGGATGCGTTTGTGTTTGGTGTTGGGGATCTGGTCTCGGCTCTTCAGCCTCCTCACCGCCTCCCTCATGTGTTTGGGCTGCAGAGGAGGCGTCTCTCCCCACTTCTCACACACGTCCAGAGCTACACACACACAAACACGCACATCAACAAGAGCACAAACACGCACATCAACAAGAGCACAAACACAACCACGTTTACGCGTCATTAACTCCTCTTTATTAAATACAGCTTACCTTCTTCAACAATCTCCCCGGCGAACACTTTAGAGATGCCCGACATGGCGATGACGACGTTCTGAGACACCGATGACCCCGTGATGGACTGAATAAGCTGAAAGAGAGAAATACATTTGAATAAATAGTACAGAATATTTAACAAAAAGCATTATGATGGGGTTTTTTTTCTGCGTGTCACAGCGTCTGGATCTGAGGGCAGCTGTGGCTCGGCGGTTCAGCGGCTCCGTGTTACCGATCACAAGGTTGCCAGTTGTTTAACTAATGGAATATTAGTTCAATCTTACATTTCTGCTAAATACCAATAAATACTGATAACGTAGCTCTTCACTGGTGTGTACAGAAACAGCCGTGCTGTATCTTAAATAGACACAGACACGACGCTACACAGATACTTAAACACGTATTAGGCTACACACTGGCAGAACACTCGGAGCTGTTGCTGTTCTCCGTATGCAGGGCAAGCACTTCATCGTTCCCCGTCTCACATGCGTGTTAGTGTCGTACAGTACTGTGCGGAAGTCTTCGGCAGCCTGAATGGATGTTTATTTGATGTGTGGCATTCGAAAAGATTTCCAAAACATTCATTTTTACAAAATGTTGTAAGCACTTTTTTTTTTTTAAAGATAAAATCATAATGAAGGCTGTTCTGGGATTTGACCTGGAGACAGAACCAAGTGAGAACCAAAGTTCTGCAAAAGAACCGCAAGTTCTCCAAGATTCTTGGCACAACCTACCAGCCGATTTCCTTATAAAACTGCACGACAGCGTGTCTCAGAGAACTGATGCAGTTTTAAAGGTAATTAGTGTCTTTTTATACTGTTTTTAATAGTACGTTTAGATTTATTTTGTACAAACTTTTCATTTCAGTATCTTTAAAGGCATTTTTGCTGTAGAGAATTTCTTTACCAAGACTTTTGCACAGTGCTGTATAAATCTCCACATTTCTGAGACGTGAATAAAGGCAGCGTTTTTTTTTTTTACCCTTTTAATGGCCGCTTTAGGAAAAGCCGAGCGTCTGTACATCTCGTATCGGTTCAGCTGCTCCTCTGAGAACGAAGACACCAACACTCTGTACAACACACACACACACCCACGTTCACCACAGTGCTAAATAATAGCTTCTACACCCTATGTAGCGTACTATGTCCAATATGGAGACATATGGGCTTAAGCAATTAATGCCTTATATGAGTGCACTACATAGGGCACAAAATAAAGACTTCTACACTATGTAGTGCATCTTCCTATGCCCTATAAGTACACTACATAGGGTAAAATATTGACTAACACCCCATGTAATGCACTATATCTGCATTACCGTGCCATTTGGGATTCTGCTCCCTACTCCCTTTATACAAGTGCACTACAGATGGTATTAAATAATGGCTTTTTCCATGTGCACATTTGGTATTCAACCCCGTTGGGATTAATCGATCTAGCTTTTCATCATTCCCTACTTTTCTCCCAGACTCCTCCTCGAACACTATGACTTTAGAGAAAGTAACTGATGAATTAAATCACTGATTAAAATATTTACGAACCAAAAACTCACTCGATCGGCTGATTAAATTAAAGTGTGTGCATGTTAGAAAACTGTCTCGGCTCAGAGAGACTCACTGCATCTTCTGGATCTCGTCCTCGTCCACTTTGTGTTTCTTCTCCTTTTTCTTCTCAGGCTCCACTTTCAGTTTTTTGGCAGAGTGAGCACTGGAGTGTCCTTCATCCTCGTCGTCCCCTCCCCCCGTCTCCTTTGTCACGCCCTACAGAGGGAGGGGTAAACGATTAGGACATGAAGCGTACTTCATGTGTAGCGTACTTGTGTGTGTGTGTGTGTGTGTGTATAGTGTACTTGTTTGTGTATAGCGTACTTGTGTGTGTGTATAGCGTACTTGTGTGTGTATAGTGTGTGTGTATAGCGTACCTGTGTGTGTACTTGTGTGTGTATAGTGTACCTGTGTGTGTGTGTATAGCGTACCTGTGTGTGTGTGTATAGCGTACCTGTGTGTGTGTATAGTGTACTTGTGTGTGTGTATAGTGTACTTGTGTGTGTGTATAGTGTGTGTGTGTACTTGTGTGTGTGTATAGCGTACCTGTGTGTGTGTGTATAGCGTACCTGTGTGTGTGTATAGTGTACTTGTGTGTGTGTA
>JAOUQW010000016.1:2330541-2356499 GCA_028565825.1 Olivaichthys viedmensis
TTCTCTCGACCTCATGGCTTGGTTTTCACTCTGACATACACCATCAACTGTGAGACCTTATATAGACAGGTGTGTGCTTTTCCTAATTATGTCCAATAAATTAAATTAGGTACAGGTGGACTCCAATGAAGTTGTAGACGCATTTCAAGGACCATTGATAGAAGTAGGATGCACCAGAGCTCAATTACGAGTGTCATAATAAAGTGTCTGAATACTTATGTAAATGCAATATTTCAGTCTTTTATTTTGAATAAATTTACAAAACATTCCAAAAATCTGTTTTTGCTTTGTCATTGTGGAGTATTGTGTGTAGACTGATGAGAATTTTTTTTTGTTGAATCCATTTTAAGATGATTCTGAAACATACCAAAATGTGGAAAACTTGAAAGGGTCTGAAAACCTTCCGTATGCACTGTACTTAGCCATGTGTACAGTGCAACAAAATGCTTTTAAATCGCATATATGGAAGGAATTTGGGGTTAAAGCCAAGGGTCGGCCACAGTAAGGTGCCCTTGAAGCAGTTGATGGTTAGAGACTTTGCTCAAGGGTCCAACAGCAGCAGCTTGGTGTTGGATATGAACCAGCGAGCTAAGGCAGGCTGTGTTAAAACTTGCAGTCCAGTTTACAGACGGTTTGCTTTAACTCATTTGAAAAGGCAGACTTTTCTCAGGCTTTAGATCCACTTTTCTGTCTAAACTTTTAGGAGGTGAGGACGGTCCACTCAAACTCCATGATTACTTGCCTCAGTTGCACACTGTATCTTCATAAACAGTCCGGATCTGCCTGTAAGTGATGCATTTGCAGAGCACGCATACAATACGATTTCATTTATTTTATTTTCTGTTCTTGCAGGGAAGCGAGCAGGACTTTGAGACGGTGTACGAGCAGTGTGTACGGTGCTGCAGAGTCTTCCTGGAGAGAAACCCCTAACACACACTCGCAGGCGCCCATGCAGCCCGTTTTATCTTGTCAAATATGTGATGAGTGTTACAATATGAACAACATTTATAGCCCACACGCACACACAAATCTGCTGTGTGAGAGAGATGTCTTAATTAGAAGATGAAATTTAGTTGAATGTCGTTTGAGTGCTTATTCTAAGAATCTGCTGTTGACATGCTGACCCCTCCCCCTGAAGGGAATAAAAAATAAATGAAAAAAAGAGGACGTAAATAATTTCGGTGTTTGCCTTTGCTTTAATCGCTGTGGAATTCATGTGATTTAATAATGCGCTCTGACAGTTAGGCCCTTTAAGACTAAATAAAAATTAGTAATTGCTCTCCGTCCTTCCTTTCCTCCCCTGTCCAAGGCCGCTTCAGTGCCGTTATGGATTCGTTCCCGTAATAACAAACATCGATTGCTCACATTTCCGGTGCACGCGATTGGGGCTGATCTTTCGCCATTTAATCGGAAGAAGAACGGGCAAGAACTGGTGTAAATCAGATCTGCACTGGAAAAAAGGAAGGACGGATGGCAGAAGACTTAATTGCTCTCTTCTTTCATCTCCTATAGGTTTTTTTGTTTTGTCCCCCTCTCCTCCCCCCTTTCACTTTCCCTTTTCTCCTCACTCCTACTCGGTTTTATAGCCATTTTTGTTATTATTCAGTTTTAATGTTTCAATATTAAGTTTGTACTGACAGCAACCACACGCAAATTACTTAACTAGTTACTACTCTCAATTAAGGGTTCTTCAAAGGGTTCTTAGCTTCCTAAAAGGGTTTCTACATAGAACCTTTAAGGGTTCCCCAAGAGGGACAACCAAAGAACCCTTAAGGGTTCTAGATGTTGCCTTCCCCCCCCCCTAAGAGTGTAGTCTCGCTTTTCCTAAACTACCACTTAAACATTTCCGATGATATTCTTTTAAACATACAATGAGTTCCAAGTGTCTTCTGTCCACTTCACTCGGAACTCTTAAGGGTTCTTCAGTTTGTCCCACAGGGGGAACTGTTAAAGGTTCTATGTAGAATCCTACCACAGAGGTTCTCCCTATGAGAGAGGGTTCCAAGTAGAGCCCCTTTAGGAAGCTATGAACCCTTGAAGAACCCTTTTTTCTAATGGTGTACCGGAGCTGTTTTTATTTAATCAGTTAATCATTCTTGAATAATAAGTATAAAAGTTTTATTCCACAAATCTTCAAATAAAACTAAAATCTACACTTAAATCCCTCTGAGGAAACCCTGTAAGGTTCTATGTAGAACCCTACAACTTCCAAATCAGAAAGGGTACCAAGTAGAACATTTTTAGGAAGCTAAAAACCGTTAACTATCCAAAGAACTCTTGAAGGATTTATTTATTTTTTCTAAGAAAATTCTTGTCTCTGAATATCCTGTTTACACACTTGTTCATTTTTTAAACTGGTTTTTAAAGTTCATATATTTCATTCAAACAGTAAAACGTATTAACGACTCGCTCCTGATATTGACTCCATTTGTACTGTCCTACATGTTATGCATTATTTCATACACAGCTTTTATCGGTGAAGAATAATGGGCTCTTGTTTAAAATATATATATAGTTTTTGATAAATTACTCTTGCAGCTTATAAGAAGAGGCAGCGTATCTCCTTTATAACTCTAATGAAGTAAATTTTTCACCTTCACAGAAATGATTCAGGGCCACCGTGTGTAACAATCATAATTTATTTAAATATACTTTCTCTTAAATATATATATATATCCCAACACTCCACTGATATATCACACACATACAGCCTTACGTTCGTTCTAGAGATTTTATGTCTCATTCTTCTACATTATTTACACATTGACCTCTGGTTTGCACCTCTATACATCATGTACATCAAAATATATATATGGACTATATTTATTATTCCATAGTCACACACGTTCTGGTAAGCAAACGTCTGCCACTTTTACAGACACCTGCTGGTAAACACAAAGGGCGAAATGAAAAGTGTTATGCTGAAGTTGGAGACGTCAAGGGAAGCAGAAAACCATCTTTCTGCCGTGATATAAAGTCACTGAGAGCGAAACAATGACATTAGGACAAAATACAAACCCAAGGCAATCCCTTTCCTCTTGAAATTGGTAGGAGTTTAGTTTCTTTCTTTTCTTTTTTCTTTATGCAGGAGCATCAGTAAGTTCAATGCATATTTTGACGTCCTCAATATATGTGCATCTGCACACAGAGATGGCTCTGTTGAGTTCGTATCTCAAACAAGTTTATGATGAATATGTCCACTTTTCTCCACCAATCTCCATGAGTCACCCCATCTGTTCTTTCATCGGTCAGTCCGTCTGTCCTCTGGAGCAGCGAAGCCGTATTCTGGCAATTTGCTGATTGGATGGAACGATGAGGGTTGGTCTTGTCCAAAAGGCACTTTTTTTGGCTTGAACCTGCTGGAGACAAGAGAACGTGAAAACGTGTTTTGTCTCTAGCTTGGCTGTACAAATGTGTGTGTGTGTGTGCTTGGAAGCTTTTGAGGATTCTTTATAAACTACCATGAAAAAGCTGACAGAGAAACGTTATTTGTTACTGGAGACTACCTCTGTGTTGAGCATGTTGTGTGAATGCAATACGGCACGGGAGAACTGGACGTGAATAAATCCATGCTTTTGAATCCATATCTGCTAAAATTGCAACACGCATGAGGCTCCCACGCTGGGAAACGCAGGCGGAGCTGAGTGATTAATTACCACCTGTAACGGCCGTAATCCTTCGATACGCCTTGCTCATACGGCTTTATCAACTGCAGAATCACACTGACTCTATAATGCACGTGCCCTCTGGAGCTCCGAGTCTTTCCCAGGTTAAACAGGACTTTTATCCATTGGGATTTGATTGGCTTGTGAAGTTAATGGGTATCGCTGCAAGCGCGAGCTAACTCAAGGGGGGGATGTGAAATATGACATATAATGATGATGTGGGAAAAAGTCGCTGCACTTTCGTGAAAATTTACAGACAACGTGATTTTAAGTGATTACTACAGATGAATCGTGCACAATCTGATCAAGGACACGAGCTAACAAGGTAAAAAAGGTCGGTTTTGATTTCAGGTTGTCTAATTTTTTCCAGCCAGGAAATGAGCTCCGCAACCAGCCGGAATTGAACCCCTTTTCCTTAAAAGGGCTCACGAGGCATAAGCGATTTCAACAAAGGAGGTGGGTTCTGTTTGGGAGATGGAAAGGCTTGTCAAAGTATTTATTGCAATTGCAATTCACTTTACAGTCAGCAGAGGGCTTTAAAAATTACAAACTGTTCTTTGAAAAATATGAAAATGATTCTGACGTCCAAAAATTATTCAATCATTTGATTTAATATTAAACATTAAGGAGATTTACTAAACCCCAAGTTGTTCCAGATTATTATATCACAAGAAACTCTTTCATGAAGCACACACTTAAGATGCATACTAAATGTATAAAAGATGTGTCGTTGACAGAGTTTGTACCCTGGAAGCCAAAGTTTAGTATCTTGGAAGTGTGTTATAACTGAAAAGGTCAAATTAATTTAGCTTACCATTTTTTTTTCAGTGATAACTTTTACTGGCCTTTATTTTTAACTTGTTTACACAAGTTATTTAACTTAATATTACACAAATAAACATAGCTAACATAACAGTTACATTTATTCAGTAGTATTGCTTTTAATATGTTGCCATAATGTTTCAGTCAATCCAACGAGTAATTCTTCAGTGTAGCTGTTTTTGTATATCTGTAGCTATATAGTGCTCTCAGCATTATATAATCCAAACACGCCTGATACACTGTGCTGCAATACTTATCAAATATGTAATAAATAAATAGGCTGTAATATTTTGACACAAGTACTTTACATGATATATTACAGGTGAAAATGCTGTAATACTCTGACATGACTACTTTATATCATGCGTAGCACTACTGCTGTTAATTCATAATACTTAAAGGAATACTTCAGCATTTTTCAACCTAATCTCTAGCTACTGCATCTGTAGTGTATGTGTGATACTGTACTGAGAAGAGAATGGAAAACCAGTTGACTCGAAACTCACTTATAATAGAAGTCTAAGGGCAGTTGTTGGGGCAGACAATAAATATTTATGCGAAAAACGTATTGTTGGAGAATGCTTTCATAAATTCTTCAGTCATTTGCAGTTTTAACTCTAATCTGTATAATTCGTCCTTTCAGAGATGGGACTACTTTTTCAGAGGGAACAATTTGTGGTTATGTGGGTCTGATGGCGCATGGATACCACAAAACCTCAGAGAAAGCGTAATTGCTTTTTACTGTATAGCTCCAGTGTTGGACAGTTGGATAAAACTACATAAGGACAGCTCTGCTAAGATGTTCTGTCTCATCCTAACACCTTTATTGTTAGAGTGTAACACTTGTAGTTTTGAATTTGCGTTATATAATTCTGGTTTTTCAACGTTTATTGATGGGATTTAACAAGTGCCCTTATATAACTGCATTATAGGTGAGCTTCCAGTGAACAGGTTTTTAGGGAAACAGGTTGAAATTCTAGTCTGTGATAATCGCACATACAGATACGATACATAAAAAAAGTATTCCTTTAATAACAACACAGTAATGTTATGGCCTGTAGCCATGCAGGACCTAATTTGCTTTATCGTACAACTCTATAACATGCCATATTTCAGTTAAATAGCTACACAGCCATTTCACAGCCCTGTTACTTCCTGTCTCTCTTTACCAATGCTTTCTTGCTTATTTTAAATTTATAAAAGCTCTGTGGCAAACTATGGATCTGTAACACATTTATGCTAGGGCCTTATTCCAAAGCATTCACCTATGTGCCCTATCTTCCACACTAGCTTCATCTACTACTCTCTGACTATACGACTATACCACATTACCATCACAGTGTTATTCAGCATTATAATCTAGAAACAACAGGAACTTAAAGACAACGTGAAACGGAAATCATAATGCAGTTTTCTTCATTATAATATGACGTATTTCTGAGTGAAACAGGCTTAGCATTTTTACTCGATAATATTCTTTTTTTACACGCCCACAAGTGCATGGTGACCATCGAAAATCAGAAGATGCTTACAGACGGGCAAAAGTCATTGCATTTTGATGGAAAACAACAAGAATATTGGCTTTTTAAATGATTGCTACTGATGAATCAATCACAATATGACCAGGGACATGAATTAACTAAGTGTTGATTTCAGGTTGTCTTTAATACCAAGTTGCACTGGAAATGGAACAAATTAGTACTGATTGAGTACCTGTTGAAGTTAGCTCTCTAGGCACCTCGGACTCCCGGCCAATCGAGTGAGAAGCCGCGCACATCTCTTATAATCTGAAGACAAAGCAAAGATGCACGAGAGGGATTTAGTACAGGAGAAATCTGAAAGGTTTTCTGTATTAAAGGTCTGGAGGTACATGTTTGACCACAATAAGGCATGGAAAAAACACGACAGTACATATTTTGCATGGTCAGTATAAAGAGATGCGTGGAGTCTGAGTTAGGAGTCTTGCAAAGGCCAGATGCTGTGGAACTTCCAGGTAGAGTTTTAACTGACAGATGCAAATGTACCCAGGTGGTGGAATGAACAGCTGTTACTCACACCAAAAAAACAAACAAACCCTTCTTCTATTAGCACGAGGATATGTTTTTGGAAAAAGACTACAAAGCACTCCTGTAAGTCGCGCTGGAGAAGGGCATCTGCTAAATGCTGTAAATGTAAATGCCAGCTCTCCACACTGTGACAAAAAAAGGTTTTTGTTCCCCAGGGTACAGTGGTCCTTATAGTCCTATTATGTACCTTAAATGAGTTTTAAACATGCACTACATTCACATTTTCAATTGAAAGATAAGATAAACACAAATAAGGCTGCACAATATGGACAAAAATGGCATACTGTGATCAAGTTGAGGTTTGGTAAAGGGCTCAGGTTACTGCAATATCCGTATTGCAAAGGCCAATATTGCAGTGGTGATTAACAAATAATATACTGTACAGTATATACATACTAAAGGTACAAAATACGTACCCTTAAGGAGTGGGCGCCACCCCAGTGACAATCTTTACACCCTGAAAGGTGCAGTTAGGCACCTTTTTTCCTTCATGATCATAAGTAGAACATGTTAGTGTGGGATGATAGTGTGACTGTATCCAGCTGATTCTGTCACCTATAAAGGGTTGGCCATGCGGTGCCTGTGTTGTCCCAGTGGGTGGGTGCAGTGTGCACTACTCACATGCAGGAATGGTGCAGTCTCTGGTGTTGTGATAGAGCCTGTAGACGTGCTTCCTGCACTTTGGGCTGAAGTATAGAGGCCCTGCAGTTAAACATAAAGCCAGTCAGAACTCATCACATCGTCAGCCGCACAGGCAACAGACTGTTATGCCTACTGAAATAGTCCCTCAACTTTTACTGGCCTTTACTGGGAATGTTTCTCGTTGCCCAGAGGCCCCTTCTGCTATCAAATCTAACATACTTTCACTTTTAATGTCTTAGACAAAATGCCTCACTGATTTGCCAATATGTCAAAACCAGGCAGAAATCTTTTTTTTTCTTCACATTTTTAATAAGAGTTTTAGTTATTGAAATTGTTTAACAAGAACTCAAACTCCTATGTGATCTTTTTTTTTTCTCACACCCCACCCCTCAATTTTTCATGTTCCTTGTCTTGCCCATGTCCCGTTGTCTCTTTGCTCACCTGTTAAGTGTTTTAAAAACTTCTCTTTCTTTCTGAGGTCCCTGGGGAAGATTTCTGCAAGGACACAGAAAGAGTGGGTCAGAGGTTAAATCCTAAATCCGCTGACCTCAAGGCGGGAGCAATGACCCTAAAGCCCAGAACTCGCTCCGTTCCCAGCATTCCCCCACAGGATCATGCTCAGGCTAAGAACTTTAGGCCAAAGAACAGCAAGTTCGGCACCTGATTATCTACACACCACACTTTCTACTCAAACACCCTGTGTAAAACACACCACTTTCAGGACAGAAAAGTATGGTTGTATCATAATGTATATAGACTGGCATGTGAGAACAGCTAAAAGCTTGGAGCAGCATTAACAAAGCCCCAGTCAACATGTTTTTGAGGAAAAAAATAATAATTTAGACTCATTTGAGTTTCCATTGGTGGTGTTGTGGCTTCCTCATGCTTCAATTCGATTTCGATTCAGGCTGCCAGGATCCAATTAGAAAATGATGCATCTTGATTTTAGCTGGATTTTTCATTGTTTTTTTCTTCCAGTATGACCACTTGCTGCTTTTAAAACTTAATATTATCCTTTTCATTCATCATGCATGCATAAGCCTATGTAAAAGTTTAATCTCACGTTTTGTGCACTGATCCAGAATCTTTTAAGAGAGAATCACAATGCATCTAAGAATTGATTATTTTTGTAATGGTGACTTAATACAGCTGTGTGGCAGAAGTAATGGTGACTTGGATTTATCTTTAACTGATTTCAGCACAACTAGTTTTATCCAGGAGCTAATTTCAATATAACCTTTTGTGTAACACATTAAATAGATAGAAGTAACACAACACAATCACAAAAACAAAGCTCGGGGGTTCAACTCATGCTTCCCACAGTCCTCTTTTTTCCAAAACTCACTTCTATGCCTCTTATCTAACAGTGTGTTTTTAAACCAGAGGAGCCCATCACAGTTTGATTATTTTCCTGCTCACACACACACACCTGGTTCAACTCATCAGTTAATGACCAGGTTTAGTAGCCGTGTTTGAGCAGCAGAAACACTAAACTGTGTTGGACTCTGATCCCTTTTTCCAAAACCAGACCAGCAGACTGACGTGAAAACGTGACATGCATGCTTGTGCCACCCAACTATCCACCCAACTTGGCTATGAGAATAAAACACGCGCTCACCCAGTATTTGGTCCCCGCTCTCCGTTTGGTGTTGATGGTGCTTTCTTTCTTTCTCCGTGGTGGACTGCGCGAGCTCACCGCCATCCTCCGCGCACCGCACCATCTCCACGACCTGCGCGAATAGGCTTTTGTAGTTCCGCGTGCTGTCCGTGTCCGTGTGCGTGTCCGTGTGCGTGTCTGTGTGCGTGTCTGCGCTCGCGCTCTCGCCACCACGCGCGGCGGCGCACATTAACAGCGCGAGCCCCATGACAACGAGCACAACTCGGAGCGCGCGCATTGCTACCGGAACCGGACAGAGGAGGCAAACCGGTGCAGTGGCCTTGACCGCACACAATTTTGTGCTAGAAGAGAGGTCAATGAGGTTTAGTCAGATATAATATAGTGGGGGGGAAATATAGTTATGAAAAAATCATTAATACAGATTATAAATATGCAAAACGGGCCATTAGAAAAAAACTTTTTATTTCATATTTAATACAGTTTTATTATTATAATTGGTTTAGTAATTAACGCTGCTTATATTCTCCCCATAAAGATGGCATCTTTCATGATTATTTAGGGGAAAACAGCACGAAGTCATCCCGTCTCGTTGCTTTTCACGTCTCCCTCAGTCATGCTACCTTCCCAAAGGGAATAACACACAAAAAAGAAGAAGAAGCTGCCGTTGTTAACTTACCAATGTTTCCCTGCAGGTTAAAGTGTTCAGAATGCGTTAAAAAAAAGTTGCTCCCAGTGTTAAAAGCTGGTTGGGTGTGCTGGTTAGCGCGCTGCGGCGGCCGAGTGTGATGCGTCCATGAGCGGCGCGTTATTATAGGCGCGCGTGGGAATTGCGGGGTGGCCACTCTCCTCCGCACACACTCACTCGCGCACACACACAGGGAATTCATCAGAAACGAGTTCCCAGCGTCCCATCTTTACATTCCCGTCCGTCGCGTGCCATGTAAGGGTTTCCTTTTTCTCACGTCGTTAGAAGAGCGCAGCGTTTACCGGGAACTGTCCCGTGCCGGAGTTCCTTCTGAATCAAAGTCCAGTTGTTCCAGTGCGGTCATTAATCGGCGTTATGTCCTCTCTGGTGTCTCCAGTTACAGATCCTCCATGCCTGGAAGTGATGTGACCCATATAGCTGATGTAATTCATTAATGATGTAATTATTGGTGAGGACAGAGAAACTCTGCAGAGAGCCGGACAGAGAGCCGGAGCTCTGATGAGATGAGAGTCCTGCTCCGTTTCTGTGTGCGCTTTCGGTTGTTGTTTTTTTTTACACCCACCCTCAAATTAGACGAACACGGAGCTGTTACTCCACGGGTGTGTCTAAAAATAAATAAATGCTGCCTTCTAAGGCAGCTTAATAGGCAGCAAAGCGAGTAAAGTAGCGCCCTAATCTAGAGCTGTGAGCGGGACTTTTTTGTTTATTAATCTCGCAGTTATTATACTAATGAAGTTGGTCCAATTCCCCAAAATATAAACAAATGAGTCATATAAAAATTGTTAAAGTTTTTTTTTTTTTTTTTTTTTTGCGTTTTAATGAACACAAGAAAAACACACATTTATGTCAGTTGCAACATTCACACTACACGCTTAGGCTATAACAAACCAGGAGGGGTCAGACCAAACCTGAATAAAATGTGTCTGGAATAAAGGCCGATGTCAACGTGAAAGGACGTGGAAACCACTGACTGCATAAATACAGTCTACAGCGGGAACTAATTTGTGTTTGGTAGCGCCATGTTAATTTAGGTGATCTTTAGCCCTGCAACCGTGCAAACCTTGGAAGCATGAGCCAAAAGAAAACAAGAGGGCGTAGAAGTAATTTACAAATGAATAAAATGTCATGTAATGTGGCCTGCATACATGTTTAGTAAACTTGCCCAAAGTTGTGTTGCTAACTAAAATTCTTTCTAACACTGTCTCTGGTTGCTGCTAGCATTTTTTCATTCCGAATAATAACACCACAAAGATTCTTGGGATCAAAGTTTCCACCGGTTGGTCCCTTTAATGACCCCTTGGTTTGGAAGTGCACTACAAAATGGCTGCCATCAGTGCGCTGTTTGGACCACACTCAAGTTCTTACCGCTCACTATCCCACAATCCCTCACATATTTATTCATTAATCCCAATTGACAAGGAGAGCTGAAATTTATTGCACTGCCTTAGTGTTGTAAGACACCCAACAGCCCTTTTATGGCATTATTACAGTTACATATGGCAATTATGAACAAGTTATGTGGTTTGTGTTGCTATTTGGATTTACAAAAAATGGGCCAAAACAACAATTATAGGGTAAACACGGTAGGCTGTTGAAATACTGGGCCTACATTAATTCCTAATTTGAACCAGCCCTGTTAACAAGGCTAGCTTTGGCCTTTACTCCAGACATGTTTCTGATATCTGTGTCTAGAAGATGGGCTATGGAGCCCATCATTTCCATGGACTATGGAGCTTTACTGATCCACACTATTTTTTTAATGGAGACATGTGGTGCGTGAGAAGGGACGTCCTTTGAAAGAGGGTTTGGCAACTGCACGGCCTAAAATCAAATGTTTGTTCTTTATGAAGTAGGCGACCCTGTTTTAACACTGCTGAATTCTCGATTCTGGAGGTGTTGATTAATTTTCTGTAACAGCACGGCTCTGACAAGTAGTGCCGGCTACAAGGCAAATCTCAGGTGTATATTAATACATCACAGTTTCTGTAGTAACTAATTCACATTGACTTGTTTGGTGGACACTACATATCATTTAATGTAGCCTAACAATAAACAGATTTAAAAAACGTGATCTTTAACAAAGAAAAAAGTTAAATCGGTGACAAGTTGCTATGATCAAGATTTAGGTAAGAAGAACATTAATAAAAGGAGACTCTAGTGTCAGAGCTTTGTAACAATCAAATTTAATCCTGTTCCTTTAAGTTTTCCGGCGCGTGACAACAGAGAATTGAATGTTGGTAAGAGATCAACTATTTATAACTGCTATAATGTAAGGGACAGCAGGGACTAACTTGTTTTGTAGACGTTACACAACATTTAATGTAACTATAAACAGATCAAAATTACGCAGTGTTTTTCCAAAACAAAGAAAAATGCATAATTGTTGGCCAGGATAAGCAGAATAAAGCACTCCAGGAAGTGCAGTGATAAGAAATTATGAGGTGATATCGGCATCACACAACCTGGAGTGCTTTATTCCTTACGTATAATTAATTTCAAGGGAACACACCCGGAAATAAAAATTTTTGTGACATCAGTATTAGAATAATGTTAACAGTAGAATCCTTTACGATATCCTTATCACGGTATACTGCCAATACTGATACATTGTCACACCCCTAATAACTGGTTAAGGAAACAAAAACAAATGCTTACTTTGCATTTGCCGTAAGTGCGTGACACTCGAGCCGTGATCTAGAATTAAGTGAACTGTTAATTCATGGATTTACTTCATGAGAGCCGTACTACTTATCTCACAGGAAATTCAATTCAGTTTCAAATAATTTTATAGACAAATATATTCTGACAGACTGTAGATCTAAAACGTACGAATCAAAATGGTTCAAGAATAGTGGAGAACAAAATCCTGGGGAAAAAAGTTTCTTGATGAAATCGTCTCCACCATTTACCAACGATAAAAAAATCGGAGAGTTTTTGTAACGGTCATCACTTTTTTTCTTGGTATGAAGGTCTCTGGGTGTTTTACATCAGTGTGCATTTAAGTCTCTCATGGCAATGGGTTTATATTAATTATTAAATTGTGTATTGAAGCAATTCTCGCACTTCTGCTCATCTTTACTGTTTTTCTGTGGTAAATGTTAGGCATTTAAATATTGATGTAATCATTTTGTACAGTAACTGGCCACCATCAGCCAGTCCTGAGAAACTCGGGTAACTGGAGCACTTCATAGCAATTCGTGGTTTTAAAGGATCGGCAAAATGACCAGCCACACTTTAATTTCAAATTACTTTGGAAAAATATTGCTTTGAGAAACATTTACCCAAGAGACAGCTCACATCTCCCAAATCTGCAATACAATAAACTAGATGTTTATTCCAGGCCTAATACTCACCTAGAGCCTTATCCCAACTGCAGCTCTGTCAGGTTACAGTTTAGACTTACATAAAAGAAAACGATCTGTGTGTGTAAAACACACTGTTTATTATCAAACTTCATGCACAAACATTTATTTGATTGTAAGCAAATGATTAATTGCGGTTTTATTACAGAACATCATGGACGGGCTCTGAATCATGAATTAACTGTGCTTGGTTTATAGTATTAGGGAACATTATTCAGACTTCAGGGATTTTTTTTTTCTGTAAACTGGCCTGGCCAAAAGCCACAGTCAGTTTATTGGGGAATGTTGAATGTAAACCTCTATATGACACTGAAAGGCATCACAGCACGCATTCCTCCAAACTTTTTTTGGTTGCATATCAAACCCATCCATGTTACACAGAGCACGTCATATACTTATATCATTATGTTTATTATTTAATACAGAGACACAGTGTCACGCGCGCGGCTGAGCGCGGGACATAGCGTGGCGGTCGTTATGACGACGGCCGCCACGTGCGGCCGCCTCTGTTTATGTTTTGTTCCCTCGTCTGTGTCACGTGAGTCATGTTAAATGTTCCTCGCTGTTCGTTGTTCGTTCTTAATGTCTAAGTGTTTAAATACCCGCCTGTGTCCGTCCTGTATTGTCTCCGTTTGTTTGTGTGCTTGTATTTTGAACACGCCTGTCACGGCGAGCTTGAGTTTCTTGTATGTTTAACCCGATGTCTGTGCAGCGAATAAATATGTTGTTTGTAGAAAGCGGCTTCGTACATGTGTCCTCACCCCGGAACCAAACCGTGACAACACACACCTTTTCTAGATATAGCGAGACTCGGATAATGCTAGCTAGGAATGAACTAAATCGATTTGAGAACCCTTCTTGAATTTTATTTTTTGTAAATTGATACATAATGTGAAAATAAAGTATGCTAAAAATGACATTTATATAGAACTCTTTTCCTACAAGTGACACTTAGGTCATTTAGCCGAAAATGTTTTGGCGACTCGAAGTATAACGCAAGATCTTAAACATTCAAGTGTAGATTTTTTTGCGTTTGAATACATTGATTTATAATCACATTCTGGCACCCTGAATCAAAATCCAATCGAATTTTGAGGTTTCTACTGTACATTAGACATGTGCTGATGATCGGTTATCCGCTATATTCACCATGCAGCCAGGTGTTCCTGGGTCAATCGCAACCTCGAACACATAAACAGATCACCAGATTAGTTAATTAGCGCAATGTAGTGATTAGCATAAAATACTGGTTTAAGTAACACAATATAATAGTTTCTTGCCAGCTACTTTACGTAGCACTACACTAACGTGAGCCAGAAAACTAGTTAGCTTAACGTTAGCGTTACCTCTCGAGCAGTCGCTATCTGACATTCGCTAACAAACTAGCTAATGTAAAGTTCAGAAGGTTATGGTTTCAAGCCTTAGCTCCTTGTTCGTGTTCCTTGTATTTCCCGGTATTGACCTTAGCCTGTTTTTTTTACGTTTCTGAATATCGATTATTATGAAGTATTAAGCCTGTCCGCCTGTATTCAGACCCTGACTACGATTCTTGGATTTGCCCCACTAAACAGGTCGAGTTTACGCACTTGCGTCCTGCCTAATCAACCTACCGCACTTTACAATCCACAAAACAATGCTAAAATGTTATGCAGATATCGTGAAAATGTCACATCATGTTCAATATCTCATGCTGCAGTACAGTAATATGCATGCAGTTATTTCAAAATAAATGGATTTTTATTTTTTATAAGCCAGGTTGATTGATTGACTCTGAGGTGCTCTCAGACACGGACAAGCAAGTTTGATTTATATGAACACGTAAAAGTCTGACAGAATGGCTGTGAGCACAGACTGCACATTTTAATCACTGGTGATTTACCCAGAGTTTTCATAAATATAATCTGACAAGTGTACCAAAACTGACTCATGCGTCATGACTGCTCAAATACCTCCTTTGGCTAAAAATGTTTTATTTTTTATTTTACTGAAGGTATAATGATGCCATTTTTTCCCCCAATATGCACTTGGCTAAACTTCTTTAATGAACATATAAACATATAGAAACCATATTTATAGTACAGAAATGATTCAATTCAATTAGATTTTTAACAATGGACATTGTCACAAAGCAGCTTTACAGAAATACGGATGTAGATATAGATCCTTAATGAGCAAGCCAAAGGCGACAGTGGCAAGGAAAAACTCCCTGAGACACCATGAGGAAGAAACCTTGAGAGGAACCAGACTCAAAAGGGAACCCATCCTCTTCTGGGTGACACCCGATAGTGAGATTATAAATCATTACCGTGTACAGTCATATAGAGACAAACAGCACTAATGTGTTAAAAGACTGTTTGGTATAAGCATGTTGTAACTAAGAGTCCTGGGATGAGCACAGGATAGTCTTCATGATTATCTGAAATAATATTTAGGGTAAAAAGTAGAAAGTGTTTAAAATAACTTTAATCCAAAGTAATGGTCGTGGCATCGCATTACATGCATCTCTGATTTCCACGTCCTCCTCTGCACACAGACATTACAAACTGGTAACCAGAGCAACCAGAAGAACCAGACACTGTGAACTGACAAGGACCCCTGGGACCCCCTCACCAGCAGGAAAGTGGAAACTAGGAAACCAGAAAAACCATATACTGGGAAAATAGGGGAAACCAGAGCACTAAACTGAAAACTGGAAACCAGGGAAATCAGGAAAACCAGAAACGTGGAGCGAGGGGAACCAAGAATTGGAAGCTAATAATGCTAAGGGCCCCCAGAAAGGTGGAAACCAGGAAAACCAGATTCCGGAAAATAGAAGGAACCACAGCCCTGAATGCAAAACTGGACATTGAAAACCAAGGGAACCAGCAAAACCACAGACTTGAAACCAGGACAACCAGTGAAAACAGTAATGGGGGCGTGGTCAGGCCAGTGCTGGGGCAAGGGGGAAGAAAAATAATGAAACAATTTAGTAAACAATCAGAAGACAATCAGTGACAGTTAGAACCTGTTCATACTGTAAGTCTCCAAGGAATTCATTATAAAACTTGGAGCTTTATGTTGCATTATTATAGTTTATAGAAATCATTACAAAGCTTTGTTACCCAATTAAACATTATAATCACAGCTGATTTACGATTATAGCAAAAAATGAAAAGCACAATGATTTATGAGGACCAACTCTTGATTTTTTTCTCGCTGGCAATGTTAGCAGAGTATTTTTGATGGATCGTCTCATCTTCCAGCCAGACGTGAACCGTAAAATGGAAGAAGTGCAGGTCAAAGACGTAAATGTTCCTTATGGCTTTATGGCTTTTGGCTCTTTAATAACTCTGTAGCTTGCAGTTCTGGAGTTTTCTGTCCCTGATGATGTGCACATCTACGAGTTCCATTATAATGACAATATCATATTTTTTGTTATAGTTTTCGTCTGTATTTGAAATGAAATCCTTTAAAATTGTCGAATTCTTCTGCGTAAGCTTCATTTATTTCGTTTGGATGGCACTGACAGTCCTTATACATACCATAATGTTTGTAGTGTTGTTTTGTGAGGTTTTGCATGTATTTCCACTGCGGTTGCTATGTTGTTCCTGCTTTCCATGTACATTTTTACCTTTCCATGTTTATTTATTTATTTATTTTATTTTGTAGTTTTCTTAGTTCTAGTTCCAGGTTGTGTATTTTCTAGTTTTGACCTGGATTACGGATTTCCCCACATTAACTATGGTGGGTTCTAGTATCGATGATCCTAATTAATGAATAGAGGACTTTGCATTTACATCCAACATAATATATAGTTTTGTAAAAATGATTAAGTGCTGTAACACTCGAAATTTCCCACCTGGGATGAATGTGTTATCTTATTTTATTTAATGATCCAAACCTGATCCACGGTCGCTTCACACTCAATGTTAAACCTTTTCATGAAATCTGAAATCTTTTTTTATCAGTTTTGGAGAAAAATGCCATTGCACAGTGACATTGAAATAAAAACGTTTTTAAAATTGTAGCATTGTAATACTGGTAGCACGCCCCCATGATAGACTTTGCTAAAACATAGACTGAATATGATTGGCTGGCTGAAGTGGAATATATATATATATATATATATATATGTTTAAATATAAATATACAGTGGGGTCCAACAGTGTTGAGCAGATGTAAAATCCAGCAGCATGTTTAACTGTTGTTTTGATCCACTGTGGTATCAATCTCTCTTCTGTTTGTCTCCTTACTCAAACTTGGTCGTCTTTTGTGCAATTATATTTAATATATTTTATGTTCTACAAACAAGATGCGACAAAGTGTGATGGAAATAGATTTTTCTTTTAATAAATGCGAGTGTTAACAGAACAGTAGCTTATGGAAACACAACCATTTGCATTTTACTTTGATCATTTTTGTGTTTTGTGTTTTTATTTATGTGCGATAAAACATTCTTAGCAATAAATTGATTTTTTTCAACATCCCATTTTAATGCCAGAATAGCACTTTGGGAATCTTTGTGATGTTTAAAGTTTGAAGCTTTACACAAATTGCTCTTTTAGATTTTATTAAGGTAGAGTAAATGCAGCCACTTGAACTAACTGAGATACAAAGAACGCTGAAAACTACGAATTATAGTCTCTTTCAACCAATTAGGCTAATTCAATCGGCCTCGTGAATCGACACTGACCCTGGTGTGCAAATGGATTATGGGTAGTGGGATGAGAGCACTCTCGATGGTGAAATGGAATAATAACCAGTTATTAAAGAAATTAGATCATTTTTCAAAGCATTGTAGAGAGGAGAATTGGCTAATCGTCTCAGTCCAGACCACGCTGAGCTATCCTCTAGCTCTCCTTCTGCGACATTTATAGATTTTTGTCGTATTAAATTAAAATACAGGGAGTCCCAGAATTAATAAGACAATTGCTAAAACAATTTAGCAGTCAATTTATTATTATTTTAATTTATTCTATATTCATTATTATTATTTATCCATTGTTCAATAATATTATTCATTATGATTTATAATTAAATGTTATAATGTTATTTTGATCATTAATTGATTTTTGTTTGAGGTTTGCTGCGATTAGCTAATAATTATTCAGATTCCAGATTTAGTTAATGGGTAAAACCATGTCGTCATATTCGTATTTTTGGGAACAAACTCAGACATTTATTACACAACAAACAAATTTTTTATTTTATTTTATTTATTTATTTATTTGTTATTTTTTTTCCTAGTCTTATTACCTGAGGACTGCTGAACCAAAGTTACCACAGATATGTAAATTCAAATCCCTAAAAAGTCCCCTTATTGTGATATTTCCTCCAAATGATCCCGTCGGCCTCTCAGAGATCACTTGATGGCTAGTTAAGTTATTAAGCCATGATTGATTCGTTTACACACCCCTTATATTACACTGTAGGGCCCAATTAATCAGCATTTAACGACTTCCGCCCACTATTACGAAGTGATATCGCACCTCCTTATTACACGGCGAAGAAAAGGTCACAAGACTTCATAAATCAAACCCAGGCTCTTTTTCTGGTTTTTGGATTTGATTTTATTGGTCCATGATCCAGTCTGGTCCAAATGTCTAAGGTCACTTTTACACCTATTAGTCCGAATCAGAGTGAAATTGATACCTTTGGTTTGTTTGCTATTTGGTGTGATTCGGTTTCACACTGTACATAATTAAACAGACCAAAAAAAGCAAAAAAAAAACACTAGATGAGAGGCGTTTAGAAGGGTAAAACTCTTTCATTCATTGGTTAGAAGTACGATGACGGAGAAATGCAAATAAATCTTTGGCAAGTGTGTGTAGAAACGACACTAATCACCCGAGAACACGGAGCCGGTGCTAAATACATGATTAGATAATTATATAAATAACTAGGTTTAAAACATTTTGAGTACCGTATCCAACATTTTTTTTTTGTTTTGTTCTTCTGTCCTGATTTCCAGAACACATCGCATTTCTGCAGCACTACAGCTCTGTCTTTTGGCTCAGTTTGTGTCAGTTTAGCAGCTTGTGTCTAAAATAAATGGAGCCCGCAACCCATAATACAGCATGTTTGATTCATTTCCTGTAGTCGAGTCGATTCAGAGTCGATTCGCTTTTTAATTGCAATCGAATTGAAAAATGAATATTTGTATTCAATACATCATTCAACTGATGAGGTCATCGTCTTTGCTAATCATAAATTAAAGGTAATAAATCTGCATTTAATGTTTAGCACGTGTGTGTTGGGAGCAAGGAATAGACCGAAAAACACAACGGCTCCTTCAGGATTGTCGAGAAAATCTCTTTTTTCACAGATCCTTCGAGCCAAATGTTTGAGAGGCATTAAAATAACAGAACCAAACAGATCCCAAATGTAAAAAAATCTGACACATACCTAATGAGACTCTTTAAATCATCATTAATTAATACTAAAGTGATAATGTGTAATTATAACAGACCAAAAACCTCGATTTAGCAGAATAAGACAAAGACTTTCTCCACAGGATGACTCAGCCAAGTGGCTCAGAGCAATTAAATTTATTTTCCATATAAAGAAAAAGCTAATTTGATATATTCCCCAATCAGACAATGCAGTAGCAGCCAAAAAGCTAATGAGCTCCTTCAAATCATCGCTAATTGAAGCTAAAGTGATAAGGTATAAAAAAATAAGTGTGATAAGAGGTGCTTGGGCAGGTCTCCAGTTAGCATCGCGAGTCACTGAATTGTAACAGGAGTTGTATTAGCTGAATATATATTATATCATCTTTTGGGAGTGGTGGGAAAAAAATTTTCATTCCACCCCAAAATAAAAAGCTCACTTGATATATATTCCCCAGTCAGTTTCCAAGTGCAGTAGCAGACATGTCAGCCAAAAAAAAAAAGCTAATGAGCTCCTTCATGATTAGTTACCGCTAAAGTGATAATGAAGAAACATGACAATAGCTGCTAGCGAGTGTCACTGAATTGTAATGAGAGTTACATAATCTTTTGGGAGTTGGAATAGTCGGAAAAAAAAAAGGTTTAACATGTCAGCCAAAAAAAAAAGCTAATGAGCTCCATCAAATTGTCACGGTGTAGCGGCGGAGGTAGAACACAAGACATATAACATTTATTTACAACAGAAACTACATACAACATGACATAGAACAGTCCAAGACAAACTGGACGTGGACCATGAGGGCTTAAGTACATACACTGATTACTCACAAACGACGCACGGGTGGAAAGGATCACATCACGGGACAAGGGCAACTAAACAAAAACAACAGCACGTGGTCGCGCTCGTGGCGGCCGTCGCCATGGCAACTACCACGCCGTTGCTAATTAATGCTAATTAAAGCTAAAGTGATTTAGTGTAAAATAAGTAGGATAAAAAGCTGCTTGTGAGTGTCGGGTTAGCATTAGCTGAATATATATTACATAACCTAACAGAAAAAAATAATTATACTTCCCAACCAGACAGTATAGTGTCTAATGAAGCTAGTGAGCTTCTAATTAATGCTAAAGTGATAATGTGGAAAATGAGTGCGATAATAGCTGCTAGCGAGTGAGCTGAACTGCACTGCAACATGAACGTAAGAAGTAATCTATTGGGTTACTGAGGTACCACTGATACCCTGCACGCTTAGTGTGGAAGTTTCTCTATTTATTCATGCATTTTTTTTTATTTTATTATTATTATTATTATTTAAAGTTTGAATTTATGAAACAATTTTTATAGAGTTTTGAAAATTTTATTTATGATTTAAAAAAAATATATATATATATATATATTATTTAAAAAAATTGCTATTTTATTTATTTATTTTTGAAGTTCATTCAAATTCGTTTATGAAGCTCAAACAAACTAGAAAGCTCAAACTTTAGATTTATGCAGTTTAAATGTTAGTAATTCTGATGTATGGGTACATAAGGTTCAAACATTTGATTTTTATAGCTAAATCTTTAGGCATGTTGATTTATAAAGCTCAAACATTAGATTTTTATAGCTAAATCTTTAGGCATGTTGATATATAAAGCTCAAACATTAGATTTTTATAGCTAAATCTTTAGGCATGTTGATTTATAAAACTCAAACATTAGATTTTTTTACTAGAATTTTGACTGATAAAGCTTATACTTCTGATTTTTACAAGTCAAACTTTAAAGATTTCTAATTATTAAGCTCAAACTTTTACAAATTCTGATCTATCACTAACTTAAACACTGGAATTTTTACTTATAAAGCACAAATGTAACAAATTTTGATTTATAAAGCCCAAACATTACTTTTTTTATTTGGTAAACTCAAACATTTGACTCGCTAAAGCTCAAACTTTAGATATTTCCATACATAAAGCTTTACAAAGTACAACATTTACATTTTTAAATCTCAAGTGATGTATAAAGCTGAAAACTGGCGACAGTGAGTGAGTGTGTGTGTGAGTGTGTGTGTGTGTGTGTGAGTGTGTGTGTGTGTGTGTGTGTGAGTGTGTGTGTGTGTGTGTGTGTGAGAAAGAGAAGAGAGCAGTAATCTGATAAAATACTTTTTGGCACGTCGTCAAATCGGACATAAACTTATGGTGTGTGATAAAATTGGCAGCATGGACCACAGACACACACGCACACGCACACACACACACACAGTAAATATAACTGAATAGAGCTGAAACCAAAGGTGTGTGATGATAATAATAATAATAATAATAATAATAATAATAGAACTATTTCTTCTCATTCTAAACATGCTGCTGTGTGTGTGTGTGTGTGTGTGTGTGTGTGTGTGTGTGTGTGTGTGTGTGTCATCGTGCATTGCCCAGTAAAATTGGTTGAGTGTGACAGAAACTTGGTGAAGCGTGAGCACATGACCAGACAGGGCTAAGACAGGCAATTAAGATCTCCACACACACACACACACACACACACACACACAGGTTATTGAGATAGATGCCTCCCCAGAGTCCTAGTGTAAATTGGTTTATTTATGTCCTGCAGGAGGGTTATGCTGTTATGTGTGTGTGTGTTTGTGTGTGTGTGTGTGTGTGTTCTGTCAGATCATACATGAGGCCAGACACTGCACGTTGTCAGCGAACTGTTATTTTCAAAGACAAGTACATCTGTTCCTCGCCCAGGGGTCCTTGTCAAAATATCGCATTAACTAAACACACACACACACACACACACACACACCATTATGGATGATATAATAATAATAATAATTATTATTATTATTATTATTATTATTCATAGCTACTCCCAGCTCCTGGAAGTGAACAATGCCATGGAAAATGTTGGTACTGTTTTGACCACAACACTGAGCTCATCAGTAATATTTACACTAAACACAGGAGCTAGAGTGAGATTAAACAGGGGAAGTCCATCATGAATACGGACACACCGGCACTGTGTGTGTGCAAAGAACAGCACTGAATAAACCCAAACACTTGTACAGATATTCAGTAGGGACGATGTGTTAAAATCACAGTATAATAATCTCAGCAGTTCATCAGAACAGTGTGGAGATACCGTCTCTCTGAGGGTAGTGACATCATCATCTATCATGTTATAACATAACATCAGTAATATAGCTATTTCAGATTTCCTTATCACGCTATACTGTCATACTCTTCATTTAAGATATTTTAATAAAGAGACAGTCTGCTAGATCAAGATAATACAGTATCATCAGCTCGACAGGTTCTCCTTAGACCTTTAGAGTCGTGATCTTGTCAGTGACATGAATTCTAATATCATTACATTTTATTTGTGTTGTGGAGATAAATATTATAGCAGTAGGTGTACTGTATATATAATACTAGCCCGAAATAATAATCCTGCTGCAGGTCTCTGAAGGTTTACAGACAGCCAGGTCATTAAACTGGTTTGTTCCTTAGAGGGAACCCTAAAACAGAGAAGGTTTCAGAAAAGGTTTAGAGTAGAACCCCCTTTAGAAAGCTAGAACCGTCATCCAAGAAATCCTTGAGGAACCCCTTTTCTCTACAAGCATAATAAAGATGACTTAAATACTTAATAATCTTATTACTATAATACAAAACATGTCTTCTTCTTCTTATTATAATAGCATATAATGTAATAAACATCGCTGATGAATGAAGAAACCCCTTCAGGATTATAACACAATTATAACACATGACTTACCACTATCAGACACTCTTCTGGAGGTAATAATAATAATAATAATAATAATAATAATAATAAAATGCTGGTGGCTCACCGTAGATCATGGCCAGGCCGGTTTCGTGCAGGAAGGTGACTCTCCTGTGTTTGAAGAGCCAGATGGTGAGGATGGTGAGGGTGAGGAGCAGGATGGAGGTCAGCAGGTTGGCGCTGTCCCGCCGGTGACTGTCCTCCGCCCGCCGCTCACTCACCGCATCCACCAAGCCGCCGGCCTCACACACCGCCGCACACAGCCACCAGCACACACACCACACCCCAACATCCATCCTGCACCCACAGCCGCACACACCAACTCTCTGAAACACCATCGTGCCGAGCTTTGAACGCGATCAGCTCTTCTGCTCTGAAGTTTGGGGAAGCGCCGCCAATCAGCTGAGAGAAACTGCATCACTACTACGGTCGAAACAGTACACCTCTGCGCATGCGCGGCACGGCTTCTGACGTAATTACATTCTTCTCGCATGTTTAACCGACACGCGACATCCGACCTAGCGCAGGATATAAATAATAAATGTACATTAAAGAGTAGTGAAACTTTTTCTTTTTTTTCTTTCTTCAAGTTACATTTAAAATAATGAAATGTGTTTACCAAAATGTTAATAAATACGAACTCAATTAAATATTGAAGTGCATTAAAGTTGTAATATTAAATGTTTGAATACTCTTTCTATAAAAAAAAAAAAACTGTGCGCCGCACTGTATTAGCATATTATTTAACACAGCTGTAAGCGCTTTTGGACGGAGCCCTGTGATTGGTGTATGACTAAAAAGGGGGCGTGTCGCATTGCCTGCTGCTTATTTCACCTGCGCAGCTAGAATTAAAAATAAGTCTGTCTGTCTCTCTCACTCTCCTCCTGTCTGTCTCACTCTCCTCCTGTCTCTCTCACTCTCTCACTCTCCTCCTGTCTCTCTCTCTCACGCTCCTCCTAAATCCTCACTTCAGCTCCTTCAGTTTATTTGAGGAGATGAAACAGAGTTTTCCTGTTCCTGCATTTCTCAGCAAACTCTGGACGTTAGTTGAGGATCATCGCACGGATGAGCTCATATGCTGGAGTAAAGTGAGTAAAACAGCATGATCGCTTGCTCATCGTAAAGCTTCGATAAGCACAATGTTGTACGAGAGTGTAAACAAGCGCACGGTGCCAGTGAAGACTATAGAGGATCATTTCTTATACATGATGTGCTATGTAAGTGCTTATAACGTTTAAGATCCCTACTACAAATGAATCATTTAACAAAGACGCTTAATACCACATTTTTCATATCTCCTGATAAATAGCGAGAATTCAATGTTATTTCTGAAGTTTATTATTATTATTATTATTATTATTATTATTATTATACTGCATGTTATGGAACAGGGCTGTGCCGTTCACTGAACATTTGATTAGATTTGAATGAATACACATTTATATGATATTGTAGGTCGTTATATAACAGTGCTGTGTGCATGTTCACACTCACACCGCGAGACACGTTTCGTTTCAAAACACTCGGATCATTTCCACGTGGAACACACACGCGCCGCTCCTCATTGGACAGCTGCGCGTCCAATCGCTGTGCAGGATATCATCAAACGGTTTTTGCAGGGAAACAGCAGGCAGCTGTGTTGGTGAATGGAGCGCTTTAATATCCACGAAGGGAAAATATCAAAGCAAGCAAGCGGGTTGAGACGTCTTTGAAGGCGGCAATACGTCATCA
The DNA here is from genome assembly GCA_028565825.1 of Olivaichthys viedmensis. Taxonomy (NCBI): domain Eukaryota; kingdom Metazoa; phylum Chordata; class Actinopteri; order Siluriformes; family Diplomystidae; genus Olivaichthys; species Olivaichthys viedmensis. The sequence continues at coordinate 2,355,290 of JAOUQW010000016.1, forward strand.
CGTTGCCAAGATACATTAGATTCGGACAAGACTCGATTCCTTTCTGCATTCTTTGCACAGCCTTTATGCATATTCATGAACTACGGCGGCCAGCAGAGTCCAAACGGGACAGTAACAACTAAGCAAAACAAAAAAATATTGAGACCAAACAATAAATGTCTTAATAACAGTAAAAGTGGAGGGGAGATTTTTCAATACATTGCAGTATTATATTATATTACTTTTAGGCTTGTGGGATATCAGCTACATATGAGCAACAGGCTAAAACACATTTATTGTAGCTCATTGATTTGTCCTGACTCAGTGACGTGCTCTAGTTCACAGCAATTTACTCTGCAAAAAAATAAAATAATAATCACCTACTCGGATCCTTTTGAATGAATTCTGCTAATCCAGCATTATCTGTGAGTTTAGGACAGAGTGAGCGTGATTAAACATTATTAAATACTGAGGGGCGTCATTACTCATTTTAGTGATTCAGATCTTTCAAACTATTTGTTTAAGTGAATCAAACTTTGAGAGTTTTGATTTGTTTGATTCCAAATGTTAGAAAAACAAGAAAACATGGTTTAATATGGCTGCATACACACGTACGGCTTTGCAGAAAAAATTAACATGATTAATAGAATTAAAGTAAATTTAAAAAAGGCCCTGTCAGTAATTTATTTTTTTCCTGTGTAAATAAGGCCTGATGTAAGTGCAGCTCCTGTCTCGTGTGTTTAGGACGGCTGCAGTTTCCTGGTGCGAGACGAGCAGCGCTTCAGCAAAGACGTCCTGCCGCTTTACTACAAACACAGCAACATGAGCAGCTTCATACGCCAGCTCAACATGTGTACGCATCATCAATACCACTCACTCACTCACTCACTCACTCACTGAAACAACCACAACGCAGGATTATTATTTATTATATTATTTATACCCGCAGACGGCTTCCACAAAGTTCTGCACATGAACTCAGACGAGCTGACAGACGGCAGCCAAAGCGACTGGGTGGAGTTTCAGCACCAAAACTTCCAGAAACATCAGCCTCGTCTACTGGGTCTCATCCGGAGAAAGGTGTGGAGCTGAGCAGGGTATACACACACACATACAGTCAAGCCGGAAAGTCTGCACACCCCTTTCACCTTCTGCACGTTTCATTACATTACAGACTTATTCTACAGTAGATTGAGTTCATTTTTTGCCTCAAACATCTACACACAATAGC
>JAOUQW010000016.1:2360618-2373065 GCA_028565825.1 Olivaichthys viedmensis
TTCTTAATTGTACAGCAGGTGGCGCTGACTGCATTTAAAACAGCGACACCTGGAGGCCATTCCCAGAAAACAGGCTTGTATAAACAGTGTAATTGATTAGACACGTCGTCGATCCATTTCTGATGAACACAACAAATCATTTTTGTAGATACCTATTTTAAATCATGTTCTATTCGTACAGAAACATCAGGTATTTCCGAAACTGCACCCTATTTACTATATAGTGCACAATTTAGGGAGTTTTGCTATTTTGTAGCCACAGGATATTATCCACTATGATTTCGGACATGGCCAAAATAATACAAAATACAACATACAAATAAAAAAAATAAATAAATAAATAAAAATAATAATAATAATAATAATAATACGGTCTATGGTTAGTGTCCAAGAACTCCTTAGAGGGTAGAGAACACCCATAATGCACTTGGATGTTTGTAGCATAGACAGTATATAATATTTTATTATTATTATTATTATTATTATTATTATTATATACGGTCTAGTTTGTAGGGAGTAGGGAGTAGGGAGTAGGGCATAATCACTGACACTGGGCTGGATTAGTGCTGTTACATGTGCTGTTAAAGTAAACTCTGCAGGAGGGCAGCTCGAGAGGATTACTCTGCTACATGAGTGCAATTTAATCACTACATTTTAAAAAGTAATCCGAAATGATATACAGTGCACTATAAAGCATGTGAACGCCATCATTGCAAGACACATCTAGTGCACTAGATAGGCAGTAGGGAGCCACGAGCTTGCGTTCGGGCTGAACGTGTTCTCGCCAGTAAAACCCATTGAACGGGTGATATTGAACAACTGAATCCCAAATGCCTCTCCTTTGGCTACATAGTGCACTAAACACAGGCTGCCGATAACCAATATTTTCCACCCTATGTAGTGCACTGATCGAGGGCGAAGCGAGTGGTTTGGAATTCGGCCTTTGACGGAACCCGCGCTCTCGCGATGAGCGCGTGTGGGTTCCGAGCGCGGTGCACTGTGGGAAATCCTTTCTCTACGAGGCCATCTTGGAGTCGACCAGGCAGTAAGTGCGGCTCTACTACAAAGTTTAGAAAAGAGTCGGTTTTTGAGACACGCGGTGGGAATTATTTGTTATATTACGAAAACGAAAGGGTTTATTTGTGGTATGTTTGTGTTCAGGTTGGCCGGAACGGACTGAAGCAACAATGGTGGCCGCAAAGAAGACGGTGAGTCGCTGCTGCTGCTGCATGGCGCCTGTGTTCACGTGGAAGGGAAAAACCGAGGCCTCGGGTTTTAATTAAGACGCTTAAATGCACCGTGTCTTTATAATAACCCCCGCGGCGGATACCTGAAACATTATAATACACGTTTGCTTTACAACGCAGCCGTAGTTTAGTTTAATTCTAGACAACACTGCTGTGCATAAAGCTAATGTTAGCTAGCAAAGCAGAGGCGTGTGCTAGTTCTCATGTTGGCTGTCTGACGCCCAGCTTCAGTCGCTGAACAACTTTTGCTTTGTGTTGCACTTAACGTGAAGTCATTTAAAACCAATCATTTATCCACAGCGAGTCTTAATTCGCTGCCATTTTTTATGCAGTCAGTCACTGACGGTTTGGTACGTGTTGGATTCGCTGCCTCGCGTAAATCTGTACCAGATTAACCTCCATCACATCACGTGATCATTTCGAATATAAACCGTGTTGTTGATGAGTGAAACGGAGTTATCTACAGAATTGCTGTGTGTTATGGCGCCTCGCGTAACTCTCCCATGTTGGTTACACCACAGAAAAAGTCCTTGGAGTCCATCAACTCCAGACTGCAGCTGGTGATGAAGAGCGGTAAATATGTCCTGGGGTACAAACAGTCACAGAAGATGATCCGCCAGGGCAAAGCCAAGCTGGTTATCCTGGCCAACAACTGCCCTGCACTGAGGTATCCACACTGCATGTTATTCAACACACACAGCCACAGGTTTACATAAATAGGCTCTGCTCCTGTCATCTGCATCAGAGGTTCCAAACCAGGGAAGTAGAAATGAGAAACAAGCCAATACACTACACGCTCACTCGCTATGCTTCTTTCTCACACACGCACACACGGGCTGTTTGTGCACTTTGTAGCAACACAGTGTCATACAATCATGGATGTGATCACCAATAAATCATGATCAACCAAGTTATCACAGTCAATGCAGTGTTTCCATTTCGTCCATTTTTCAAACCGACTGCTAGTGTTATGCTGTCAACACTTAATGTGCCAGTGATTCATGTAAAATCCAAATGTAGCCTAAAGGATTGGCAGATGGTGAAGACCTACACTTCAAGGATAACTTCAATTCATAAAAAAAAAAAAAAGAGCCCACCGGGGCAGTAATGGTTCAGTGGTTAGGGCGCTGGGCTACTGATTAGAAGGTTGTGGGTTCATGCCTCGGCGCTACCACTGTTGGGCCTTTGAGCAAGGCCCTTAACCACCTTTGCTCCAGGGGCGCAGTATCATGGCTGGCCCCAGCTTACTGACAAGCTAGGATATGCGAAGAAAGAGAATTTTACTGTACTGTGTGACAATAAAGGATGTCTTTCAAATGAAAAATGTCTAGGTATAAGACCATCAGTGTAGTTTCAAAATTTGGTCATACACATGAGGACAAACTTAGCAAAATGACCCAGGTTCTGGCTGAAGTTAGCCCACAGACGTCTATGTACACACTGGACCCCACTGCGGGTCAGAATTTGGTTGGTTGTTGCTAAACTTAGTTGATGATAACTTGGTGTACTGTATTTACAGTTTACATGTGGTCTGATCTCAGCCAATTTAAGAAAGTTGCCAACATTACAGCATAAATATTTGGTTAAACAACCAGGCTTGAGAATCTGAGGCGTTTTTTTGCAGTGCGTGGTCTTGTTTTCCGTCCTCCAGCCTGGATGATGGTTGTTTATCGCAGATGATTGGGTTTTAATAATTGAAACCGAAGACCAAATATAGTACTAGACCAGGTTTTGCAAATATTTCAACGTCGCCACTAGATCTTCGATTTGCCTCTCCTTTATAAATTAGTTCATGCAACTAACAAGTTTCAATAAACTCCTGAGGCTGAAAATGTTTTTTACAAGTACAGTAGCCAGACTAGCTGGAATTTGGGATAAAGAAGTGATTCCATTAAAAGAGTTTTGGGAAAACTCCCCCCTCTGAGATGGGTCTCTCTTCCAGCTACCATTTGGCTGAGAAATGACAATTGTCTGGCTTTATGGGATCTGTAACCATAATTTGGAGATTTTGGATTTATATGCACTAAACATGGGTTCAACTATTCATGGCGATTGCTGTGTGTTTGGAATAATTACCTGTCACCTCTGTAGCTGTTAAATTTAGTAAACTAATATTTGTTTAATTGATTACTGATGAACCATTGTCCTTTTTTTCTTTTCTTCCAGGAAATCAGAAATCGAGTACTACGCTATGTTGGCCAAGACTGGTGTCCACCACTACAGTGGGAACAACATTGAGCTGGGCACAGCCTGTGGTAAATACTACAGGGTGTGCACACTGGCCATCATTGACCCTGGTATGTAATCATCACCTCATACCTGGTAACCGTTCTGATTTTGAAAAACGTTTGTTTGATTCGGCAAGACCACTATCCATAGTTTGGCACAGTAAATTTGTAGGATTCCTATCAGTGACTAAACTTGATTAAACTGCTCCCTGTTCATGATTGTTTATTTAAAAATGACCAGTTACTAATCAAGTGGTTCTTCAGTTGCTTTTTGTCTTTTAGTGGAAAAACATGGTTACTCTTAGATGATGCTCACTCAAAGTAGGATCTAATTCTATAATTTAACTCATTTTTAATCTTGTGTATCGTCTCCACAGGCGATTCAGACATCATCAGAAGCATGCCGGACCAACAGCAGGGCGAGAAGTAAAGCCATTTCACCTGAAAGTTGTTATAAATAAATATGGTTAAAGTGGTCAAGATGGTTTTGGTGTTTATTTCCACTCTAATCATTAGATCCATATAGTGAACATGATTCCTTCATGTAGGACATGAGCTTGGATTAACATCCCTTTATTGTTCCAGGAACATTTTTCTTTAAACAATCCCTGTCCTCCAACAATTTGTGCTCCTCGCCCTGAGCCACATGAAGATTCAAGTGTTCTGATTGCTGACCCCTTGATTCGTGAAAATATTGAAGCTGCAGCTCTATCATTACTCATGTAAATGTGTGCTCTTAGTTCTTTTGTATTTGTAGTTTTACTAGCCTGTTAAACTAGGTAGTGCAGTGCCTAGCCCAGCTAACGTTAGCTAGCTACACATACGAACTACCAAGAGTGTTCGTTTGGGGTTAAACGGTTGACTGCAGCTAAATATATTGTCCCTTTTTTTTTTTTTTTTTTCACCAACAAATGTAGCTTAATTTTATGAACTGAAATTCAGAGCAATGCCACAGCTTTCCTGTCTGGAAACTGACCTAGAGGGAATTTTAACATAGCTCGGCAGTGGGAGCAGCAGGAAGTACACACTGACATCAGATGGCCGTAATTTGTTAATTTTTCCAGGGGCGTGTCCTGTTTTTAGAAATCACATTCACCCATATTAGGTTACTTTCTTAAAAATAATCCATTGACTGTAGGATTTTAGAGGAGTACACTGATATTTAAAATGAAGGTGGTATGAAATGTTGATAAAGGTCCTTCTACAGGAGTTTTACTTTTTCCGCAAACATTTTTACTGACACTGGTTTTGTGAACAGTTGGAACTCTGAATAATGCCAGTTGGGCTGAGAATGGGCCACCACACAAATATCTGGTCAGTAGTGATCCTATGATGATCCCTTGATGGATTAGCTGGAAGGGATAAGGCAAATTAAGCATAACCGATGGGCTACAGTCAGTAATTCTATACCTATAAAGTGACCTATATGGAAGGTTGATAAAATGGTTAATGAGTCGTAGCTACAAAAGGTAGGTATACCTAATAAACTGGCAACTCAAAAGTTGAGTGGAGTAAAAAGGTTTGGTGTTCTACAGCACCGTGTAGTTGTGATGTGCCTTTACGGTTGGGACCACGGATCTTATCGGGATTAAACTGAAAGCAAAGCCTCATTCCTTTCCACTTAAATGTACTAATGTCCTTTAGAGGCTTGGTCATTATCCTGAACACAACCTTGTTGGATAGGTTGTGAAAATTATGTTCCATAAGCCATGTCCAGGCAACTTCAGAGAGTAAATTGGCCATGAAAAGTGAAACATGACATTGGTTGGGTGTACAAAGTATGCATGTGCCCAACATGTTTAAAGCTTATTGTAGTTAAAATACCATTTTTACCATGTCTACAATGTAACGTGGCTAAACATGCAAATGTGTTTCTACCAAAAGATTAACATGACATCACTCTCATCTTTATGACCTTGCTGGGAGATTTATATGAATAAGGTAGAATATACTGAGCTTAAACAAATTAGTGTATTTACTTCTGTCTCTCTTCCTGTTGCTCTATATACATATATATGTAGAGGTTTGGGGGGGGGGGAACTAGTATACAGTTTCTTGAGAAACGACAGGACGTTTGTGTGTGTATCCATATAGGGCTACACGTGACCTTTGAAGTGAAACTTGTTAAAATTATGCAACCAACAATGAGATGTTTCGTAACCATGTATTTAAAACGGTACCGTAACAGTAGCCCTCATCGTTCCTTTGGGCTGTGTCTCTAACAGGGCAAGGACACTGTAAACCTTACACCAGGCGCATTAAGGGATTTACAGGTTTAAGTTTGGTCCTGCATTACAGATTGCCAAGAGCTGGAACGGTCTGTTACGCCACACTGCTGTACGTGTGCCCAGTCATTCCTAGGAAATGGGATGATTGTAAATGAAAGTCACCGAGCATTTCTGGTTACGTAATTGGTTGGATGCTGATGATTCAAAGACGAGGGCTTCGTGCAGTGTGCGGGTGTAAACACACCACTGGTTCAGAGCGGCTCTGCTGACTTGTGTGAAATAAAAACGGCCTGAGTGCACATGGCAAAGACACAGTGCCCTCAGCAAGCACGCGCTTCCTGTCTCTTATTAAGCTAATGGCAAGGGCAAGTCATAAACCATATAGAGCACAGGATTAGATATAGAGCATTTTACTCCCTACTGCTTTGTTAAGATACAGTCATTTTGATAGGATTTAATTCCAAAGAAAGAAAAAGAAAAAGGCCAAAACAACTCAAAAGCTTGGCTAGGAAAAGCATTAAAAGCTTAGATTTTATATATATATATATATATATATATATATATATATATATGCGCCACTGGGCATGTGCAGTGGGTTTGCAATATAATGAGGACAGACCTATAATAATGAAGCAAGATGTTATCAGCCATCAAGAGAAGTATATTTTTGAGTTTAAAAAAAAAAGTGTTTTGCCCATATCTTCAGAGTCCTGAGCCATCAAGTAGGATTAGCCATAGTTTTGTAGCAGGGCCTTCTTGACATATTTGTTTCATTATTTCTCAGCAAGAGAGAATGATTGCTCTAACTCAGGCCTGATTAAAGCTGACCTAGTTGTGCACATCCAGGTAGGATAGAAAAGTAGGTGAGCACGTTTCCTCTGGTTAAGCAAAGGGCATGCCATTTCGTATTTGGGGAGCATTTCCTATAAATATACTCTTCATTCCCAGACTAGGCAAGAGATAGAAAGGCATGGGAGACGGGTATGTGGAAACGGGCGTAGAGAGGAATTCTGGGGCAGGTGAAAGAATACTGCTCTGGGCCCCAAGAGTGCGTTTTGTATACATTAAATATATTCAGACATCCATAAGGAATTTTTGTGGGCCCCTATACACTACCGGTCAATTTGTCAGTTTGGACACCCTAGATTTTTCATTGTCTTAAAGACATTGAAATTTGTTTCTAAGACAAGTCGTAACCTTAGTATTATACGGTTCTATCTTGGTTAAGATTGAATGGCAGATAGAATATTATAATACTAAGTTCACGAAATGTACATAGTGAAGCGAGTGCCTATGTATAAATTAAAAAAAAAAAAAAATTTCCCCCAAACAAGTAGTTTATCATTTAGAACGTTAGGAGAAGCAGAACAACAAGTCGCTCTGCCTATTCGGGAAGTTTAAGAAAAGCCTCCTGGGTGAGGCTCCCTCATGAAGCTGGTTGAGAAGATGCCAAGAGTGTGCAAAGCTTCTGTTGATAATTTCAAATATAAAGTAGTTTTGATTTGTTTAACACTTTTCTTGGTCACTGCATAATTCCATACGTGTTATTTCATAGTGTTAATGTCTTCATTATTATTCTAAAATGGTAAAAATGAAGAAAAAATCAAGTCCAAATTTTTGACTGGTTGTGTACATATGGTTATGTATGTATGTATGTATGTATATGTAGCACTTTCATATTTTGTGTGTGTGTGTGGGGGGGGTTCCAGGTCACCTGGATGTGGTGAAGCTGCTGGCCTCCCATGGTTCCGATAAGAGCTGTAAGGACAAGCGAGGCTACACTCCTCTCCACGCTGCTGCTGCCAGTGGCCACGTCGATGTGGTCAAGTACTTGTTGCGCAACGGCACAGAGGTCAGCAAACTGATTTTAATGCTGTGGAATTTATGTCCAAGTCATGCAGCACATAAACAAGACTTTACCGCTCATATAAACACTGCTCAATAATAGAAACTAAAGCAAAACATTTGACCAAATGCGTTGTTCAGAGTGCATGAGTCGAGTCACACTGAGAATAATTTCTTTTGTGCACATATTGTGTCATCCACCAAGGGGGCATGAATTCCGAATGACGTATAATGCTGCATTTCATTGTAATTAAAAGTGGGGACATGACTATACACTACACTATACTATAACCAAAAAAAATTATTTGACAACATTTCTTCATATCTTTTAAACCTTTTATCTGTCCACCTAGAAAAAATTGTCACTCACTAACGCAACACCTTTTTGCCCCCTTGCAATTCTCTTGTAATGTTAACTAAGGGCTACTCATCTACCGCATGAAAGAAAAGATTATTAGAGTGATGGTCACAGTGTGCAAAAATTTGATTTAAAAAATATTTTCCCCCAGATTGATGAGCCCAATACCTTTGGAAACACCGCTCTGCATGTAGCCTGCTATATGGGGCAGGAATCAGTAGCTAATGAGCTGGTTAACCGCGGAGCTAACGTTAACCAGCCGAACCAGCGAGGCTTCAGCCCGCTGCACCTGGCTGCCGTGTCCACCAACGGCGCCCTCTGCCTGGAGCTGCTGGTCAACAACGGGGCCGACGTCAACATGCAGGTCTGCTGCAGTACCTGTACTCATATTTTAAAAAAAAAATGTAAAGGCTGTTTTGGCCAGACCTCAGTAATGTTTAGTGATGATCTGATTTTGATTTAATTCTGAATTCATTCATCTCTTTAGAGCAAAGAAGGCAAGAGCCCCCTCCACATGGCAGCCATTCACGGACGCTTCACTCGCTCCCAGATCCTCATTCAGAACGGTGAAGTAGCCTTTATTTCTCACACACACACACACACACATGTTATTAGTCTTACACTCTCTCTCTCTCTCTCCCCCTCTCTCAGGTGGGGAGATAGACTGTGTGGACAGATATGGCAATACCCCTCTTCATGTTGCTGCTATGTATGGCCACGAGCTGCTCATCAGCACGTTAATGACAAACGGTGCTGACACAGCCAGGTGTGTGCGTGTGTGCGCCTATTCACATAAATATAAAGGGGGGAAAAGTGTGGTCTTAAAGCATACACCACAAATATTGTTGCCATGAAGTGTGTAAATTTGGAGTCTTTTTTGTTTTGTTTTTGTTTAAAAAAAAATTAAAATTAAAATAATAATTTATACATAGTTACATTTACATTGTGTGACTGTACTTAATATGAATTAGGCAAGGGATTCATGGGATGTTCCCACTGCACTTAGCCGTGCTCTACGGGTTCTCGGACTGCTGTCGCAAGCTGCTTTCCTCAGGTGCGTCTTATCCATATATGCTGCCCATACGTTGCTGCATGAATTACACAAATTACCACAAAGTCAATGTGGAAACTTCAGGTCCGTTACTTTCTAGATATATAGATATTGTATTTTCCAGACGAGTCCCTCCACAGTATGACGCACTCTGCAACATTCTGTCAAAATCCAAATACTTGTGTGTTTTTCTGAGCAGGTCAGCTGTACAGCATCGTGCTGTCGATGAGCAAAGAGCACGTTCTCTCAGCCGGCTTCGACATCAACACTCCGGACGAGTACGGGAGAACCTGCTTACACGCTGCTGCCTCTGGAGGGTCAGAGTACAACTCCATCCACTCTCAGCCTTTTTAATGCAGCACTCTCGTCACTGACTTACTTTATCTGAACATGCACTCGTTTTGTATTTTATAGATGTAAATCAGAGATGGCATTTAAAAAAAGAGATAGGGTCAGGTGCTCTGTATGCTTAATTAATTTTCCTCTTTTTTCTCACAATGCAGAAACACTGAATGTCTCAACCTGCTGTTGAGCAGTGCTGCTGACATGAATAACAAGGATAGGTTTGGAAGGTAAGCGCAAATGACCTCCATCTATAAAGTCCCAGGGAACCTATATCTGTGATTGCAGTACAAAGTATGAATAAATCGGTGACTTTCCAGGTCCAAATGTACGTTGCCAGAATGTCTCCCCTTCTGACCAATCCCATGGCTAATGCTGCTTTTCCCACCCAGCTTTTATCAGAACTGTGTTCCCACTTCGAAAAGTCTCTTAGGGTATAAGCAACCTAGCGAGCGAAAGCTAACTAGCAAGATAACCTAGCCTACTGTAATTATTCTATAATTGGCTAGGTTTGTACATGTAGGGTTGAACAATCCCGATTCTCCTCGCTTGTGCTGTTCCCCTTGAGTGGTGCAGCAGGATGGGAGTCTCGGACAGAGGCCTGTCAATCAAGCATGCTTATTAGAATATTAGGCCACGCTCAGACAACTCTCCGATCGGTCTGATCTGAGAGTTCAGCTGGTGTTTAAACAGTTATTTATTTATTTATTTATTATATCACATTTCTATCGTTGCTTGATGTTTACTACCACATTTCACTTTAGTATCTTACATCCTTCCTGGCACTTTAAGATAGCTCTGCTTGAAGAAACATTTTTAAACGTATGCATAACTTAAATCTTTATGCAGTTACTGTGTACATCTCTCTGTACCAAATAATCAGCATGTAAAACACATGCAAGTTATTTACTTGCGATGGATGAACACTAATAAAACAAGTTAAATATGTGACAATTTCATATATCAAGTGTGAAATGTTTGGTGGGTTTCTCTTTAACTGCCATTTAATACAAGCTTGATTTAGTCGTGTCCCAATTTAATTTATATAAGTATCTGTAGCTGTGGCCATGCCAGTTCTCTCAATGTGGGTGTGTTTAACACGTGTTCTCTGTGTAGGACCCCTTTGCACTATGCGGCTGCTAACAGGAGGTATCAGTGTGTGGTGATTCTGGTGGGAGCGGGGGCCGAGGTCAATGAGCCTGACCGACTGGGCTGCACACCTTTACACTACTCAGCTGCGTCTACAGATTTTTGCAGGTAACACGCACACTTCATCATATGGGTCTTTATAAAAGCTACTGCAAACATTTATTGTGTTAAGTGATATCTTAAATATGCAATAGCTCACTAGGTGCCAGTTTTATTAGGGTTAATCTCTCTCTCTCTCTCTCTCTCAGGTTGGATAGAGTCCAGCAGAGTCCAGAGGATGGAGAGAGAGAGTCCTTCATGTATGGCCTCATTATACTCTGAGCTTTCATGTTAATCCCTTAATTAAGCTTTTATATTAAATATCTACAACAATTCTGTAAAGCTCACAGACACCATTGTGTTTGTTTTGGGCCTTAAGTGCACGTTGTTATTCTGTGAACTGCCATAGCCCTTTTCTACCAACAAGGTGCCAGTGCTGGTACTGGAGCCGGTGTCTAATCTGAAACCTATTCTCAGTTGGCACCACCATGACAACAAATTGAGCAACTCAAGTTATTTACATGAACGCCATTAACAGTGAACAGTGTGGGGGTTTTGAAAGGTCTTTTTTATTTGTTTGTTTTAATTTTGCGAACATTTTTCTGGCAATTGCAACAGACGAAATAGGGTCTACATTCCTAATGATATTCCTAATGATAACTTCCTTTGAAGCTACACACTCTAAATAGCTAAAAGCAATAAAAAATCTTGGTTGTTGTGTGTAATTGGTGTCTATGGCTGTATTTGTGCTGTGTCTAGACGCTTAAGGATTTGACCTTGGATGGCAAAATATGTTCTCAAAATGAGACATAAAACTTGTCTAACGCTCAACAGTGATTATCATTCCTACGCATTATAAAGCTCCCACAGCTGATTTATATAATGTTTGGCTCTCAAACCAGTGGAAATGCGGTCCGTTTCTTAAAAAGTTTGCCAACACCGGGTCTGTGTCAGTGGAAAAGGTGTCTGTTGCTTGCGTAGCACTTTGTCACACTCTTAATATATACAAATGGCTGTGGTGTAGTTCCCTGTTACAAATGACCATGCTCTGCTGTGTTTGTGTGCTGATGCAACCCTTTGTGTGTTAAGGTGTGTGGAGTATTTGCTGGATAACGGCGCAGACCCGTGCCTGTGTAACTCCAAAGGATACAGCGCCGTCCACTACGCAGCTGCCCATGGCAACAAGCAGAGCCTTGAGCTGGTGAGCAGCTACACATGCGTGCACTTCTCACTGGGGCTCTCTGTTTTTGTATTAGTGCTGTCAAATTCCTTTAAAAAATTGCATTAAAATTTTAATGATTTAGTATTTGAATGCATTTGGAATTAATAAGCTTGTAATTTTAGACAGCCACTGACAGTAAACATTAGCAGTAGCTTGATTTTGCTTTTTTTTTTAGGCGACCTGGGATCCATTTAGAAAACAATATATGCTCATTAAATAGGGTATACCATAATGGTGTGATATCACTTCTAGGACACATACATTGTTTGTCTTTCAGATTTAATTAAAGAATGATGTAATACATTTATTTATATCCTCTTTCCTAAATTAAGCATCACAAGGGTCATTTAGCTAAAAGGTTTTAGGAAATGTGTGTTTTGATAGACTTGTTTTATGCGACTAAAAGTAGAACATGGGGTCTTTAACATTTGAATGCTTCATGTTCTTTTTTCCTTGTTTCTGTTTTCTTATAGCTCTTGGTGATGTCCTTCAATATATCAGGAGACGCAGAGAGCAGTGGACCTGTCAGTCCCTTACACTTAGCAGTGCGTATATGTGAAATAATTATTTTACATTTGTGGAACAGTACTGTGCAAAAGTCAGAGAGCACCCTTTTATTTATTCAGTTTCTAATCAAATGTTCATTCAGTACTTATTGTTCATTATTTGGTGGTAAACAATAATGATGGGGAAAATGTTACAGTACATTCATTTCCATTTTCAGTCAAACAGCCGTGC
>JAOUQW010000016.1:2374066-2384842 GCA_028565825.1 Olivaichthys viedmensis
CAGCTGTAACGTACTGGTTTGATGAAATTGGATGAATGGAATTAGTGGCAGGGTGAAACAAAAGTTCAATATTACAATTGAAATATTTACAGATTTCATACTGTCACTTAGTGTTGAAGACTTTTGTGACTTTTCTGTTAAATACATTTTCCCATCATTATTTGCCACCAAATAATTGTACTGAACAGCCATTTGATTGAAAACTAAACAAACAAAAGGGTGATCTTTGACTGTATATCAGAATTGAGTGAACTGTCCTCATCAGCAGTTGCTGTTTGCTGTAATTATAGTAATATTAAAGTATCATTTAAAGTTTCATAAGAAACTCTTTAAACTTGTGCTGCTTCCTTCTCTCTCTCTGTCTGGTGCCCTCTGGCAGGCGGAGGCGGGGCACTGGGAGTGTCTGAGTGTGTTGGTCGAGTCGGGTGTGTGTGTGGACGTCTGTGACTCGGCGGGACGCTCCGTACTCTCCGTGGCCTCTCAGAGAGGACACACTCGCTGTGTGGAGCTCCTGCTCAGCCAATCAGCATCCTGCCTGCTTACTGAGCGTTGCGATAAGTGGAGTCCTCTTCACGTCGCAGGTAAACGCAGGGATTTGACGTGCTTTTCCTAGTTTGTATTAGAAATTTGGTTTTAAACATTACAAACTGCACCTTTTAAGTGCAGTGAAAAAGTTGTTCTAGACCTGCAATAATCATATAATTTCAAGGATACTGTTGAAAAACAGTGATTCCCAATGTTGCCGTGCTTGTTTAGTTTAGTTTCATAATTGCAATTCACCTTGCAGGCCACAAAGGGCTCTAAAAACCACTAACTGCTACCTTTAAATAATGAGCGTGCACACTAGCAAGTCTCTGATGATGATTTGGCTTCGTCACATTACCGCATCATAACTGATTTACAAAGTGATGTTGCTTGTCACTTTTCTGCTGTTTGTTGTCGCTGTCGCCGGAATCACAGACCCGTGCTGTGAACGTGCATAATAATGGAATGGTTGCCTATTGCATAGTTGCTTGCTAGTGTGAACACCGTGTAATACAGATCTGGTTCACTTGCATGCCACAGCGTATGTACTTCATCCTGTTTTTTCAAGCCACTTTGCTAAGGTGACATCACGTGTGTTTGTGTGCGACAGCTGCCAACGGCCACACAGACTGTCTGCAGATGCTGCTGTCCAGCGAGGAGGACACTGACCTTCCCAATGTCTTGGACACCGAGGGACAGTGAGTGAACTTCCTCGCACACGTTTTCTCAGCAGTTTGTGATCTCATGAAATAAGCTCCACAGCTTTGGACCAATCACGTTCAAGATTAGAGAATGACGTTAAATTAATCGGCGAGATCATGAAGATGCAAATTGAGACTCTGATACTGAAGTCCCACTTGTGTCTACCTGTGCCACATGCGGGCTACTTTACTAGCAGTATTGGGGATAACGAGAGGACATCTGCGGGTGATTAGCGCCCCTTAGTGTCTTACACTAGTTGTTCAAGAATAGTCCCATTGGTGAATGCAGTTTCTTTCTAGGACATTAAGATACATTATTGGTGCTTTTTTGGTGTGTTCGTATATTCATTCTTCTCATCAACTCCTCTGGAGTCCTGAGCCAAAACACAAATTGTATTCCTATTCAGTTTCTTGGACACTGCCCTGTACATGACTATACATACAGGGGCTAAATAACTGTCATTAATTATATATAGAGTCATCAGTGTGCTTGACTTCTCTGGCTCTTCTCTGCAGAACTCCTCTGATGCTGGCTGTACTGGGGGGTCACACTGACTGTGTGCTCATGCTGCTGGAGCGAGGGGCCTGTCCTGATACAAGAGACAGGAAAGGAAGAACAGCACTGCACAGAGCTGTCAGTCTCACACTTGCACTACATTCTTCTCCATCACAATCTACATATCTCTACACACACATATTTCCATCTTTTTTTCCGGGCCTAGAAGACGCATTTTCACTCACTCACCGACACCCTGTTGTTGAAATGCAGGATGTGTGGGAGTCAATAGGGACATCCATACACTAGGTGGCAGCATACACCTAAAACCATCTATAGTAATCCATCAATAAACTCAGAAAATAAGTTGCAAAGAATATTCTCCACATTTATTCTGACATCCTGCCTCTTGCGCAACGTTTATTTCCACCTCCTGCACTAGGATTGCCTAGTAGTGCGTGCTCACGAGCAGTCAGACGATTGGACAATTGAAAAGCCAGATTGTGGTGAACGGAGCAACAAATATCTAGCAGAAGAGACACGTGTGTCCGATGCTTCTCAAGTTACACTATTTTTCCTATGGTTGCTACAGTGATGTGACCCACTTCTCAAAAATCCAATTGACAATTTGCGGGTTGGCAAAACTAGGCTTGTTTAATCTTTAGTTAATGTTTCTTTAAGCCATAAATGTCTATGTAAGGGCAAGAACATGTTATCTGTACAAAGATTATGTGAAGGATGAAGACAAAGGTCAAGCAGAAGAAAGTAAAACATCATGTGGTCATTTCATGCTCTAGAGAATTAAAAAAAACGAGTAATTGTTTATGAAATGTGCTACCTCTTCCCCAGAAACTGGTTCCAGTACAGTGTATCCCAAAAGGCTGTTCCTCCCAATGTTCTTTGTGCATTATAACTAATAGCTTTCTCCATCTGTGAAGCTTTTCTAACCAGACCCCTCCCTCTCGGTAGGCACTGCTCGGCTGGGAGGACTGTGTGACTGCCCTGCTGTCCCACAATGCCACAGTCCTGACGAGAGATGTCCAGGGCCGCACTGCACTCCAACTGGCTGCTTCCTGTGGCCACGCTGAGATTCTGTCCAGACTGCTGTCTGCTGCGGACCACACTCACCCGCACCATCCAATCACTGACTGCCACGGCTTCACCCCCGCACACTGGGCAGCCTATCACGGTGAGGATCTGACTCCACCTCCTAAATAGTCTTAACAAGATATTGTGTAGAAGCACACTTGGTGGGAAACTTGAGGAGAAATAAAGGTGTGGGGTTTTTAAAAAATGTTATTGAGACAGTGACCCCAAAAAGTACCCTTCTTTTTAAGGATTGTAACTGCACCATCATTCAAAACAATCAAATAATGCTTAATTTGATTTTGCATAAGTAGGTAATAAACCTAATAAACTAATGCATAATTAAACTGCTGAGTACATTTGAGAATACATTTAAGCACTGCATTTGAACTTTCCGTTCCTTAAAGGAATAGTTTAGCGAAAAATCTAATGTACACAATTTTTCCCTTACCCAAAATGTAGTCGACGTTTGGGTGTCTGGAGTTTTGTTTCCTCCTTTCCTTTCTTTAGTTTTGCACTGGAGCTACGAGGCAAATTTTGCTAACAAATAATGATGGTCGGTCTCACCCAAAATGTATTAAATGCATATTTTTTTTGTAAATAAATGCCCAAATCTTCATGTGCTTGCTACATGGTGAAGTTTTGTTCATGTTTATAGATGACAGTAAGTCACACTGTGTCCTAAACCACATCAGCACGTCTGTGTGACTTTATGAAGAACTGGATGTGGTTTGAGGCAGATATTTACTGAAAAGATTTAGGGTGAGATAACATTCATTTCTTGTTAGCAACATTTAGCTCCAAAACTAAGGAAGCAAACTTTGGACAGGAAACGTGTCTTGGCTAATTGACTGGCTACATTTGGGCTAAGTGGAAAATTGTGTAAATTAAAAATTGCTTTAAAAGCCTTGTCATTTGTGTTGACAGGTCATGAAGACTGTTTGGAAGTTTTACTTGAACTTAAACCATGTAGTATCCAGGAGGGAAACCCCTTCACCCCACTGCACTGTGCTCTGTAAGTCTACCACTTCCGGTGAATTTAAATGCAAAGCACTGTTTTACAAAAGCACTATTTCTGTATTCTAGTGTGTATTCTTTTCAAATAAGAGGGAAAAATTGTCACAGTCTTGTGGTGTATTTAAAAAATATATATATATATATATATTTTTTTCTTCCCATGTCAGAATTAATGGCCATAGTGGTTCTGCAGAGGTTCTCTTGAACTCAAGTTTTGGCACGTCGATGGTCAATGCCAGAGATGCAAAAGGAAGGTCTGTACAAGCATGTTGCAATCGCAATATTGCATGAAAGTTTTAAAGTAGAACTGCTGCATTTAAAGAATCTTTTAAATCAATGGCTTGTGTGTGTTTTTTAACTTATTTTTATTGATTTGAAAGGTTTTTCATAATGTTCGTATGCCCTATGTACATAACTTTTATGAAAAGTCCAATATCCATTTAGGTTGTCCTTTATCTTTAGCTCCTCGCCTTTAGCTCTCTAATTGATGTGGTGTAATGTGTGCAGGACTCCGCTTCACGCTGCCTCTGTAGCCGAGGACGTCTCTGGGCTGCTCTTGATTCTGCGCGTAGGGGCAGACATCAACTCTGTGGACCACTCGGGTTGCTCAGCGCTCATGGTGGCTGCTGACAAGGGCAAGAGCGGTGCTGTGGGTAAGAGCACAGTCCTCATACCATACTGATTGGCTTTTTAAGTTGCCTTTTATTTATTTTTTCATTTTGTTATGCAAGCAGTCATAGTGATGCGTTTAGTGATGGATTGTTTATGTTGTATCCAGCCCTGCTGCTGCATAGAGCCAAAGCAGATCTGTCTCTTCTGGATGTGAACAAAAACACTGCCCTGCATCTGGCCTGTAGCAAGGTACTGTCAGCTCTCAGATTGGTGTTAAAGACAAGGTGAAATAAAAATTGACCACTTTTTTTAACTTTTTTTTTTTAACCTTGTTAGCTCGTGTCCTTGATCAGATTGTGCACAATCCATCTGTACTAATCACATCAAAGACAAAATTCTACGTCCATCATCTTTTACTAAAGTGCAGGGACTTTTTCCCGTCTCTCCCACCAAGTCGCACTCGCAGCGATACTGATTAGCAAGCAGCATCATGGGCAGAAAGTGCATTGGTTAAGTTACAGCCCCAGTGGCTCGAATGTTTACATTTTGAAGAGGGAGGAATATGGGGGAATTTGGGTCGTGTACAAGGCATTTCGGCCAAAAAGAAATATTACCTAACCAGGGTTAGTGTTTCACCTTGCCTTTAAGTAAAGAGGGATGTAATGACCATAGAATAGCTCCCCCCCCCCCCCCATAGTTTTGGCACCTTCTTCGTTTGTGTGCACTTATAGGCTCATGAGATGTGTGCCATGCTGATCCTGAAGGAGATCCACAACACGATTCTCATCAATGCAACCAACAGTATGCTTCAGATGTAAGGATTTTTAACTTCCAAAATATTTAATGATCTATATTTTATAGGTTGTTCCTAACCCTGAGTTCATGCTAGCGAGTAACATGTCAATGATGTCGTTCCAGGTTTGTCTCTTTTGGGCATGTAGTGACTGTTTATTATTATCACTTGCGGGTGTGTCGTGTTCAGCTTTTTCCAATAAGAAAAGGTAGTAGATGTACTACTGCAAAATATGACGACATAATGCCGATATCACGGCATATAAACATCATGATGCACTTGTCTGAGTGTTGTCAGGTGTCTGGACATTTTAAAATCATTAAAATGGAGATATAAAAGCACAATCATTTACTTGTTACAGTGAGTAACAATGAAGTTGTGAGAGTAGAGAATTGGTGTGTGTGGGGGGGGGTCGGATAACCCATCCCATAGGATTGTTATTGCAACATAACTCATTTGCATAAAAAAGAGAGAATCTCAATTAAAACATCGCTGTGTTGCTGTTGCTGCCGGAATCCGTGTCAATTATGTGTTGCACACTTGCATAGGAAAGGTCACCTTTTGCTTTATCACTTGCTAGCGTGAACGCAGGGTGAGAGGTGGAGCCTTTAATATGCTTTAAAATATTTAAAATGTGGCTTTTATGTAATTTTCATGTCTGTCCTGCCCTCTAGGCCGCTTCACATTGCAGCCAGGAACGGCATGGCCACTGTGGTTCAGGCTTTGCTGAACCGCGGAGCCACAGTCCTGGCAGTGGATGAGGAAGGTACGCAACCTACTGTCACTCTTAAGATCATCTCTTGATATTTTAAAGTCCTAGGTTCTACATGGCTAAACAATAATCTCTTGGAAGTTACTTATTAAAGGAATAATGTCTATTACCATGGACAACAAAAATGTGCCATATTTCCCTGTATTAAGAAAAGAACAAAAAGCCTGTTTACTTGAAACTCTCTTATAATAGAAGTCTAAGGACAGTGGTTGAATTCTGTCATCAAATGCTTAAAATTCATGACAATACAGCACAAATTCAAAGCTACAACTATTGCACTCTTACAATAAAGGTCTTAGGATGAGACTCATCAAACCTGCTGTGGTGTAGTTTTATCCAACTGGTCAACTATGGGATATAAAAAGTAGTCCCATCTCTAGAAGGACAAATTATACAGATTTAGAGCTTGACTTTAAAAATACCTTTGACATTAAATGTTTTGCATAAACGTTTATTGACTGCCCCGAAACCTGCCCTTAGACTTCCATTATAAGTGAGTTTTGAGTAGAGGAGTTGTTGTCCGTCGTCTCTCAGTCCAGGTAACTGTGTCGAAGTTCTTGTCTGTGGTAACCACACATACGATTAGGTTGAAAAACGCTGAAGTATTCCTTTATTTTGGTTAGTTATGAGCATTGAATGAATCTATGGTGTATGATGATGTGTTCTTTGTGTGCATGTGTGTGTGTGTTTGTATATTTCAGGTCATACCCCTGCCCTGGCATGTGCTCCCAACAAAGCTGTAGCTGACTGCCTGGCTCTCATCCTCTCAACCATGAAGCCTTCTTCCTCCAGCGCCTCCTCTTCCTCCCCCTCATCTCCCAGGCTGAATTTGCTCAAGCATTGCGGCATCACGGCTGCTTGTCCCCCTTTGCCCAACGGAGGCCTTCGCCACACCTATGGCAAAGATCGGCACGGTGCCACCTTTGGATTGGACGGGTGCCTGACCGAGTGAGCCATTCTACTCCCCCTTACAGTGTACAACACACACAATAACAGGTCTTTGTGTGTATGGATGCTCAGTTTGGTCTTCTCTCTCTCTCTCTCTCTCTGTCTCTGTCTCTTTCCCTAGACACATAGTCAAACCAATATGCAATGCCACACAACCCTCCTGCCCCCATTATCAAAGCTTTTCTGTACTACTCTTAGAGGACGACCAGGCACAAACATGTTTATTTATTTTTAATTACTTGCTAGTTCCTGACGATTGTATTAAGTCCAGATTCTAATATTCCAAGCCATCTATTGTGCTCGAGTTTCCATGAGTGCTAGCTAGTCCGTTTTAAAATTTGTTCATTTAAGCCCAGTTTACTCGGCTAAGGTTCGTATTATGCAGCTGCGTATCCTTTTCAGTCACAGTGACACGCGTGCGTGTGGATTTCTTATCACGAGAAGCTGTGGCCTTGCGTAGGAATTTACAACCTGCCCTGAGGAACAGTTTAAACGGGTTACTGTAAACTAGCATGAAGGTGTGGGCCACGTCGTAGATGGTGTCCGCTATTTGTGTGTGTGAGCAACAATAGTAGAAAGTGTGTGTGTGTGTGTGTGTGTGTGTGTGTGTGTGTGTGTGTGTGTGTGTGTTTAACAGTCCAACCAGATTTCCATGCCATACTTGATTCTTGCTTTTTGTATGTCAGGTGCAATCAAATTCAGCACAAAACTGAGGAAAAAAAATACATTATTTTTTTGTTTGTTTTTGACAAGGGAAAACCATACAACCTTAAGCCAAATGACCAATGACCTCTGGGTTCGTATGGTCAAAAATGGTGCATGTTTACTGTAGGCATTTTTGGGAGGAAGGAATAAACTGGGGACATTGCAATAGGTTTACACAGAGCATATTTGTTGTTCCAGATCACTGCTTAAAGAGCAGCGAAAGAGGAACGCCCAGGGTACCATCAGTCATTTGATATGACACACAGGCGATGACGAACTGAATAGGAAATCGAAAGCACAAGCATCAGAGTTGGACGTAGGCCTTTATGAAATTGATACCGCTGTGTTACAGCACTTGCTCCTAGGGACCACCTTTTATCCAGGAAAAGAACACTTTATTTTGGAGAGAAAATATAAACATTTTGAAGGCTGCTAGCTCGAATCTCCATGTAGTGCTTTCCCAGTGGACCATATCAAAATGTCTTGCGTTGCGTTCAGCTGCTTTCGCGGTGCCTTTTTTAAACGGGTTTTCTTTTCAAAGGTCCATTCAGTTCGACTTTTCACCATTCACGGCTTAAGTGGTGCTTCCTCTACAGTCTATTAACTTTAGCCATATGAAACATTTAGTCCAGCCTTTATAGTATCATTCAGAAATAATTTTTACTGATAAGTTCAGTGTCTTTAGTTTTTTTAATAAATTGTTCATTCTCGTTGGGAAATGACCTGTGTTTAATTAATTGAGCCGTTTTTTCCATCAGCAGCTTTTCTGCAATTCACAAAAAGCTCAAACTGAGAATCGTCACTTTAGTGATATTTAGAATCCGGCTGACTTTTGCCTAGGGTTTATTTGAGACTGGTTATTAATATGACCAAAGTTTCGTAAATTTCATAGTGTTCATAATTTGGCACAAACAAGATCATTTTGCTTGTTCCCCTGTCCCTTTTATTTATATAAAAAAAAAAAAAAATTATTTCTTTTTTTCTTTCAACTAAACGCTTCCTTATTGCCAAAGGTTGATTAATTGTTCAGTCTACAAATGTGCTTCCTTTTTCATTTTACATCTAAGCCGCAACATTTCAGAAAATATTAGAACCGGAATGTTATTAGCAAAATATGGACATGCAATATTTGTGCAGTTAGTAAAGAGACAATCAGTTGAAAGGGCTTTAATTTCCCCTCATTATTATCATTATTATTATTATTATCATTATTATTATCATTATTATTCCCTTTTCTAATGTATTTGAGACCACAATGAAATGAAAGATGTTAATTATGTGATGTGTTACCCGTCATCTTATTGGCCTGAATTGTACACAAGTCTCACTGAAGCCATGGGAACTGTTTGAAACTTGGGCTAAAACACACGCAGCAAGTTTAGTTTTAGCTTTTGAGCAAAGAATTTTATGTTTATTTTTATTTTTTGGTTTACGACAATATTGAATGGCTGGAATACTTTTGTAGATGTTCGTTGATTGTAGGCGTGCGCCGATTTATACAATTTTCATTTCATATGAGAATTGCCCCAAATTTATCACGGTTTAAGATATTATTGTAGTAATAATATCGTGAACCATGTGCTTAATTAAATTTTTTTTTTTTTTAGATATTAAAAATGAACAGTTCTGTCAGCCATATTTTTCAAACTACCTTGGAGCTCTTTATCTGGTGAACAGAATTATGGGATTGCCTTCTTTAAGAAGGACACGTGATGCTCCTTTAAATTTGTTAAAAATATGGAACCTTAGAAGACAACTGTCCTTATGCTGCCTTCCAAATGGGACAGAATTTATCTCGGGAGCACAAACTTGTTGCACAAAAAATTGCAGTTTTTTTTTGTTCACCTGATGCTCGCATGCAGCTATGTGCGTGTGCTGTTCTGATGAATTTGTGTGTCTGATGGCGAATGCGCCTGAAAAACGTATATAGGTTTCACTTGTAGCAGAAGTGAATTAACCAGATTATTATTATTTTTTTTATATAGAAAGGCACCAAAATGAAGTAACTTCAAAAAAACAAACAAAACAAAAAAAAAAACCTTGAATGCACAGAGGTTCGGTGAGGCATTAAAATAGATTTGCACTGCCACTTATTGATTTATAAATACATTAAAGGAGTTAAGGGGATAAATAAATAATAAATCCTCATCCTGTGTGCATGATGAACGAACAGGCAGCTTGTGCAGAGAAAAGCTGGACCTAAATCTCGTAGCTGAAGTGTACAACGAGTTGGTGCATGCGCTGTGATGGAGCGTTTTTGTTGAAACTGTTAAAGGCAGAGGAGCACATTTTTGCCGAAGGATGAATGAAAACATGACGCTGGTGGTCACTTCTTCAAAACGGGTGCCATTATTTTCTCCTCTGCCTTTTCATAATGTGTTTATATAGATTAATGTGAATGTGTTCTAAAGTAATATATGTCGTGTGATCTTGACCATAACCAAATTAGTCTGGGGCGTAGTTCGTATTTATCTGGAAAGAATATTTTTTAAAAATTTAAAATAAAAATAAAAAAATTTATTAGTTCAACTTAAGCTGTAAGAACGTTTGGCTTTGCAAAGGTGAGAAGGGTTTTTAGAATTAAAAGCCATTCTTTAGTGTCATGTAACTACTTAATAAACGCTATTAAAATAATTTTCTTCCATACTTTCGCAAAAGGCATTTAAGGACAAATTTTTTGTAATGTTTAATTGTTTTCAAAGGCCAATAATTGTTGTTAATTGGTAAGATTTATGTCTTTACAATGTGATTAAAAAAAAAAAAAAAAAGATTTTTTAAAAAGCCTAAAGAAGGGAAGGGTATATCAGAAGGGTAGATGCATTAGAAAGTATGTGTTCGTTTCAATTCATACAGTTTGTCGTTGATCAAGAAACTCTGATTCTTCAATGTAAGGGAAATCCCTAACGCTCACTGATCAAAATATAAAGCGATTATTGTAAGCTAATAAACCTATTTTTTGTGCGTAAAAAAAACTGTCAGAAATTGCGTTTTGCGACTACAGCCTTCTACAAAAAGAATTGCATTTAATTAGCAGGAAAAGGGGATGAAAATGTATACTTCAGTTAGGTGTTCTAATTTGGTACTGGTGATATACTTCATAAAATCAATTTATTAACTGCCA
>JAOUQW010000016.1:2434600-2449434 GCA_028565825.1 Olivaichthys viedmensis
TGTGGAGTATTGTGTGTAGATTGATGAGAAAATGAGTTGAATCCATTTTAAGATGAGTCTGAAACATACCAAAATGTGGAAAACTTAAAAGGGTCTGTAAACTTTCCGTATGCACTGTACACAACCTCTGGAATTGAGTGCAGTCCAGCAAAACTTGGCTTGCCTGATCTTGTTTTTCCTCAGTAAGAGAATCCAATATACAAAAGAAGAGCATGCCATCATTTCTTTCTTTCTGCCCCTTCAGTGAAGTGTGCAATCATCTGGTCTATGTGTGTGTTTGTGTGTGTGTGTGTGTGTGTGTGTGTGCGCGTTTGCCCAGGTTTCGACCCACGACTGGGTGAGTGGGAACTGTGACTCTGGGAAGTGCGAGATGTGTCAGAAGAAGATAAAGAGTTTGCATGGCCTCACGGGAAAACACTGTGTGTGGTGCCATACGATGGTGAGAGCGGCATTGTTTATTTTCTTTCAGCTAAAATAGACAAAGAATTATAACATTTATAAACAGTTATTAAATAGTTATAAACAGTTATAAAATAAATGGTTATCATAAGTACTAACTGTCCTGCTTCAGGACATCCTGACACAGGCCTGATTTTAGGGCAACTGAAGGTACATTTCTTTACACTGATGTATAGTTTTCAGGCAGCTGATTCTTTTGTTGGCTCTTCCTGTTCCAGCGTCATGATGAGTGTGTGAACCAGGAGCCCTCAGAGTGTAACTGCGGCCCCTTGAGAGACCACATTTTACCACCATGGGCCATTTACCCCATCATTATGGTAGTGTGTTACATGACCCTGTGTGATAGCTTCATTTTTAAAATGTTCATATCAGACGAGTGCCACAGACGTCTGTTACCTACCTGTAACAGCATGGCAGGATAATTGCTAAAATGATAATCACACATTTTTTGCTCAATATTGAAATTGTGATTTTATTTTATTTTTTCACAGTTATTCGGGTATTTCGGTTTTATTATTTTAAATATTTTAATATTAGGCTTATAAACGTAGTAATGTTTGAATTGACGCAGGTCCTTAGTGAAATTAAGTTTGCAGAAAATAAGAGTTTGCATACCCTTTGTACAAAATGAAAAAGACAAAGAAATGTAATTTAGACCAACAACACATTTAGTGTGTTAGGTTTCACAGACGTTCCTTCATTACCAAAATGGAAAAATAGTGTGTGTTAAGATATTAATAGTGACAAAAAAGCAAAATATCAGCTTAAAAATTTTCACCTCCCTTCCTGAATGTGATATTCAGAATATTCTCTAATAACTTTCACCTTTATAACTGCCTCCAACCTCCAATCCTTTTTTTCCACCAGGAAAATAAGAAGGATGCAAACTTTTGCACTGAACCGTATAAACTATATTAGACTCTAAATAAAAAATAAATAAATATATACATAAATGAATAAGCAACCATATATATATATTTGAAATACAATATATATTGAAACATATGAACGAGGAGCACGTGATTTAGCTCGTGATCTCCATCGATTAGGTTTAATTCATTGAGGAAGCTATCGCGATCATGATTAAAATACGATTAATTGTGCATATCTATAAGAGGCATGGTTTTAGAAGTGAAACTCAAAAATCTAAGAATGTTAACAGTGACTGCATAACAATGTCATATTGATACAGTGTTGCTGTAGAAGGGCTGTGGGGGGAAAACAAATTGCTAACGAGAGAAGTAATGAGAAACTAATGTAATAACATTATAGCTGCTGGACAACTATTGAATTACTCAGTTTTACAAATGTTAAGACAGTATTATTTGCAGTTATCCACCTCGTTTGCACGCTTCCTCACTCTTTGTTGTTTAGGAGAGGCAAAACTGTGTAAAGAACGGAGCGTTGGACGACTCTGAGCACAGCACTACACCTGATGGACAGGTACTGCAGGTGAGTGTCACTCTTAATTACACTTTATTACTCTTCATCTGTTTACTACTAATGAACATTCCTGAGCTTACTTGCTCATTTGTTTGTTGTTTTTAACTCTTGGGTTAAAGTATATGAAATATACCCGAAATGTCAATTTGGCAGCATGTTAAATCCAGTTGCAGTGCAGAATGTCTAAAAAAGCAAACAAACAGTTGTTTCTTTGGATGCTTAGTTTTGGACACTCAGAGACTCAATGAAAAGGTTAGTACAGTGTAACTAAGTGCCTGTTCTCTTTTACATAGGTAATTCCTATTCCTGACACTCATCCTCTTCTGGTGTTTGTGAACCCCAAAAGTGGAGGCAAACAGGGTGAGAGGTGAGGCCAATTCAGATGCATGCTTCTTGATTTACTTACACTAGCATTACATCTAAACAACTATTTTGCAAACTATTTTGAATATACAAATTATATTGAAACCATATTATCACTTCTAACATACAATTCCACCTTAACTTTTGGCCATACCTTCTACCTGAGTCTGATGCTAATGCAGAGTTATATCAAACTATGTGCTGGAAGAAAGAAAGTGTTTTAACTTTAAGATGGAGCTACGACTGGTTGGGGCGCTTACAGTGTGTTATACAGTGTCAGAAACCACATAAACAAATCTGTTTGAGATACTAAACAATTCTACACGATTTGAGACGTGTGTGTGTGATGATTTAGACATGCAGTTTGAACGATGATAAACTGGTGGCTATAAGCCTTAATTGTTAGCTAATCTTTCATTAGCCTCGTAGCTCCAGTGCAAAACTAAAGAAGCAAACTTCAGACTCCAAACATTGGCTGATAAGTGGAAAATTATGTAAATTTCATTTTTGGCCGAACTGCCGCTTTAACCAACTCATTTGCATTTTACTTTGTGGTTGGATGTCAAGCGGAGCAGCAACGTTGCAACTCAAGAAACATGTTAAGAAAAACGTCTAGAAAATGTGACACTAATTTTGTTTTTTCAAAGGAAATGTGGCATTTATTAACCTATTAAGAAATCTGCCACACATTTTGTGACATGACGTTGAACGGGAGTTCACTTGAGAAACAAATTGAGGAAATTCTGCATCAGCTCATGCAGCCAAATGTCCTCAGAATTTGCTGAACAGATGTGAAAAAGAACCAGGAAAAAAAATTTAAGGGGGGAAAAAAAGCAGAAAACAGCTGAGAACCTTTGCTGTTTTTCAAAATGAAGCAGCAGATCACAGATTCATTCAGGTCACTGCAGTACGAATAATAAGCGAATACAACAGACGGTGTAATTTAGATTAAAAGTCTACAGTCTCAAGTTGTCAGGATATAAATAATAAAGTTTATAGCTGAAAGCTGATGCCACTTAGACTGCAAAAAATGTGTTTTCACTTGTAGCTCATGTTGAAAACAAAATGTCACCCCATCAGGCTTTTCTAGCTATTAACTTGGTGAACTAAGTTCTAGTTCTTATACAATTTGTTTCTCAAATAGACTTGCAAATAGACTTCATGACAGTTCTTATGGTTTTTTTTTTCTGCCACAAGATTTTGCATTCAGAATATATGCATTTTACATGTTTTTTGTTTTACAGAGTTCTGCGCAAATTCCAGTACTTGTTAAACCCTCGACAGGTTTATAACCTCTCCAATGGTGGACCAGGACCAGGGTAAGGATTTTTATTCATTGTGATTTGTGTTTAATGCTGTATTTAATAATACCAGTAGGCCTCACACAAATATTGCATAATAGTCTAATCACAATTAATTGAGCTGATTGTGATTATTTGAGGTGATTGTGATTAATCATTAGATTCCACAATCATATGTTTCCATATAAATATTATTTAATCTGTAAACATGACGTTCACTCTCAATTAGTTTGTTGATATAATAAAATCATTGCACCATAATTTTTTAATCATTATTCTCAATCAAAGGCTTTAATCTATGAACTATTTGCTAATATTATTACACTGGTGTGCTTATGTCATAGAAGCCACATACAGTCAACAGAAAAGACAATTAAATTGTTAATCACAATTATGTATATGAATTAACTGTCAGCCAAAATTTCATAATCGTAGCAGCTAAATGTAGTAGTTTAGGGGCATGAGGTGAGAAAAGTGGAATAAACTGCATGCTAATTATGTTTCCCTCTGCACAATTCAGTAATAGATGATTTTTTTTTTAAACAACTCTTTTGAGGGGGTCAAGTTTTTCTTTTCACCGCTGCACATAAACAAGCACAAACCTGATAAGCCTGTTTTCTGCTCCCTCTTCTGTGTTGTTTAGACTATTTATAGTTCAACATTTGACTCCCAACATAGATTTCCTAGGTGATAAACGAATGCCATAAACACTAATGCACAAGTGCAGTGGCAAAGTTGCCTTTTTATTTTGATTATGTTTGTTTTACCGTGTTGTTATGCTTAGATTGTTAAACACTGACTGTCAAAGACAATGGGGGTGGATGAGTGGGGTATGTGTTATTAGGAAATAAACTGTAGTGTGTGTAGTAAATGTGGTGTTGGTTAGGCTACTATCAAACAAATCAAAGATCCGTTTGACTATTAAAAATCAGGTTACAGAAAGTATAAGTATGAACCAGTGAATGTGATTTACTGTAGAGACCCAAATTGTGAAATTGTAGCTACACAATATTTCTTGATGTGTCTTTGGAGTCAAACGAATCAAAACACGTGTGGTTCAGTTTACTTAAACGGGTTTGTTCGAAAGAATCAAATCAGTAAAAACAAGTCATGATGAATATCACTATTGCGTGAAGTATATGACAGGCACTGTCTGTTATTCTTATAAATGGTAAATACATTTCTGAACACAGTCTCAGAAAAATCGTTAGCCCCGAGGCAACTTGCGAGTCGATTCGCCTGAGTCCCTTCTTAAAAAAAAAAAAAAGATTCTTCCATCAGCGTTGCCCAACGTTGCCATTTGGGAACGTTGCCATATGGTCAATAACATAATTTCCAACAGACGGTCTGCAAACCTTCACCTTATTGAGTCTGTGCAAAGGAAAACTATGTTTTATTTAAATAAACCTGGACATTTTAGTAGAAGAAGAGCAGGAGGACGCAGGTGAAAAAAATCTAGGGTAGCATGAAGAGGCTGGAGAAAATCGAAGGGCTTTTATGTAAGGTGTAGCAAGTGAGTGAGGTTTGCATAATGCCGCTTTTGGCTAAGAGGAACTGCTGGAAATGCAGAAGGAAGTGCAAGTGGAGGCAGATACACAAATACACTGACACGGAACAAAAACGTCAGCTCGCTGCAACTGTTCCTGTCGTCAAGCTAAAGAGAACTAACACAATGTGGTCATTTGTTGTCAAATCCTGCTCCTGGAGTTGCCATACACTCTACATTTTATTGACCTCCTTTAACAACCATCAAATTCTCATGAAGGCAATGTGCTCTGAGGTTCTCAAAGGTTCTCAGAGGTGAAGTTTTGGAGGATCAACCAAGCCCATCCACTATCCTGCATGCACACTCAGCTCTCGAGTGAACAGTGCACGCAATGGATTTTTTTTTTTTTATAAAAAAAAATGTAAAAACACAAAATGTGTGTACTGTAGCTTACTTTTCAAATACCTAAGCTCAATTTTGCACAAAATCTTATAAAATGGATATGTATATATTCTTAAATGTCCATACTTTTAGATTTCTTTACTAGTTTCTCAGAGCTGCTTTTACCCAACTAGCTCATGTGGTGTGTGCATGCATGGGACCTTTACAAAATGACACATTTCATGACATATGTGGCATGAAGAAAGTAATTTTCAAAACTGAAACTACAGCTTTTCCCTCAGACTTCCCCTTAATGTTCTTCATTTGTTTATCCCAGCTTTCGTGACCTTTTATTGCACACCAAACCTCCCTGAAGGAGGATCCCTGCTTAAACTGCCCTTTATCATCAAGGGCCTGATGCTGTGGGGTTTTTTTCCTCGTTGTTGAGGATCTGTAAAGCTGATTGAGACCTATAATTTTGGGCTTTATACACTTACCAGTCAAAAGTTTGTACTATATTCTACTATTTGAGAATAATAATGAAGACATTAACACTATGAAATCACACATATGGAATTATGCAGTGACCAAGAAAAGTGTTAAACAAATCAAACCTTTTTTCTATTTTAGAATTCTTAACAGTATTCCTGATGAAGCTTTGCACTCTCTTGGCATCTTCTTAACCAGCTTCATGAGGGAGCTTTACCCAGGATGCTTTTCTTAAACTTTCCAAATAGGCCGAGCGACTTGTTGTTCTGCTTCTCCCAAGTTCTAAATGCAAACTACTGGTTTGGGGAAACATATTAAAGCAAAAACTACTTTTTTTTGTTGTTATTGTTTTTTTTAATTTAGAAATAAATGTATACATGGGCATGAACTTTGCTATTTACATTTGTCTTAGAAACTAATTTCATCCATAAGCCTTCTAAGAAAATTTATATTCAATCTAGAATGTAGTGTGTCCAAACTTCTGACTGGTAGTTTATAATAAACTTTACTCATCTGGATCTGAAGCTCTCCTGGGTTTTCATTTTGCATCTTGAGATACAAATCTTGAAATGAAATTCCAAGTGGTAAACAAACGTTTAAATAATAATAATAATAAAACGTTCTCAGAGGGTTGACTGTTTATTATTTTCCTCTCACCAGGTTGTGCTTCTTCAGGGACCTTCAGGACTACAGAATATTAGTGTGTGGAGGTGATGGGACTGTGGGCTGGATCCTCGACGCCATAGGTTAGAATTCAGCATTTATTCATTTGTAGTCTTTCATAATGATTATGGTGACACTATATTGCTCACTATATTGAAAACCTTTCCCTGATGTGGCCACTAGATGGCGCACTCAGATACTTGGTAGATAAAATACTGACACGTCGTATTGGAACATTTTGTACATCATATTACACAGCCAGTAGTCACATTGAGTAACATGGAAAGACGGTGTCTTTAGATAATGGACATCAGACAGCCTTGATAAAGGCTTACAGAAATTGTAGAGCCAGCCATCTTACTTACATGATTGAGCGAAGCTGGAAAGCACTTTCACTGGCGTTTCAGTCTGTAATAACTTGCTGAGTCACCCTCAAATGAGTGTAATCATCTAATCTTTGAATTCCAAGAAAAGGCCTGATTTCCTGAAGTATAGCAGCCTTGTCCAGAATGGTCTGCATTTATTTTAATGTAATTATGTGACTCTTTTTCTCCACCCCTGTAGATAAGGCCAGCCTGGCGGTGCGCCCACCAGTGGCCGTGCTTCCTCTCGGCACAGGAAATGACCTCGCGCGGTGTCTGCGATGGGGAGGAGGTAAGAACAACGATTTTGTCTAAACACCAAATGAATCAAATCAGGTTTCATTTAAATGAATTTCAGCACATGATATAAAGCCTTTGTGCTGTTCCAGCTGGACTTGTTATCAAGAAAATAAATGCAAAGTTACCTTTTTGTGAATTAGACAGATTAGTCGGTATTATTGGGCCGAAGTATTGTTATTTGGTTCTGTGTTTCAGAAAGTCTGAGGTGCCACAGTCTAAAATCCATGATGTAACTTTAACAAGAGTTAAGCTGGCTTCTAAACTAAATATTTTTCAGTCCTTTAGGTTTAGTACAGTGTACATTTTTGGGGGGTTTTCCTGCTCTAATACACCCATTTCAATTTGAAGCGATTGTCAATTCGCTGAATGAGGTACAAAAACACAGTACAGTAAGTTGAGGGTGGAGGTTTTTTTTTGTTTGTTTGTTTGTTCATTTATTAATTCATTCCAGGATCGGGAAACACTGGTTTAATATGTGGTAACAATATAAATATATGCATATTATTTTATATGACAGTTTTCATGCATGCAACATGTGCATTAAAATACAGTCCTGTGCAAAAGTCTTAGGCACATGTAAATAAATTGTGTAAAGCGAAAATGATTTTAAAAAAATAATGAAATTGAAAGTTCCTGAATATAAAAAAAATACTATAAAAAGCAGTAAACAGTAAAAAGCTAAACCAAATCAGTTTGCTGGTGTGAGCAGCCCTCACAAAAGATGCCGATCTTACTGGCGAAGATATATATCCTCACTGGATCACGGTGAAGAAACGTAAGATTAAGCTATATGACGATAAGAAAACATCACTGTGTGTAAGTAAATAGAAATTAACCTGAAACATTAAATTGCTGTTTAAAACTGTGATGTTGCCTCTAAAAAAAAAAAAAAAGCCTCCGCTTGTGGCGGTGGAAATAGAGACAACGTGAAGGATCATGGGTAATTTGCCGACCCGAGCCGCGCCGCACCGTCTGGTGAAAAAACGCCATAAGACTTTTGCACAGTACTGAATATAATTTATATATATATATATATATATATATATATAATGTTATAACACATAATAATATTATTGTAATATTATTAGATTCTGGTTTAATATGCCTTAACTATATAAGTATTTGTGCCTTTTTTGCATCTAAAAACTATTACATTATATTATTCCACCTTTACTTCTCTGTTGTCTCATACAAATGTTTTAAAAATGTTTACGCACAAAAAAAAGTGTTAAAGGAGAAATAAAGTCTACAGTACAATTCCAATATCAAATGTTAAACAATTTATTTTATTTTTTTAAAGGATTCACAATAAAAGTACAAATTAATCTCTGAGGCATATTTTAAGGATATTTGCCCCTTTCTTGTGCTGTTTTGAAAACCATATAACAGTGTCCTCATGCATGCAGCCTGTGCATTATGGCAGTGTGTTTCATTGGCTCTGTATGTGTAGGTTATGACGGCGTGGACCTGAGCCGCATCCTGAAGGAGCTCGAGTTCAGCACTCCGGTACTGATGGACCGCTGGAGTGTGGAGGTGGTGATGGAGGACAGCCAGGAGAGAGGAGACCCCGTGCCTTACGAGATCATCAACAACTACTTCTCCATTGGAGTGGTGAGAGAGCTACAATATTCACTCATCAGCTGGTTACATCTACAGTAAATTATAAGCGTTTAGTTAGCTTTAGCATGAGTCACTAACTGGTTATACGATATGTTGTGATATTAATACGCACAATGTTATCATAGTGAACATCTTAAAATTATTGTCACTAGATGTTTATTTTATGTCTTCTGCATTCTTGTGTTATTAGAAAAGAGCACATTTAGATTCCAAGTTTAGTGTTCTTTTTACTGTTTACTGCTCTCTTTTTTATATTCAGGAACTTTTTCATTTAATTATTTTTAAAAGAATTTTCACTTTGCAGAAGTCTTAGGCACATGTAAAGAAATTCTATACAGTACTGTATTTTAATGCACATGTTGCATGCATGAGAAAACTGTCATATAAATCAATATGTATATAATTATATTGTCACCATATTAAACTAGTGTTTCCCAATCCTAGAATAAATGAATGAACATTATCATAGCGAACACCTTAAAAATATTGCCACTAAAAGTGCCGTGACTTTAAACACTAGTATTCAATTTTGTTCTTGTGTTCATATTTGTGGTTTAATTCACAAGTTTTGTACCATTCTTTAAATGCTTGACTCTCTAAATGGTCGGCCTTAATATCATAACCTTTTTTTTCCCTTTACTCATATTAGAATGAAACTGTTGTTTTTTTGTATTACAATTTTCTTTAAAAAAAGGAAATAAAACATGCTAATAATGCTATAAATAATTAAATATGTGCTTATTTGCATATCATAATCCATTTTTAAACTAATGGATTTACCCTCAGAATGATTTTTTTTGCTTGTTTTATTGTGATAACACACCCAGTGGTCAGACACTCACATAACAGCTTCTCAAAATAATATTATTGTATTTACTTATATGACTAATTCATATTTTTTGCATAGGTCAAAACTACTCAAGATATTAAGAAAAAGTTCTATATCAGGTTTTAAGACCTATGCACCAGTGTGTGAAATGATGTGAATGTTCCTCCTTTGACGGCTGAGAGAAATTACTTTATGGAGGTTTATGGGGAAGCAAGTTGTTTTTAGAAAATGGCTGATAAACATAACGTCAGTAACCAATAGAATCCCAGGAAACATTTTTTAGCATGAATCGTTACGTCATCTAAGAAATTGTCTGTACATGAGCTACATTACGTTTTAGAAAATACGCTTTTTTAACGATATATGATTTAAAATAGAGATTTAAAAACGCCTGTTGAACATCTATGTCAAGCTTTGCCGTGATCCGAGGAAAGGAGTGTGCGTAGCCACTTAACAACATCTTTACTAAATAACATAAACGATACAGCATACACAAAACATAACATAGAACATCGGACGACAACGGACATGGAAAACACAGGGTTTAAGTACACACCTTAATAGGGCACAAACGAGAAACAGCTGGGTACAATGAATCATGAGACAGGGCGTGACTTCGACGGACATAAACACAAACCCGTGTCTCCCAGCGGCCGCTGTGTCTTCGCCTTTGCAACCGGCTCCGCCAGCTGGGGGATCCCCACGGCCGGGAGACCTTTTTAGGTCTACCTAAAAAATGACAAATACAACAAAATTTATGTTATGCATAATTCATGAAGTTGGAATAAAAGTTTAAAAATAAAGTATTAATATAAATAATTGTCCGTTTACTTTTACATATTGTGGAAGTATAAAAATTATAGATGGAATATATCCGAAAAATCTGATTATTGACAATTTGAGGTTGAATCCCTATTTTTGCCTGCGGTGCTTGACCAAAAATGATACCTTTTCATGCATTTTAGTACCTTATTTTGAGAGTGACCTGGAAGACTTAACTTGTTGTTTATTTTAAGGCTGGTTTTTAATTATGTTATTCAGATAAATAAAGTTTGTTTATCTTCACACATACAGTATTTTTTTAAATAGAATATCCTCATAATTTCATAAACCTTTATAAAATTAGTCAATTATCGTGAAAATGAAAAATTTATTATCAGCACATGCCTGGCATAGAGTGTTTTTTGGGTCTGAATCATAATGCTGATTGTGTGTAGGATTTTTTCCTTGCATATTGAATGATCTGAGTGAGTCTCACTGATCCATTTCTGTTTCGCAGGATGCGTCTATTGCTCACCGGTTTCATACCATGCGAGAAAAACATCCGCAGAAATTCAACAGCAGGTCAGGAATTTATCTACAATATGCATTGATTTTGCTAGAATGTATTATATATACATATATACATTATATACATTATAACTTTAATGTTTAAATAATATCACTATAATTACATTAACATTACTGTTGCACAGTTAATGTTTTTCCTTTAATATCATTGGGTCTGATGTATTAAGTGTCAGATGTTAGTTTTTGTATTTTTATGCGACTCTATGAGGCGTCATGACATGAAAATAAATTATTCATGCATCATTTAATTCATTCATTTATGCACCAGTCACACACTGAGGCACAAGCCTTGCAGCTCAACTGTTGGATTTAATTAATTAATATATTAAGTTCTGGTAATTCTGCCAAAATGCCATTTTTACTCTGTAATATCTCAGATAATAAGTTATTAACGTCTAGGACAATCAGTAACAGTCGTCGGGTTTAACTAATGTTCCGTTTAGTATATTTCACCCATGATGCATACAAATACTGCAAGCTGTTGGAGTGTAAATTGCATGACATGTTCATATTTAAATGTCTCTGTTGAGTTCAGAATGAAGAACAAGCTGTGGTACTTTGAGTTTGCCACCTCTGAGACAATCTCAGCGTCCTGTAAAAAACTCAAGGAGTGCCTCACCATAGAGGTAAGATTGTGAAATCAGTTATGAAACAGTACAGGAATGCAATACTAGTCTGTTTATTTACGTCTTCGATCTACAAGATGATTCTTGCACCCAAAAAAAATATTTACTCAAAAAGACGGCATTAACCAGGAACTCATTTAACCAGTTCTCTCTTATGTAGTGTTGTGGCATTCAGCTGGACCTCAGTAACCTTTCCCTGGAAGGCATTGCCGTCCTCAACATTCCCAGCATGCACGGCGGCTCTAACCTGTGGGGCGAAGCCAAAAAGAATGACAGAGCAAACCAGGAAGTGCCTGAGGTCATAGTAGATCCTGAAGTCTTAAAAGTCAGTCCTCAAGGTAGGTCTGGTTCAAGGACTGTTATCTTATCAGTGAATCCATTCAGATTCACTGTAGATGTCGAGACAGACACATGACATTACTCCCTGACCACTTCGAGTTTTTAAATAAGAACATACTTGGAAAGGATGTTCTGACACTTTAAGATCAACGCCCTGTTCTTCCTATGTGGATTACTAAATCAGCTGGGATGGATTGTTGATAATTTGACATGACCCTGGATTTTTTTTTTTTTCTTTCTTTGAAGTTGTTGTCAGACTGTTCAGGAGTAGGTATATTCAACGTAAACAGGATTAGATTACGCATTTAGAAGCACTTTAGAATAATATTTTATGTAGTTTTACATGACCACAAGATACTAAGTTGAGGTCACAAAATTACAATGCGTGCACGTGATTTACTTTCGAATTTGCTATTGAGAGATTCTCGAAATTAATAAAATTGTGGCAACTTTTCGGGTAATTGTTCTTTTGTCTAAAGAAAACGAGAACTCAAAATGGCAAATTGAGAGCACAAATAAATAAAGTGAATCGTCAAAACGCCTTACAATTGCATGCTCTTGATTTGATATCTCACTGCCACGTTAAACTAAATTGTACTAAAACTTTCTCATTAGTCAATCATGAACTTGCTAATCATGGTTTCCAGCCTCGATATATCTCTGCCCTTTCCAGTCAACACTGAAGCGCAATTGCCTCAGAAAACTAAATCAGGCTGTTCTAATCAAGTTTGCATGTGCGGTCGATGATCCCCAGATTTACTGCCTTATTTAGCTGATCAGATATTGTGTCAGATAATGTTGACGTGCCTTTAGACCTGAGTGATAAGCGTGTGGAGGTGGTGGGACTGGAGGGAGCCATAGAAATGGGCCGAATCTACACCGGCCTCAAGAGTGCTGTCCGGCTCGCCAAGACCTCCCAGATCACCATCAGGTTAGTGATGTGGCTCCAGCAGCCATGATGGACATACAGTGTCAGCTACCTGATACATCACACACACACACACACACACACAGTTCAAAATGGCCATCCAGCCACAGGAGTGTATGATATGGACAAAAATAGATTACATTGCTACACATTGTGGTCGTGATACTCTTAGAAACATTGATGCCTCATAAGGTTCTTTGGATACTTAAGGGTTCTTAATTTCCTAAGCCGCCTAAGGGTTCTACTTGGAACCCTGTCTGATTGATAAGGAAACACTCTACATAAAACCTTCACGGGTCCCCCCAGAGGGACACATTGAAGAGATTTAACCTCTTTTTCTAAGTGTATGCAGTATATTTAAACAAACTGGTGAACCCATGACCCCACGGTTAAAGGTTGGCCTGCATTAATTTCACCTAAATTATTTTATTTCTTGGTCATGCCAGTGACATAATTTATCAAAATAATCACAGAAAACTGATATTGAACCTCTGAGTTCGGTTAGAATGCTGACAGGACACAAGTTTAAAATGTGTGTTTTGTTAAAGTGCTAATTTGCATATTGCAGACTGCAATGCCAATATTTATTCAATACTGTGTGTCTTAGACTGTGTCTTATTCACATAATGGATTTACTTTAAGTATCTCTGGTAAATTTATGGTATCTATGGATTTACTTTTAAATTGTAATTGTAAATTGATATGTTTGTAACACAAGAAAGCAGGTTCAAGTAAAAGATGCAATTAAAAAAAAAAAAGTTTAAGATTAACATGAGCTGCAGTGTTGAATATCTTCATGTTTTTATGAGTGTACACATGCTGTGGCATGTCCAGAGTTGTTCACACTCTGTAGGTCTGTTTGCCTCGACCCCCCTCATCTGCATGCACTCAATAGTAATTTTTTCACACTTTAGAAAGCAAAGTAGCCACGTTGGATAGCGCTACTCTTTTGTCATGCATAAAACTTTGTTAAGAGTTTTACAGCCTGGGACCCCTTTCTGTTGTACAAAACATTTCCACAGACCTGGAAAACTAAAGTCGCTGTCCAATGAAAAGCATGTATCTCCAAAATTCCAATTTTTCAGGAATACAAAAAAAACACTTTTTCATAGAGAGTATCATACACAATAAATCCAAAATTGACTGTGTGATTTGACAGCTTTTCATTGGTCATTTCGATGTTAACTGCTATGGGTAGATAGAGGTTTTTGCCCACATTCCATATATGAGAAAAAAATAAAAGACGCAAAACGTGGAGATACATGTTTTTCATTGGACAGCAACAATATATAATTGCAGCAGAGATTTATTTTTAATTTAAATATTAGGCACATATGTACCATTGTTTATTTATTTGGCGCCATTATCGCTTTTTATTCCTGAACTTTACACACAGAACCACAGTAACACTGTTAAAATGTAGATTAAGTAAACTTTTATTGTCATATTACCAGCACTTTTCCTAGTTATTAAACTTGCAGTTAGAGTCAAGTTGACATTGGCTATTTATGATTTGTACTTTTCAGGTGATCAGTTAACTTGGCTTATATCTATAATAACTAAATAATATCTATAACTATAACAACATGGATAGTAATTGATAGTGATCACCACTGTCATGTCAGTTTAAAAAAATAATAAATTGCTTGGGCTATACATTACAAACCCCACCTTGAGAACCACGGCCAAAACAAACTACCACTGGCAAACACCCTGACATACATATAGTCACTTCTACAGTTTGCTATATCCACTATTAATTTTTATACTGCATGTTTGGTGTAAATAAATATTGACTTGTATAGGACAAAGAAGGCCCTG
Source organism: Olivaichthys viedmensis (assembly GCA_028565825.1). NCBI lineage: Eukaryota > Metazoa > Chordata > Actinopteri > Siluriformes > Diplomystidae > Olivaichthys > Olivaichthys viedmensis. The sequence goes on from JAOUQW010000016.1 coordinate 2,449,361, forward strand.
CCCATGCAGATCGATGGAGAGCCATGGATGCAGCCACCATGTACCGTAAGTGCGCATTAGTTTTTAACCTCCCA
>JAOUQW010000016.1:2458513-2471597 GCA_028565825.1 Olivaichthys viedmensis
TGGCCTTCCCAGTCACCGGATCTGAATCCAGTAGAACACCTTTGGGATGTGGTAGAACGGGAGATTCACAGCTTGAAGCTGCACCTGACAAATCTGCAATCATGTCAACATGGACCAGAATCTCAAAGGGATGTTTCCAACATCTTGTGGAATCAATGCCACGAAGAATTGAGGCTAGCACACACACTAGCATAACATTAGCTAGATTGTTGGGGAAGTGGTCTATCTAGTGTTGCTAAATAAGAAACATACGCACTTCTGTTTTTTGGTGTTCGAGTGCAAATAGCTGTACTGTGTGGCTAATGCTATTTTCACTTGTGTGCAAATAGACCTTATATCAAAATATGATATATATTTTATTAAAATATATATTATAAGCTGCACTTAAGTATGTTCTTCACGTTTAAACTGCAAATAGGATTTTGTAGGTTTAGGTATCCACACGAACTGGATTAGATGCTGCACAATCACTTCATTGTTTTATATCTGTTTTACAGTACATTATACTTTGGAGATTAAATGTATTAAATATTCAATATTATTTCAAAAATAATAGGTTTGTCCTATGACTCTCCTGAGAAGTGGGCTGCATTTTTAAGATCCATTGTTCAAGGCTTTTTAGCCATGGTTCCTTCATATATTTCTGCTGGCACACATTGTACACCTCCGGTCCATGGCAGCGTATCCTCCCTTACTGTCTACTCTCTCTGTGAGCGCCTGTGCTCTGAGCGCTACTCCATTTATGAAGACCTGCATCTATCGGTCATGGTCATGACACCACCGTCTCGCTGTGTGTAGCCGAGATATTTGGTTTATATTTAGTTGTTGACGGCTCAGGACATTGTTGGACCCCTCCTTTCCTGCTTGGCCTGGTTCAGGACATGACAACAGGGGAATAGAGATGAACTGCTTCAGGATGTCAAGCTTTAGGCTGGTTCTCACAGTCTGTTAGCAAAAAAAACAACGGTATTTTGCATCTTGTGAGGTTTCAGTGGCTCTGCTACCCCTTCACAGCAAGTGAACGAGGGAGGGAAGGAGAGACTCCATTTGGAAATGCTTTAAAGCCTGTGTCAAATTTCATGCTGTAATTCATAAATGATCTCCATGTTTCTTGCATCTTGAGTCAATATGGGATCTTGCGTCAGCCAACAAACTCTCATCAATAGATTAAGAAATTCAGTATTTCGGTTCTATGACGTTTGTTGAGGGTGAAAGGGGAAAATCATTTTCTTGTTTCGGTGACATTCTTACCTTTTTTTTTATAGGGCAAGTGAGGCGATGAAGTAGATCAGATGTTAGTCAGTTTTATTGCTTTCAATGACTGAGTGCAGTTTCAAGACGCCCTCAGCTGCCACACGTGTTAACCTCAAGCGCGTTGCTGGTTTAGGTGTAGGAAGCCATACATGCGACTCTTACTCACAATTCACAAGGTTGATAGATGGGGGTTTTTCTGACAAAGTGTTTGTCATCTGTACGATCTCTGGGTCTTTCTGAACCCTCCCTTTCAAAAAAATTAACTATAGTTTACCATGTTTTTTCTATGGGACTTTTTGGTAACCATGGTTATCAAACTCTAAACAATGATACCACCATGATTTTACTGTGGTACTTTTCTCGTAACTAAGCTTATTGCATATCTAACTAGGATACAGCCACAGTTTTACAATGGTATCTTATGGTAATTTTGGTTGTTATACTTTCGGCCATGACATTTCCATAGTTTTACTGTTATGTTCCTCTTAGGTTGCTTTATGGTTAAAATGTATGGTGTTTTATATGGAAGAAGGAACCGTAGTTTAGGTTTTTCCCCCAACTTACCATGGTCAAGGCTTTTCTCAATAAAAACATTCTGTCTCAACTATATAACTGTGGTAAGGCCTTATATATTTATCAGGGTCTGGATCAATAAACAGACAAACAGTTTAGATTTGTAAACCGTAAAGAAAATGTCCAGTGGAACCACGGAAAAAACACAGGGCTGTGTGTCTTTCTTGCGATCTCTTGTAATCTTAATCATCTTTAGCAGTCTTGGTCTTGTCTTGACAGGTAAAATTCTCAATCACATTTTGATCTCGGTTGGTGTTGGTCATGGTCTTGACTGAGGCAGTCTTGATCCTTTAAACACATTTAGTGCTGTTTGTCTTTTCTCTATATGACTGTTTACTGTATGATTTATAATCCCACTATCGGGTGTCACCCAGAAGAGGATGGGTTCCCTCTTGAGTCTGGTTCCTCTCATGTTGTCTCAGGGAGTTTTTCCTTGCCATGGTCGCCTTTGGCTTGCTCATTAGGGATCTAGATCTACATACGGTTTTCTGTATAGCTGCTTTGAGGAGATGTCCATTGTTAAAAGCACTATACTAATAAAATTGAATTGATTAGAACACTGTTATTCATTATATGATGTTACAGGATTAAATGCAATAAAACATTATGAAATGAATTACAAAAGCTCAGTTAGTGTGGCACATGCAACTTGTACTATATATGTAGTATAGTAAAAAAGTACAATAGCCGTCGTGTCGCATAATAGTAAGTTAATATTTATTATACCAAACATTTCTGCAACTCATTTCAGTTTAGTCACTTTCAATTGTGTTTGGACTGACATACTGACCATAGTAGGACAACTATGACAGACATGCCATAGTTACCATGGTTATTTGCACACAAAAAAAAAGTCAGCACCAAAAAGAGATGAGAATTTCCAAGCATATATTCGTTAAAAGATGTGGTGTTCATTTGAATCTGCTTTTACCCAAGCAAAGTAACACTGATACCATGCATGACACTAAGCAAATGAGTCTAACAACCGTCTCGACGCTGTGTTCTCTGTAATGTCTGTGCCATCCTACGTGAGCTGGTCATTAGCACCGCAGTAGGACGTAGCGTCTCTGTTTTGCATGTGGAAGCGTTTGCAGTAATCTGCTGGAGCTCCTCTTCCTGCAGCGATAGTTTTATCTGCACATGTCGGGCTGTGTCTCACTTCCTCCATGTGTATGGTTTTGGGTGTGAATGAGGGAGACCTTACAAGCATAATGTGGCGCCTTAGTGACTGATGGGGACATGGAGAACATTCTGGCCTTCCGTAACCTTCTGATCCGTCTTGGTTTGTTTTATTGATCTGAACACCGCTCAGGTGGGGTTCTTCTCTGACCTCAGGGCCCGCTGTTTCTACAAAGCACTATACAGAAGAGTTTCTGTTCTTTAACAAGTCACGGCCACCAGTTGAGCAACAAACTGACGGCTTTTTGACAGAATGTGTCGGATAACTGCAAGACGCCTCATGTCGCCCTAAATGGCAGAAACGCTGCCCTAATACAGAAGTTTCAGAAGGCCAAGTTTCAGGTTGACCTGTTAAATGAGGATGTTTTACATGTGACCAAGAGCCCGAGGTTATTTCCTAATGACATGCAGAGTGGTGAAACTGTCGCTCAAACCCTGTCGCCCTGCAGGGTGAACAGCTGGAAGCATGGGAAATGTGGCCGTGTTCACTCCAGAATGCACTTTCAGGCATTGTCCCACAGTGCTCAGCTGAACAAATGTGTTCAATCAGCCAAGACTTTTTTGGTGTCTGAAGTTTGCTTCATTAGTTTTGCATGAGGCTAATATAGCTACCAAGTAAAGGAAGCTTGCGGTCACCGGTTTAGCATCGTGAAAATTTAATTTAGACATGCAGTTATCACATACTCGTCTCAAACATTGTTTGACTCAGAAATACCATTTGCACATAACTAGCTTTATAAAATAGCAAAAGGAGAAAGAAGGTGATTTGACTGCTGCTACTGTAGTTATTATCTAGGCAACATATTTTTATTCATTTTTATAAATAACAGTGTTGCATACCGTGTCAGAGACCACATAAGCAAGTCTACTTGTGATACTGAACACCTCAACGTGCTTTGAGGCAAGTGCGATGATTAAGGCATGCAGTTTGCACAATGCAAAATAAATTGGGGGCAATAAGCTTCCTGTTAAAAGTTAGGTACATTTATCCTTGTGCAAAAGTAAAGACGCAAACTGTTCGACTACACTTGGGGATGATGAATTGCTTTTTTTATTTTTTTGGCCAGACTTTAATGCCATGTCTCAAAAACAGCCCATGCATATCAAGCATTAGGCATAGGAATGGCTGTAGTTCATATATCTGAACTATAGCAGGTCCGAATGAGTCACAGTTTTGTTGGTGAAACGACACAGCGGACAGGCCCTTCACAATGCTTTCAAACCGTTGCCCTATCATGACTCAGTGTTTATATACCTGGTCCGTGTGTACGTTTACTGATGTCCGGATAGCAAGCGCCCTCAGCACACCAGTCGGTCTCACTTATTTTGCTTTTATTTGTTTATTTGTTAAAGACGTACGGGCTGCACCACCAGGACGAGAACTCTGTGGAGATGTGCACATTCGTCTGCAGAGTCCACGAAGACGGTCCGGCTAAGCTGGCCGGCCTTAAAGTTGGTAAGTGTGTGCAAAGTACATTTAACACGCCGCCCTCTGTGTTTGGTTAGGCCGTCTGGTTCTAAACTGGTATTCGGCACCCAGGCTCGAATAACAGGAATAAGAAGACCCGCTAAATAGACTTAATGATGCAGGTAACCATTTTTCAGGGCTTGGGTAAGAGCAAAGAGCCTTATATACCGATACTGCCTTGTCATTGCTGCATTTCCTCCAGCAGAATACCAGCGCTAAAAGGGCTAAGGGCAGAGCTATGAAGGGAACCTAGCCAGGTTTGCTTTGCGCTCCACCCCGTCTTGTTTTGTTACCCGGAGGCCTCCTGTCATTGTGTCAACACTGAGGCAGATGCGTGTTTGCCTGCTGTTTGGGGGGAAAAGGCAAATATCACCCATGTGTGTTACCTGTTTTTCAGTCAACAGGCCCCGCAGCAGTCTGGTAGTAATGCCACACAGAGTTCAGGACTTTCCTTGCATGCAGTAAAGCCGGATGCTGTCATTCAGGCCAAATCTTTCAGCCTTTTTTGAAGATTTGCTTCAAAAATTTGTTCCTCAAACAAACCTTTTTTAATGTTTGGTGTTTATACAAAGATCCCCTTTCTACAATAACCTGAAGTGACTGAATAACCCAACAAGACCTCTAAAAAAAAAAAAAAAACTTTTTTAATGCTCTTTTAGTAGTGGTTAATGCTGACCAATAACCCAATGCTACAAAAGCTCACCTCACTTTTTGTTTTCTATAAACATGTTCCAGTCAGTGTTAAGAGTCTAACTAGTGCTATGATTTGTCTGGTGCTTTCCATCAGTGTTGACGCCTGAAGAAAATGTAATATGTGGCGTTTGCGTGCCTTTGTCACATCACTTCATTCATGAGGTTGCTTGCTTGATCCACAACAATCATAAGAGACTTAAAACTAACTGAGCAAGATCAGCTGTAATTCTGGTTGCCCCACATGACCTCCAGTTTCACTTCCTACATTCTCTGCATGCTTCGCTCTATTTTCCTCCTGGGCCTGCCTGTCGGACATCCATGACCTCATCACATTGGGTAGAAAGGCTTCAGCTTTGAAAAGGATGTCTCAAGGCTCTGAAATGTCTTACAAAATCAGAGTGATCTGCTTTTGGATACAATCCAAAACTCATTGCTGTGACGACTTCTGTGATTTGAACCAGCTGAGATCTTTTCTCTTTACAGCATGTTTTTAAAAGTAGGGTCAGTGATTTTTAAGTCAGACATGAAATTCCCCTCATCAATTAAATATCTACTCAGAGGAGAAACTCTGGTTTCTGTCGCTCCCCAGACACTGAAAAATGAAGAAAAACAAATGATACACAAACATCCAACCAATCAGGACAAAGGAGGCGTCACTACCTTGCCTGTAAATTCATAAAGCCCCACCCCCCCTACCGGCACTAGCTTTCAGGTTTTCTAGCATAGTGTTTTTTATTGTGTGGCTATGCTGGGAACACTGAAGCTATTTTCATTTAACTTCTGCCAGAATCACTGACTACACCTTTAACGCCGCTCTTCCATCTCATTGATTCACAGGTGACACCATCGCCAGCGTCAACGAAACTTCGGTTGAGGGTTTTCGCCACAAGGATATCGTCGAGCTCATCAGATCATCAGGCAACAGCGTTAGGTGAGCACTCTTTGTTGCTATTTAATAAAGCAAGATAGAAATCTGTTTCCTCTTGTCATTTCACTCCAAATTACGCAGTTCCAGTGCTTTTAGGACTTGATTAAAACCACACACAAACTCTGTATGGCTGATAAAAGATAAAAGAGCTGTGAAAATAAATGGAACCCCCATTTATACACTGAAAGGGGAGCAGGTGTTGGGTGAACCACATGAACTGCGAGCGGCACATGGCTTTCCTTTGTGCATGACCGTTAACACAATCTGCCTCGCACGAAGTGGCGCTGTAAATGTGAAAATCATCAACCCAGTAAAAAAAAAAAAAAAAAAAAGTCCCACCACATCATATCCGTGTCGCCAAAGTCGAACATTGGTCATGAAATCAGATCCATGTGTAGGGAGTAAATGCTTGTAACTCGCTAAGCTCTGACCCAGACGCTTGGTCTCTGTGGTGCAGGGTCTCATGTCAAATGTGGCTGTTCAAGTTCTTTTAATTGCTTTATTTTTTTTACATATTGAAACACAGGAAGCAATTTGTCACAATACTGAAGTGTAGTTTGATCATGTTACTTTGTCATTTCCAGGTTAGAGACTGTATATAGCAGCTCTATAAGGAAAGCAGAACTTGAAGCCCGCCTACAGTATTTGAAGGTAAAAAACAAACACACAAGCAGCAAACCAGCCAAGGGTCTCATTTATCAACCGTGCGTATGCATAGTTTTGTGCGTAAACCATGCATACTCGCGTTTCTATGCATGGAATGTGGTTTATCAAGTTATTGTTGTGCGTATATTTAGAACTGCTCCTCGTGTCTTTATGTAAATGTGTGTGGCCATGCACGAGCAGAGCAATTTAGAATGTGTAGGATTTATCAACGTCCATTGCGTACAGCTGTGCGTTCGCACGTGTGATTAAATGCCAATTTTTTTGTGTGTATTGGTGGTTTTTGCGCACAGATTTAGAACTTGTTCTGCGCATGCTTTGATAAATGAGACCCCAGGCTTTTTTTCATGTTCCTCATGAGTTATCAAGTCTGGCTGTGGCAATGCACATTAAACGCACACCAGCCTCACCCCAGTCCACCTCACACCCCACCTGTTACCATGTGCCTGTGTCCTCCTAATCCCCCTGACATACCAGCACACAGCTGAACGAGCACTTTTCGAACAGAAGTGCCGCTGAGCCACACATTCCTCTCAGCACAAGCTGTTCTGGTGAAAGAGCTAAAGCAGAAGTTGGCTTTAACATGATCACCACAGTGTTCTCCGTGTGTCAAAAAACAAAATCTATTGCATCGCTTGGGCATATCGCTGCTTTGTGGGTGATTGAGTAAATGTAATAAATGAGAAATGCAATATCTTATGCAATATCTTTCCATTCCTTGGCATGCATTGGACCTGTTTCATTACTGCACAGTTACTCTACCAGCAGTTATAGTTTCTGCATGGTCTTAAAGTGATAGTTTGGTGAAAAATCTAATTTACACAATTTTCTGCTTGCACCAAATGTAGACCATCAGCCCATTACTTTTGCACTGGAGCTACAAGGCTAATTTAGCTAACAAGTAATGGAAGTCTGTCTCACCCAAAATCTTTTCTGTGAAATATCTGCCTCAAACCGCATTTAGTTATTCAATAATGTTCCAGTAGACTCGCTGTGATCTATAAAAATTAATTAAACCTTGTAGATGAAGGCTGTAACTGTATAGCGGTGGCCATCTTGGACAACCAGAGTCACTTTTTGCCTTCGCGCAAGACTCAAGGCCTCGCCTCCTGAAGTTTGTAGGCTTAATTGTACAGATGTGGATGAAGATATAGTTTTCACTTTAAACTAAAATCATTTATTTAAAAATGAGATTATGTAGCATAAGAATGTCATTTGAAACAAGCATATAAAGATTTGGAAAGGTATATGCGTAGAAGATTTTGGGTGAGAGAGACTACTGTTTCTTGTTGGGTACATTAAGCCTCATAGCTCTAGTGCAAAACTATGGTCAGCAATCGTCAGACTTGGTTGATTGACTACATTCGGATAAGTAGAACATTGGGAATTTTTGATTTTTTTTAACAAACTGTTCTTTTAAACACTTTATTTCTTAAAACTGTAGGCTACTAATTAAATACTGACATTCAAACAAGTTACAGTCAGGAACAAAAGCCAAAACATGGGTAAGACTGTCTGACTAAAACTCACCACTTCTATTTTTTTTGTTTGTTTGTTTTTTGTTTTTTTGGAATTACAAAAGCCTCTGTGTTCTCATTTGTTCTTCTTGTAATGCAAAAAGTCACTCTGTAAGCACGCTAGCCGTGACACCAGATGCCCTGTGGTAATCTGGCTTTGTCATTCTGTCTCTCCAGCAAACCCTGCATGAGAAGTGGGACGAGTACAGATCGCTGATGGTGCAGGAGCAGAGACTCGTCCATGGTGAGGCGTCTTTAGTGTTTACCTCACCGAGCGTGAGTCATTAAGAAACAGCATCTTACAATAGCGCCTGGTCTATACAGAGGCTCAGTGGGTTTATGTATAGCATGCAGTGCTGTTGGGACTGATGAGAAAAGTGCTGCAGTGCAGTCGCATGCAGTAGCGTGCGTGTGTTTACTCACGCCTCTGCATGCGTAGTCATAAAGCACGGCTCATAATCCAGGTGTTTCTGCTAGCGTGGATTAGATTTGAGGAGCAGATGCTATATTAGTGGTTGTGTATGCTCCTGCTGCTTTTAATATAGTGCACTGAGGTTTAAATGCTGAAGTAATTTTCATCAACCTTTTTTGTTATGTAAAGTTTGAATTTGAGCATATAAGAAAATGTGAAGGGAATTACTGAAATTTGAAAAGCCTAAATGTTGTAAAAATGGTTTCATGCTTTCCCAAGGTGTAAAAGTTGACAAAAAGATGTGTTAAACAGATTTTTCAAATGATGACATGCAAACTGTTTAGACCTATTATTGAGTACAGTAGGCAATGTATTTTTTTCGTATGATGATCTGGGGAAATTCATGAATAATTACTGAGTGGATGAAGCCACATACGCTCATTAATTATTCGTGAGAAACATAACCACACATGATTTTGTCTAATGTGTCCTGCGCCATCTCCTGTCCCAGGCATCGTGATGAGCGACGTGGCTGTGTACGAGTCTCTGGAGTCGGCCGGTGTGTACGGCAGCCTGGGCGCGCCGAGCCCTCTGGCCCTCCGCGCCCTCCGCTGCACGAGCAGCACCAACAGCAGCGCGAGCCACCTGAGCGAGGACGACCTGCTCTACCAGACCTGCATCTACCAGGCTAAAAACGCCAAAGGAGACGCCGAGGACGCCAGCGATGGCTCCACCACCCTCGAGGACAGGCCACAGCGTGCACGCCACCGTCTGCTCCGGCCCACCAGCGAGTTCTTCGCCTCGGCCAAGACATCGCTGAGCCGCAGCGCCAGCACACGCAGCTACCTGAGGGACTCATCATCAGCATCCTCCTCGTCCGCGGTGCCCGGTGGGGAAAAGCAGCAGTGTGGTGCATTCAGCTCGCTACAGAGGAAACCCAAGCGCACAAGCATAAGACGCAGGCTGCTCAAATACATCCCAGGCCTGAACCGAGCTCTGGAGGAGGAGGAGAGCAAACTGTGAGCCACTCGGGACCAAAAGACTCCTGCGCGCGCGCGCACACACACAGCCAAAGACTGCAGCCTAAACACCAGGAACATTCCTTGATAGTCAGACTCCAAGGACAACCAAAAGAATGCGGCCTTGAAGTAGACATACAAACACAGCTTAACGGGATACGCCATCCGATAAGCAACTGTTGATCCGTGTTTGAATTGCTGTTTATATGTTTAAAAATTTCCATTGGAAATTTATTTTTGGGAAATTAATTGTCCATCTCCGTTTATTAGAAAACATGATTAAGTTGTTGAGTGCTTCAGTATAACTACTAGATGAATAGCCATAAATTCACTCAAAACCAAGACTTTTTAGTGATTAACTGTAAATAGCAAGTTAGTTCCACTTTATTTTATGTTGAAAAATTGTGTTAAGAAATTGAAGTTGACTTTAGTTCACCTGGCCAATTTCTGATAGCAGTTATACTTTGGTAAAGTCAGCATTTTGAAGCTCTTAATTTTTAACATCATAAATCATGGAGATCTATTGTGTATCCTTTAGTCACATGCAGACATGCAAACATCCAAAGACCAAAACGGAGATTAAAAAAATAATTGGGACCAAAACTCCCAATTTGAAAAGCCAAAGCAACTAAACATGTCTGCTTATTTTCAGCACTCTGTTAGATTTACAGCCCCAAAACTGTTGTTGCTGGCGTGAAGACTCTGCAATCTTTAGTCAGTGAACCTTTGCCTTGTACATAATTTTCTATAATTTATTTATTTATTTTGACTTTTTTTTTTTTCTTTCATAGTTTGTGATCAAGGACTTTTTTTTATTAATATTATTTTTTAAGTGTCTCTTTTGGCATGTTCTGTGTTCATTCATGTCTTTTCTACTCTGGGGTGAAAAAAAAAAAAGGAGAGCCTGATGCAAAAAAAAAAAATCTCAAAATAAATGTGTGATATCCTCAGTTCTATCTTGTGTGTCCTCGCTTCACACCTCCTATGGGAGTCTTTGCTTTTTATATGGTTCACATTGGTGCTTTTCTTGGTTTTGGACAGAATTCCTGAAATAACATTAATTTGAACTCGTACAGTACTGTGAAAGTCAAAGACCATTCTTTTTAGTTTATTCAGTTTTCAATCAAATGGCCATTCAGTACTTATGGTTTAATTATTTGGTGGTAAACAATAATGATGGGAAAATTCATTTACATTCATTCCATTTTCAGTCAAACAGCCGTGCAGTAACGCATTATTACCTTTTTGGTGTCGGACAAAAATCCTGTAAATGTGAATTTAATCTACAATTAACACTGAAACCTCCAACACTAAGTATAATAGTTTTATCACACAAAGGTCTTCAACACTAACTACAGTATGAAATTTGTAATATTGAATTTTTGTTTCCACCCTGCTGCTAATTCCATTCATCCAATTTCATGCAAGTGGAGTTCATTTGCATAAATAAGTTATAAAACTATTATATTTGGTGTTGGAGGTTGGGTTTGTAGCTTTTTGTGAGGACCAAATGTACCATAATGATAATTGTACATGAGAATTTGGAGGTTAGCTTTTATTTGAAAACTAAACCTAAAACTAAAAGGGACAAATAGTTTTATTCACTGAGGTTAAGGTTAGGGTTGGGTTTAGGTGTAGGATTGTCTCGCAAGCCAGACTTCTAGCCGTCTTAGGCGGTCTGGTACTTTTCGTAACTAAACATGGGCAAGAACCGCATGCTTTAACAGGAATACGCTGTTGAGATATTTTGACCAGCCAACCACATTTACTCACCAACAACTGTTTCAAACAAGACTTTCTAATAACTTTTAAAGATGTGATCCCGTGAATGCTTTTCAATGAAGTGATTATATCTTGCTCCGAAAAGCCTTTAAGATGCTGAAGCCTGTGGCCAGCTAAGTGTACAAAGGATATAAGATGAGCCGTGGGCGGAGCGTCTGAGGCTGAGGCTAGGTGTAGGCATAGTGTGTGTCTGTGTGAGATGAGATGCATTCCTCTAGTTCAGGGTTCAGGACTCGCAAGGTCCTTCAGCAGAACGAGACTCTGGGTGTTTATAGCCATCGTTCTTTGAATCGCTGAGGATGAAATGCATTGGAATGTGTGAAAAAGAGTGACCCCGAAATTCCTCCTCTGTTCTCTACCTCTAGGCCAGAGCTGAACCTTGGCCTCTGCGAGCTCACAAAATAACACATTGCCATGGTGCTTTGTGAATATTCAAGGGTTTTGGCAGAAGGGCTTTCACCTCAGTGTCTTGCCTGACCTGGAAGGTCATGTAATCCCCACCACCACCCCACCCCTCAACTCTTTTCATTCTTTCTCTATCTCTTTGTGTTCTCCCACAATTGGTGCCAATTGGATCATGGGGCTGTTTGAATGGCCATCAGTGACCTTTGGTCATGCAGCATAGCCGGGCTTTGGTTGTACTACTGTTTACACCGAGTGACAGAGGAAAATGGGGGGTAAATTGGCGGTTGACGTAAGCGATTACGATTTACGTTTGGGCTTTTTGGAGCATTTGGAGTGATGAGGGCTCTTAAAAGGCCTCAATACGTAACGGGTAAATGTGAAAGGCCCAGATGAATGACGGGCAGGGAGTCGGTGCAGGATAATTAGCACAACTAGTAGAGAGGAGGTGGTGGTATTAGGAGTATGGTGTAGGTGTGGCTGCTTATAATCCTTATTTATAGTAACAGGTGTGCGTTTGTGTGCGAGGTTGGTATAAGGTATGCATGCATTTTCCATGGGTGTGTGGTTGATGACTTAAATGTGACACTCTGCAAACAACAGCAAAACAGTCATGTGATTGTTGGGCAGCATAAACACAAGACAACACATGAAATCCTGAGTTTTTATGAAAGCAAGAAGAGGAAATCAACCCCGTGATGCAGAAAGCGCTGCCTCATTCTGTCCACTACACACAAAGGCTTTTGTACTTGGGTCACAATCACTGGCAGGCAAACCTAAGGAGGAAATCCAACGATTCCCTGGAGTTCGCAAAAAGCCCGGTTGGTCCTTCAACCTCCTCCCACCAGCGCACAAATACTGTCCGAGAGTGTGTTCCTAATTACGCACTGCTGCGTGTGCTGCAATGAACAGAAGTTTCCAACATAAGGCCTCCATTGTAGTGGACTTCCTAGCATTTGTGTTAGTGTTTTTTACCTGTGTTTTTTTGGCAGCAGCTGAAAAGTAGAGGTTGCATAGGGCGGGTCTGTTGAACTGCCATCCTGCGGCAGAACTCCAACACATGTGGAGTTGCCAGACAGCAACCAATTAATAAATATGATGTATTTATGATGTATGAATGATATACAGTCAAGCCGGAAAGTCTGCACACCCCTTTCACCTTCTCCACGTTTCATTACATTACAGACTTATTCT
>JAOUQW010000016.1:2509032-2521449 GCA_028565825.1 Olivaichthys viedmensis
TTGATCTCAATTATTCACTTTCCGTTTATGTTTAAATACCCGCTGGTTTCAGTTTATCGTCGCAAAGTCTTGTCGTGATTTCGTGCCGTCATTCTGAGCGTTTCTCTGTATCTAGTTCCTGTGTTTCCAGTCTAGTGTTCTAGTGTTCTAGTGTTCTAGTGTCTGTTCTTCCCGTTTAGTTTGCTTGTTTGTTCCTTTTGTGTTTTGACTTCCTGATCTTGACCCACACCTGTGCCCGCACCACGATGATGGATTTGCCTGTATTACGCCTGTCTGCCTGTTACCTGACCCTGCTCTGGAATATGATGATGATTTATGGATTAACCCTGTAAATAAACACGCCGAACGTCCGCACTTGCGTCCTGCCTCTTCTCCCGTGCGGTACACGTTACACTACATCCTTTCTTTTTTAAATTTGTCTGCTAAATGCACCAGTAAAGCAAAGAGAAAGAAAGAGACAAAAAAAGGTAATAAATAAATAAATGGGGAAAAAGTCAATTATATGTACTGTATATATGTGTATATTTTTGGGTTTTGTAAACTTTATACTTTTTAAACTACTTAAAAAGTATGAAACTTTTCCGTTGAAACACACTGACAGAGTCCTAACACACATTCATTGTCTCTCTTCTTTTCTTTTCCTTTTTTCTTTTATAATATTAATAATAATAATAATAATGTATTGTTTTTATTTATATAGCGCTTTTCATTTTCACTTCAATATGTTGAGTTTGTATCAAAGTGCTTTACATATAAAAGATCAGAAAGTTAAAACAAAGTATTTATGATGAAGCACATTAAAGAACAAAGTGCAATAACTAATGAATGAATATAAATATAGTGTTAGTGCTATAAATCATGAAAAGTTTATTTAACAAGATAAAAGCTGTGAATAAACTAAATTAAACATGTATTTAATCTGGATTTAAAAACAGCTATAGAGTTATAGAGAGTTCCTAATGTTCTCTGGAGCACTGTTCCAGAGTTTAGGGGTGATATAAGAAGAACATGTTCCACCGGCTGAGCTGTGAGTGATGCTCGGGATTAACAGTAGACCTGCCTCAGCTGAGTGAAGTCGGGATGGGCTGTACTGCCTCAGAAGATCAGCAAGATACGCCGGAGCTAAAACTATTTAGAGCTTTAAACGTCACGAAGCTAAGAACCCTTAACTGTCCAAAGAACCATTAAGGAATTATGTGTATGTAATCAGAATCAGCCATCCATCACTTTTTTGATTGCGCCAAATTGGAGTCAAACCAGCACTGAACAAACACTAAACTTGGAAGCTGACACCCGAGACAGGGTGAGCATGAAGGATAGCAGAGGTGAATTAGGATGAGGCCAAAATCCTTCATCGCCTCGCTCCTGACAGGTCTAGAGCATCTCTCCTGTATAGTGCACTCATCCTTGATCCTTGAAGTGTCCAGCCGCAGCCCAGATGCCAGCTGTCTTCATTCTCTCCTCTTTCAGACGATCCTCCAACCGAGGCATTTTTTTTCTTCCATTAAGGGCTGCGGCACAGAAGCTTTTTAAAAGAGCAAAAGCTGTAAGAAGCCGATTTGATGCCACATGAAAGGGGCCTGTCTGAGCTGTCATACACTGCCACATCTAGAACATGTATACATAAACTGTTTGCTACAGAGAGACGGGGAAAAGAGGGGGAAAAGAAAATGGAAGAAAAGGAAAGAGAGGGAGTGAGAGTGGAGGAGAGAGAAGCTTCTGTTCCCCGCTCTAACCATTACACTTCATCAAAAGCAACAGAGAATGTCCCACTGGGGTCAAGTGCTTGTCTGGGAGATTGAATGCACACTGCAACCCAAACACACACACACACACACACACACACACACACACAACCCTTACAGCTCGCTGTGTTGTCTTCTTTTGAAAAATTTGCTGTGAACGTTAACCACCTGACGGCAAACCTCCGCCAGTTTTCACACCGTTCTCCGTCTTGTGGAGTGTGTGTATGTGTGAACGCATGGTATGTGTAAAAGAGGCCCAGACGTGGTGCTCAAAGCTAATGAGCACAGGCCTGTGAGTGGCTGTATGTGGGTCAGCAGACGAACACGCTTCGTCCCACTGTGGGAGTTTTAATTAGACAGGAGCATCAGGTAGCTGCTCGCCAACACGCTCACGTCCATACTTCCACACTATCAGTGTGTATTACTGTAAGTACATATTGGTATTAATATTTCTGCCCTCTTTAAAAAAACAGAGAGGGTTTCCAAGTAGAAACTAAGAACCCTTAACTACCCACTCTTCCTTGAAGAAACCCTATTTTCTATTCACATTTCTGAATGTAGCTCGAACTTCAATAACCAACAGGAGATATTCAGCATTTCTAGGTTTCACATAAATTCAGACTTTTTTCGAGTACAAACTCCCCCTAAAACTCAAGCATACATTGATTACTTCTTGTTGAGTAAGAAGTGACATGGTTTCATTTTCTAATTCCATTTCTATCTGGCATTTTCACACTTGACCTGAATACTTCTGTACCCTTGTGTATCGATTCTGGGCTTGTTTGGAGGAAGCATCATCATCATCATCATCATCATCATCATCATTGCAGGTTTGTTTTCTCACCACGAAAAGAGGAAGAACCAAGATGCCTCCAAGAAGGTAAGAATTGCAAAAAAGGAAAAGCACTCAAGGAGGATGCAGCAAAATGCTTGAGAATAACAGATAAGCCTGTATTCCAAGCAGCCCAAAATGCTAGCAAAGGCGTTGTTACGTTGCGGACATTATGAGCTTGGAACACTATAACTGTCATAATTGACAAAGTTCATATAAAGCTTTCCCTAGTTTTTATTTTTTGTTGGAAAAGTTTGGTTTCTTGGATGATTAAAAGTACTGGATTTCTAAAGGGTGCTACTTGGAAGCCTCCCTGAAAGAAAAAAACAAACTCTTTTGTAGATGGGGTACAGCAAATACAGTAAATGAGAGTAGGCACGATGAAGATGACCAGATTTTCGAAAAAGTAACTTCATTAAACTTAGAACACAAGATTTAGCAAAGCTAATAGGCCACTTTTCTCTGCTAATACACAGCCAGGTGACAAATGAAAGGAAGAATTTGAATAAATGAGTGCATCCACAGGGCACGAGGGGTCACTGAATGGTTTAATGAGGATGAAAATGATGTAAATCATATGCTATGTTCTTCGCGGTCACCAGATCTCGGCCCAATTGAACACCTATGGGAGATTTTGGAGCGACGTGTTAGACAGCGGCTCTCCACCACCATCATCAAAACATTGATTGAGGGAATATCTTTTGGAAGAATGATGCTCCATCGCTCCAGTACAGTTCCAGAGACTTGTAGAATCTTTGCCAAGGTGCATTGAAGC
Source organism: Olivaichthys viedmensis (assembly GCA_028565825.1). Classification (NCBI taxonomy): domain Eukaryota; kingdom Metazoa; phylum Chordata; class Actinopteri; order Siluriformes; family Diplomystidae; genus Olivaichthys; species Olivaichthys viedmensis. Next base: position 2,512,385 of record JAOUQW010000016.1, read on the forward strand.
TGTTTTGGCTGCTCGTGGTGGCCGAAAACCATACTAAGACACTTTATGTTGTTTTTTCCTTTAGTCAGTCACTCGTCTGTATATACTGTATATACATGCATGTATATCGACCTATAGAACCAATAAACTATTCAGTGTAGTGTGATGCTGAAATAACCGAAACTCTGCGCTACAGTCTAACTTAATTTCACTGTATTGTAAAATGAACTGTAAGTTAGTCTGTAATAATTTATATTTTTTGACCACTTTGTAATTATTATTACACAAAGAGCTACATGCAGTTGATATACATCCCGCTTAAATGATGTGTACATAAATGCTTTTGACATCAGTTCTCCTTTAATTATGATAAGTCACATGAGGGATGAGAAAAGGACACATTTACTCTCAAATTATTCCCATGATCTATTCACACAGTTTGTGAATTATAGACAACTCTTAGTAAGAAGCCTTTCAGACCACTCCAGGGGGAAAGGCTAAGCTGTCACTGACCTCATAGTAATTAGACAAGGTGTGACAAGGTTTGTTTATTGACGCAGACAGAAAAATTTAGGATACCCATCAAGAAATAGTCAACACAGTTTGAAGCACATCACTACTATTCAGATGTAGGCTTAATGCAAATACATATAAAATATCTGACAACAATGTAATTCCCATTCAGTAACTGTCCTATAATAAACAATCTTGTCTGAAGGGCTCGATTAGAGAGATTTAGTATAAAGGTTACTTCACTTTAACAAAAAACACTTAGCATTAATGACGATAGAATTTTAGACTGTGTGTTTGAAACAGATGAGGGGAAACACGCTTCTTTTCCTTTGCCATAAAAACAATGTAATGTTGTCTCACTTGACTTTCACATTCATTTTGCTTAAGAAAGTGATTTACCAATATCAAATTGATCATTTATTTAATGATTGTTTAGTTCAACAATAAACTTCATCAGCCATATCCTAATGCGGTGCAGTTTGGGAATACAAATGGCAAAAAATAGCTATACTGTACAAATTCCAAAGATTCCCTCTCAAAAGCTGTACCTATTAGGGTGCAAACGTTTGTCACTGGGGTAGTACCTTCAGGAGTACGTTATTTGTACCTTTAGTTACCTGGAAAAGTGAATGTAATGTCTTTTTAAGGCAGTGTACCTTTAAGTGTGCCTTTAACTCAATTAAGGTGCATAATTGAACTTTAAGAACCACTGTTACACTTTTGAGGGTACTTTTAATTCAATTCAATTCAATTCAATTTTATTAGTATAGCGCTTTTAACAATGGACATTGTCACAAAGCAGCTTTACAGAAATCCGGATGTAGATCTAGAGCCCTACATTATTCGTATCTTGGGAAACAAAAGATTACTTATACACCTTTTTTCAGACATATTTATTTATTCAGTAGTGAAGCCACTAAAAGGTCAAAGAGAAAAAACATTTATAGAACTGTAGAAGTCCAAAATATTTGTTCTAATGCTCCTGTACACACATGGAGCAGAATCTGCACAGGTCTGCCTTGTGAGGCAGAGCAACATGCTTGGCACGCTAAGCTACTAATGGTCATGTGACAAGTGAAAAATGTGATTTGCCCTTAATCAGGGCGTAAAACAGATGGTGGTGGAGAGGTATATGTAATGGAAGGCAAAGGGGAGTAATCCAAATTAGAGATTAGAATTACATGCTATATCACTGACCTCAATCCTGGGTCAGACCAAGCCATAAACACCCACCAATACAAGATACAAGCATGTAGCTACAGTACACACGGACCATTATCATAATCACCAACATAAAAGCCTCTTAGTTTTCTAGGGCTTTTGAAACTCTGAAAACTTCACAGTCTGCAGTATGTCCTAGCCACTACTCTAATTATTCTGTATTACAACAAGATCCAGATTTGTCCAATCTTTGATCACAGAAAAGGCTTGTGAGGATTTGAATGGCTCAGCTGTGAGGTCTGCTACCCATATCTCTGTATATCAGCTAATCCGGCTCTATAAATGTGTAATGTCAAAGGTGACCAAAATGTCAGGTTTCGTGGAAGGAACAGGTTTCATGGAAGAAAAGGTTTGTCTGAGAATAGCAGCATAATCAAGATGGAGAGTGAAAGGAAGCGATGCTCCTGGGAGAGCAGTGCCAACCCAACAGCCTGCACCCTCCCCACTGAGCACGCAAAATTCTTAAAGCAATGACAAACTCTGAAGAAAGAGGGAGCGAGAAAAAAGGGAGGTTGGAGGAAAAGGTCACTCCCGGTGGTAGAGGCTGTCAGGCAGCGGCACAGTGCTGAGGAGTGATGTGGCATTAGGAGCTGACAGAGCTGCAGAAAGGCACGAGAACAGAGGAAATGTCAAAGTAAAATAACAAACACACGCATGCATAAATGCTAGCATGACAGTGAAAAAAAATAAAACTCAGTTAGACGTTCCTGTCCAAACAGAAAAAGTTATGCAATAAACAGATAAGGTGTACACACACACAATGTTCCAACTTAAATGCAAACAAACAAAGAACGTTTTGTGATATTTACTAGCCATTAATATCTGTACAAGGAGAGCCAGTAATGAGAAACATTCACTGATTATAGATCCACCTCATTGCAACAATATTCAACAGTTTTTAGTCTCCCATAGTCGGGGACCCCAGCTGTCTGTGACCTATGAGCACAAAATCACTATGAACTACTATTGCCATAGCTGTTATAGTTCATTTGAATTGAATGGGTTTAAAAGGATGCCGGATGCCTGTCACACTAATCTGTTTCTTATGGGATGTTGCTAAAGCTTAAGAACTTATAAGCAAATTTGAATAAAACTGGGAAAAGTGCTGTTAATATGATACAAAATGTTCTTAAACTTATAAAACAACGTAACTGATTTGGGTTCTGCGGGTTGAAAGTTCATGGGAAAAAAGCTCCAATAACTAAATATGATTACATATTTGCCTGAAATGATCATATGGGAGTTTGAAAAAAAGTTTGAGAAACCCTGACCTAAGTGATTAGTGTTTTTACACAAAATCTAAATTTTGCTGATGAGTCACAGGGAACACTGTTCCAAAAAAGCCTCGTTGGACTGTTTCAGTCTCACAGAAAGAAAGCTCTTTATTTTAATCCCAACATCTTCCTCTTAAATTACAGTAAACTAGGGGAGGTTTGCTCGACACATGCAGATTTAGCTTAGTCTGGACATAAAAATGCTTTGATAGGGAAATTTAGTCCATGATTAATTTTACACCTTCTATGAAAAACTTTTGGTTCATTTCTCAGTACAGGGAACTGTCTTAATCACACATATGCTACAGATGCGATGGACACAGAATAAGTTGAATAAACGCTAAAGTATTTCTTTAAGCCTACAGGCTTGTTAAGCAGAGAAGAAAATATAGTTTTTTTTTTAGCCGACTGCAATTCTGCATTTTAACAAAGCAGTCTTGAGTGATTGTCTTCAATGATGTTAATCTCAGAACCAGATAGCATGTTTACAGTTTTACTGTAGGCCTGTGTTATTGCTAGAAAAATAATGCATTGAAGAAATAAATAATAAATCATTTTTGAGCCTGTAACGATACATGACAGTCTTCTACACTTTTTTTCCTGAAGTCAGCTTTTAAAAATTTATTTTGAAATCAGCCTTTAACATCAGTCTGTTCTCAGAGGCGTCGTTACATCATGACACTCCAAACTCACTGTCATGTGGACGCTGACCCACGGAACCAAGGGGTCAAACACGCCGGGGTAAATGCAGTTAGATCCGTGTCTCAGTCATGTCATGCACTGATGCGCAAACACACCAGTCAGACGGACGATGTGATTGTGTAAAGCTGATGCCTCATGAAAGTCACAGGTCTGTGATTTCATACAGGCCTGATTTGGTTTATTGTGGTGACTTCCTTCCCATTTTAAGGCCTATCGATATCATGACCCAACATTATTAACAAAGAAACATACATAATACTTTATTGCTCGATCAAGTTCAATATTATTCACTGACAATCACCCACAGCAGATGTGTTGTCTTATGAGTTTGAACAGAATTACACCTTCCCTAGTCAGATGTTCAGAGATGCTTAGACAAGAGGCATTGCTCTGTCCAGCCACTGGACTTATCTGTTTTTTCTTGCCCTAATTAACTCACACTGCTAATTCAGTTGTTTGTGAATTCACAGTCTGTAGGGATCATAGTCTATGTGCGTGCGTGTTTCTGCCCATTCCCCGGACGCCCCTCGTGTCCCCAGAGCGCCAGACTTCAGCCATGCATTTTGGAGTAACAGCTGCAGTACCTTTCCATCATTCGCAGGACAGAATGGCCCCTCGATCCAGTGGTGTGTGAGGAAAAGGAAGTGACAGGCGCTTTTACCCCCATCCCTTCTTTTTTGTTCAGCCCACCGTTTCGAAATGATGATTGACAGCAAAAGGCATTCTGAGCACTGCCGCACCATGGCACATTTGTACAACAGACAAAATATTGCATAACAAGACAGTGATGGGAATTGACAATCTGAGCTATGGGCTGAATATTACAATAATAGGCCTCCCCCCCCCCCCCATGAAAAGTTTTGTGCCTTGACAGTGCTGGTATACGAGATAAGTGATTAAATATTTTAGTCTGTCCTGATGCTGTGCTCGTCTCTCCAGGGTAAAATGGTGGTTTCGCAGTAAGACTGAGAGCTCGGATGATGCTACCACAGCTGAATTAGGAAATCACAGAACTATCTATACAAATGAAATCACCATTTGTAAGTAGTGCTTTCTTAGCTGGTAATGTTTTTTTTTGTTTTTTTTTAGATAACACTGACAAACAAAAACATACAGTACAGATACATTTTTGACTCCCAAGGTACAAACTAATGTACCCTCAAAAAGGTACAACAGTGCTCCTTAAGGAATACTTAAGTGTTTTTCAAAACTAATCTCTATCTACCACAGATGTAGTATATGTGTGATTACCATGGACAATGATTTTGTGTCAAAATTTATATCGATATGAAATCTGTAAGTGAAATCTAATCCTACGTCATTACGAAAATGTCACTGCACTGCATTGAGCATCGGTTCTTAAAGGCAATGAGAGGAGCTGATATAATTGGATATTGCAGCAGCAGGGGAGAGAGTGGAACAATAACACATTTTGTATATTGGCAAATTTCTTAAAGTATGTCTTAGTTAGACTAACAATATTCTCACACATGAAACATTGAAGTCTTTGCTATGATTAGATGGAATAACTACATTTCTGAACATTTCAAGTCATTAGCAATTCAACCTAAAATATAGGAAGTGAAATGTTACAACTTGCCCCATTGATGGGGTTCATTGTAACATGGCATGGGTTGGTTTAAAAAGCACTTATATTTATTCTATACAATTCATTATGCTACTAGTCAAATAAAATGTTCAGTACAACCACTGATCATATTTAGTTTGATAATATTTTATATAGTTCTATGTTTTGCCATCAATAGATTTCTTATCTTGTCACCTATCGTCGAGCTACACTGGGGTCTTCACGGTCCAGACCTCCAAGAAACTGCATTTTCAGCTACATTAATCAAAATGATAGAATATTTCTAATTTCTCATGTTACATTGTGTGATTTAGGCTAGACCTAATCTGATAAGAAAATCAGATCAATAATATTGATGACAAGCTATGATCATCTTACACATTTTACTTTATTAAATTCAACCATATTTAACAAGTTGTTTGGACACCTCTGATCCTGCCATCTCTAAAATCTCCCTGGGCACTCCCTTATCTGTTGTCCCTCTTTCTCCTTCTCATGAGATAAAGATAAGAAGTATGTTGTTCATTATTTTTCTTATGTTTATTAAATATACGTTTTATATCATTTGTGGGTAGTTTGTGTACAGTTATTTCTTACATTTCTTGGCGATATCATCAACAGAACATTGTGAATATGACTGGTAGGCAAACTGGTAGGTGGCATAGGGTAGAGGCTGGATGTTTGTTTGTTTATCTAGCCCTGCTATGTACAAAGAAAAAGAAAAAGCATGCTGATCAACACGACACTGATTAAATGATATACATTTGGATTATTTGACATGGACCAGAAACACAACAATCCAAAAAAAATTCTAGCATAATTATTCACTTTCGAGTATTTAAAATATAGATTTTTGAACATATCTCCGAAAGTTTTGATCCGGTTCCTTCAGCTTTCTGCCTAAACGAAGAGGGGGTGATCATCGTTCTTTTACAGGAAATAAGTCGCAGTACCTCCATGCACCCATATAAACAATCCCACGCGTCATTGTTAGTTTGTTCCCCGCTCGCCCCTACGCATAACCACACCTCTTAATTATGTAGTCATTCAAACCCCGCCCCTTTTTACACCCCTGCCGATGGTGACGAAAATACCAGAATTATAATCTGCAATGCCGCAATCTTACGACCATGATCATGAAACGAAAATAGGGCCCGATACCTTTTACACAACTATGAATCATTAGCTTGCATTGGCTGCTGTTTAATTTCCCATTCAGCTCGGTTAAAACCAGAACACACAGTGGTATGACACACTAACTAAACTGGACCAACTCAACTGTTTGCACTGTTAGTTTTTGTTTCAATAGTACCCAAGAACGGCATTTTGAAAAGGTCAGCGAGCTGCAGCCTCAACCGCACACCCCCCCAGCCAAACACACCACCAGGTGAAGCTACTGTCAAGCTGATGTCTGGTGAGATTTAAAGAACCTTCATGATCTCGGTTACAGCTTTTAACTCCTGCCTTTCCCAAGGCTCAGAAGAAATGATCTGCACAGCTGAGTGCTTTATGTACTGTGAGAACAAAACATTAGGGATGTGTTCCCTCAGTTTGTCAGGAGCGGTCAAGTTGTCTACAGGGACCCTGATAGGCTACAACAAGGGCACCTAATTAACAGATTTACAATTATTCGTTTAGAAGATGCTTTGATCCAAAGTGACTTGAAATTCAGATTGGATCAAGCCTACCATAGAGCTGAGTAGGTGAGGTTGGTAAGGACATTCACTTGTAGGTTCATGTCTTAGTTTCACACCGAAATTGCCACAGAAGCCAAACACCATGCAGGCAGCTGCAATCAATATACGTAGATATCCTGACATTCAAATATTGTTCACTATTAAACAGGCACCCAACATGTGCAATAAAACAAACCTCACGCCACAGGCCTATATGGTTGAAACTAAAAATGCACAAACCTGGATTAATCACACCAATCTATCGATTTCCAATCATCCTGCGTCTAATCTAGACATTTACTAGCACATGGAAAAAAAAAAAAAAGTTTAATTATACATGGGTGAGCAGTTGTCTTATGTCAATTGTGACCAAATGCAACAACTTGTTTCTTTTGCTATTCTGGAAGGGAAGCTACTCATAGGAAGCTTCTAGAAATATCTCCTATAGCCCATTTTCCCCCCACAGCTACACTTTTTATGTCTTGTCTAAAGTGCTAATATCTGTAGCTGCCTCAAATTGCATACTATGACCTAATACTTAATAGTAGTTACTATAGTATTAAATCTAAATGATTTGTACACTGAACACACTTTTCAGTGGATCTGCATATGGGCACATTTAGTTTAAAGGAAATAACAAACAAAAAAAGACCGCTATGTAAACACTATTACCAGATTCTGTTCAGTGCTCTCCAACATTACCTAGGCATCTTAACTTTTTCACTTTAACCAGTTACAGTTTTGAGCTGGAGACAGAAGCAATGCCACACACCTCCCCTTCTGTGGTGCATGACGGGTCAGGTTAGTGCCAAAAAGGTTAGGTTAGTGCCAATTTGTTCAGCAAATTCAGTCTAATTTATTATTATTATATTTGTTTATTTCTTAGCATGAACACAGTTTACAGTCAGTCCACGCAAAGCTCACCTAGAATAGTACAGATGTAGGCAATTTGAAACACAACTGAAGAAGATTTACCAGTTGAAACCAATTAAACACCCTTATATTATACACCGTTTATTTAAAAAAAAACAACAACAAAAAAAAAAACACACCACATGACATTGGTAGCTGATCAAAGTTGGTGCCCTCTACAATCAGGAAATTAAAAAAAAGACACCATGTTCTTCCTATAAATAGGCTGTTGGACTACAGGGGAAGGGAGAAAAAAAAAAAAAGGGACTGGCGCCAGATATTCTGACTTCCTGTCTCCCGTTTGTAAAGAGCCACAACCATATCTTGGTCAAAATGTAAGTAGGCCTTTGTAAAACTGTTTTCGCAATGTTTTTAATGCTCAGGACATCCCCATCCACCACTATTTAGCCAAAAGTGTCTGCGATAATTAAGACACTGGTCCAGTTTAGCATCCCCATATAGGACAAAAACACAAACTAGAAACAACAAGATCACTTATATATATATATATATATATTTAAAAAAGGTAATTAGGTAATTAACTACATCTTCAGTTGTAAACAAAATTTAAGGCATGTAATATGTTGTGAGCCTTTATTCAGACTATTTTTAGTAGTTTGTTTTAGAAGATGAAGTGCTGGAGAAAGAAGTGACATGTGAAAGATTCAGTACAAATTAGAAAGCACTTATTGTAGACCACAAGGCCCCTCCATAGCACCCTTGAGCTCAAGGAAATGCAAAACCGTTGCCGAGACTCCCACACACTTCTACCAATCTGTTGTCAGCACAGCCAGCAGGGGCCATCTGGTGTGTCCAGCTGTCTACATGAGTTAAATGAGGCAGTGGAAACAAGGCAAAGAGGGCAGACCTGTGGCTCTGCCACCCCAACTTGCACTCAATTCATATTGACACTGATGTAGTCCGCCATCGCAGCAGTCCAAGTCACTGCCAGTGTGATTGAGAGAGAATATTCACACATTTCTTCCCAAGCGCCAGAACCAATGCAGTGCAACCAAGTGCATTCATTATTGCTCAAAAATAAACATGAATACAGAAACCCCCCCTATTTTATAGAAGAGTGGTTGCCTTGACACCTACTTCTTCATCTGGAGCTCTCGGAACATCTGACTCACCTCTTGTTGTGGATACTCTATTCATATGGATATCCTAAAGACTTGCACTTCCCAAAAACAGTTTATG
>JAOUQW010000016.1:2543198-2554593 GCA_028565825.1 Olivaichthys viedmensis
CCTTGCCCAGCCTCTGATATGACTCACTTTGAACCTCCAACAGGCGCACACACACACACACACACACACACACACACACACACACACACACACACACACCATACAGGAGATCAGCATTCTGTAAAAGCTAGCAAGCTGAGAATGTGCTCGTGTGTGTGTGTGTGTGTGTCTGTGTGCGCGTGTGTTACCTTGAGTAAAGCCACAGAGGTGTGTCTCTCCTGATCAATCCAGGAAGGAATCTGTTCCTGCAAAGACTTCTGGGAGTCCTGAGAACAGAGACAGAGAAACAGAGGGAGAGAGAGACAGAGAGGGAGAGAGAGAGAGAGAAACAGAGGGAGAGCGAGAAAGAGAGGGAGATAGAGAGAGAGGGAGAGAGAAACAGAGGGAGAGAGAGACAGAGAGGGAGAGAGAGACAGAGACAGAGAGAGACAGAGAGAGAGAGAAAGAGAGGGAGAGAGAGGGAGAGAGAAACAGAGGGAGAGAGAGAAAGAGAGGGAGAGAGAGAGGGAGAGAGAAAGAGAGGGAGAGAGAGACAGAGAGGGAGAGAGAAACAGAAGGAGAGAAAAACAGAAGGAGAGAGAAACAGAAGAAGAGAGAAACAGAAGGAGAGAGAAACAGAGGGAGAGAGAGACAGAGGGAGAGAGAAACAGAAGGAGAGAGAAACAGAAGGAGAGAGAAACAGAAGAAGAGAGAAACAGAAGGAGAGAGAAACAGAGGGAGAGAGAGACAGAATGAGAAAGAGAAAAACAAACAGCCGTTGTGTGCAAAAAAATTGTTAATTGATAAATAATGATAATAGAGACAATAATAATTTCTGTACCGTCTTCCTGACCGTGTCGGCTACTATCAGTCCAATGAACACATCCCACTCCTACAGCACACACACACACACACACATATGAATGGACTATAAATTATTATTGTATTATTGGAGTGCATTATATGTATTAATGCGTTATTAATGTATTATTATAATGTGTTATTAATGTGTTTAATAATGTATGATTAATGTATATGGTTGTACGTGTGTATTGACGTGTTATGTACTATAAAAGTATGATTATAGTGTATTATAATGTATTATAGTGTATTATGAATGTATGATTAATGTATATGGTTGTACGTGTATATTGATGAGTCTCATTACAGCTGCATTGCAAAAACACGGTCTCTCTCTCTCTGGCTGCCAGCCAATCAGAGCAGGCCTGCAGATTAAAGTGCGCCACCAGTGAAAACAGAGAGGGGGCGGGGCTTCCCAAACCTTGTGAGAAAGATATTGAGCTAACGCTGTTCTAATCTTATCTTATCAAAGTATTTTGCAAAAAATATTTAATCGCAATCATTCCCCCACCTCATGTCGCCCCCCCCCCACGTCGCCCAGTTCTACACTCGACTCATCACTCTCGGTGTTTGTCCTTACCCAGCGCGTGCGAGGCGAAGTGGGCCATGGTGCTCTGCAGTCTGTCCGGTCTGAGTGCCTGGACCACCAGCACCTGCCGAGAGGCCACAGCGACGAACACAGTTAGAGCCAAATGCAGGATCAGATAAAGACAGATTAAAGAGAAAGAAGCTAAATCTGTAACGGCTAATAAAAAAATTATAATGAAAAAAGCTCAGTTCGTACCATCTACTGCATATAAGAAGCTCATTCTGTAAAGGTTAATCACGGAATCTCAGTCTATAAAGGCTAATACAGAAACGAATGGCTAATACAAGAGTTCCGAGTTCGGTTCTGGGACAGGTGGAATTATTGGGTATTCAAATGGCCGTGAATCGATTCAAAGCCCTTAACCGTTTCACAAATCTCTCCTGGAGGCTGAACTGGATTTAAAAACGACGCTGACTTTGTTTTTATTATTAATAAAAGCGAACTGGTGCTGCAGTAAGTAGGCTCCTGTCCAGTGGGAGGAGCCACCGTGCTTGATTGACAACTGACCTGTTGAAAGAGAGAGGTCTTCTTGGCGACGGAAGAAGGGATTTCCTGTTCACAGGCCGAGCTTTGTGAAAATGAGAGCCAGAGATCGGCGTCGCTCAGACACAGAGACTTATACAGCGCCGGGAACGTATTCTACACACACACACACACATACACACACTACACCTTCAAACAAATTTATTACAAAAGAAGGAAACAGTTAAGACAGAAAAATGGTTGAGGCTACATAAACACACATGAGATGGACACATATGGTACAACAGTTCACATAATGCAATGGATCACAGTTGCAAACAAGTGTCCAGGTCAAAGTCTGAGCAAAATCTATAGCCTCAGAAGGTAAAAAGGTTAGGGCTTACTAAACACGCAATGACAAAAGCATCCTTTTACAGCCTGGCAATATTAAAAAAACACAGTAAAGCTAAATAAAGAAGAAAAAAAAAGAGGCATAAATGACAAGTTATATACACAGTTCAACCCCATGAGTCTTTATAGGCGGAAGCGGTCAGAGAAGTTTGGTGACTGGGGCACGGTGAGAGATGTCTCGCTGTGCTTCAGCTCTACCGGTTTGTAGCGTCTGATTGGCTGGGCTTTATGCACCTGTAAAGCAAGACCACATTAAATTTAGGGCAGCAATGACAGTTATTCAGACATCCAACAATCATGTCTCATTACACAACTCAAATTCTACTTTTCAATTAAACTGGTTTCACACTCTTCGTGGTATATGCTGCATAAATGCATATAAATGGCAACGCACCAGGTTGGGCGCAAAAGTAGCAGTCACCCTCAGGAGAGTGGAGGGAGTTACTCCTCCGTTTTTATTAACGCAAACCATGTATTCCTGTTTACTGGCCACGCAGATTCGCTTATAGAGGCTCATGCAAAATTTGACATTTGGACTTGTCCACTGTTACACCCACGGCTAAGCTCAATGCAGACGAAAGCTGCGTCTGCGTCCTGTTGAAATTAAGGGTATTTGAGTGTGGAGAGGCAAAATTCCCATTAACAGTGAAACCAGCTTTATGCTGTGGACATCATTCTGATACTGATCTGGTTCTTTGTAGTTAGCATGTGCTGTGTAGTTATCCATCATGACCTATGCATGCGTCCTGTACTGATTATTCTACTAAAACTAGTTTTTTGTATTGATTGTCTTACACTTGTTATCTCCCATGCTACATGTATAGATGGGTGACAAATTAAAGGAAAAGCCAAAGTGTGTTAGTAAGGTGTCGGGCCACCAACAGCTTCAATGTGGCTTGGCTTAGATTCTACAAGTCTCTGGAACCGTACTGGAAGGATGGAGCACCGTTCCTCCAAAAGATTCCCCCAGTTGGTGTTTTGATGATGGTGGTGGACAGCCGCTGTCTAACACAGCGCTCCAAAATCTCCCATAGATGTTCAACTGGTTTGAGATCTTGGGACTGAAGGCATATGATTATCATTTTTATACTCATTAAACCATTTAGTGGCCCCTCGTGCCCTGTGGATGCACTTGTTTGTTCAGGTTTTTTGATTTATTCTGTCACCAGTCCGTAAGCATCATAAACACAACGGCAATGAAACCATTCGACGACTAATTGATTTGAAATACACGAGCATTCAGTGACAACGCTTGTCAGACATACCTGTTCTTGCCGTAGTCTGACGATTTCATCCTTCTCGTGGTCCTCTCGCTCTCTGGCTTGTTGCTCCTCCATCTGCACCCTCATCGCCTCCTTCTCCTTAAGTGCACGCTCAAACTCCAGCCGCTCTTTTGCCCGCCGCTCCGTCGACAACTGGAAACCCTCAGCAACTACAGAATGGGTAGTATCGGCTTGAAAAGGACAAAAGATTTAAAGATGACCAAATAGAACGGCCGAAGAGAAGTCAATAATAGCGGTGAAAGGAAGGAGTAAAAAGGTGGACCGTTATCAGAGCAGCAAGCTCGACACAAACCACACAGCAAATAAAACCAAGGTGAAGCAGAAGCAGCAGTAAGGTGTCACAGGTTCAGGACAGTCAGCTACAAACTCCCTGTGCAAGATGCTCATATGAAACATACCCAAGATGGAGCGGTTTTCTTTCTTGGGAACAAAAGGCTCCTTGTGCGTGATCGCATTGGGTCGCGCCTTGAAGCTCGCTGCATCAGCTTGCTGCTTCAACTCCTCCTTTACCTAATGAATGAATTTTAAAATAAATCTCTCCATTTAAACCATTAACTGACAAACCAGCAGGCATCCAGTCATTTCCTCCATGTACAATACATGACTTCAAGCTGCTATTCTGATGACCGTGAAGTGACAAATAAAACTGATATCGTACACCAGTTTGCAGTTCAGTTTGGGAACGTTGATCCAAATGAGAAGAACGTTCTGCTCAAACAGAGTCCCTTTAAATTTCACATGAACCAGATGCCATGAACAAAACACACTTGAGGGGAAAACCTTACCATTTGCTCCCAGCGTTCACTCTTCACAGCACCACGTTCATCCACCATCAGCTTGAAAGGGGCAGGCTTGGTAGGTTCAGGTACTTTCTTTCCCGGAAGATTCACCTCATGGAAGTCGGGCAGTGGCCGAGCCTTGAACTTGGGCATCTAAATAAGTTTGAAAATCAAAATGTGTCACACTAAGGGCGATTTGGAACGCTAAGCTCATGCCATCTTTATTTGCATACAGATGGTCAAAACCGTTTGGAAAGTGTTCAAGTTCTTACTGGCCAAACTGCAAATAACAAAACCAAATAAAAGGTTTATGATGGAGTTTGTTACAGAGCATCACAGATAAGTACAACAGACTGACTTTCACCTAGTTGAGAAATCATACCTCTTCATGTCTAAGTTCTTCCAGCCGCTTCTCTTTGTGTGCTCTGCGCTCCTGCTCGCGCTGCTCAAACGAGAAAGGACACACTTCTACATGGTTCTTTGCAGCCGGCTTGGGTTGAAAGGGTACGTAGTGGGGCACCGGAAACGCCTTCAGTGGAGCTGGTGGTTTCGCCTATGAAATGTGTACACCCCCCCCCAGACAGTAGTTTAGGAACAGCCCAAAAATGTTTTCTCCCAAGTTTATCTTCTTACCTCTTACCTCTTCTGTCTTGCGTTCCACACGAACACGGTTTTTAAGTGCAAAGGCAGGAGATTCAGGGACAGTTGGATTCAATACTTTCTTTTCTGGGACACCCTAAAGAAGACAAAGTAACACTGTAGTTAATAGCGTTCTGCTCACTGGTCGTTTACATGCAGCCTAATGCCTGTTAATATGCCTGATAGTTCAGATTAAAAAACCCTTCATGTATATACCCAGATTAGAAAAGAGTAAACCAATTGAAGCCAATCCGAAGGGGGATGAGGGGCATCCAACTAATATTTTAAATTGGGATGATTCAGGACAAATGACTCCTCACTTAATTTTAGAAGTACATTTAGAGGACGTGTTGCTGAAACGGACAAGACTGGTCAATCTACACGACTGGAAACTCTGCCAACATGCTGAGCTAATGTTAGCTACTTGTTACACTTTGCCAGGACTCACATGCTTCTCATGCGATATGATGTTGACACTAAACAGAGCTTCTCATATGCACACACACGATTTGGATTGTATTGGGCATGTAAATGGAGATTTAACAGTGCCAAGTTCAGGGCAAATATAAATAGTTCATTCGGAATCTGCAATGGAAATTAAGTAATTTGGACTGATAAATCTCTGCATGTACACACAGCCAGTGTCACACTAATGATATGGGACAACAGTTTAAAAGCCTCTTACCACCACTTCTTCCAGGATACGAGTTGGTAAGGGTCTGGAGTGGAAGGTGTGATCATGATGATCCGCTGTCTTTTTGGTGGCATGTCGCTCCTGCAGACGTTTCTCCACCTCCAGCTGGAAGCCCTCTGGCCGAGTGACTTCTTTAGGAGCTGGCTTCTTGGGAGCCAGGGCCCCGTCGAGGATCTTGCGGTTCAGCTCTAGAGCTTTGAACTTAAACCTGAGGGAAGACAACAAGGGTAAGGTACTACATGTACGTGCAACACTGCACATCTTTGTGCAAGGTCCTGGCTGAAGAGAGAAATTTAGTGCTACATACTGCTGCATTTTTTCCAATTCTTCAGCCTCGATCTCTGCTGCGCTCTTCACAACGGTAGGGCGGCTCCTCTGCCGGGTCATCAGCTGAGGGGTCTGAGGGTGAGTGACCTGAGGCTTCTCAGACTTTACTGGTGATGGACCTGAGGACAATAGAAATAAAAACCTTATAGAATACACACCTCATTACACGCATCTCTCAACCGAGTTAAGGATTAGAGAAAATAGTGTAACTTCACCCAGGAGAATCAGCTAGGACATGTTTGCTTCTTTAATTTTGCACTGGAGCTATGAGGCTAAATGTAATTAACAAGTCTCAGACCCAAAATCTTTCCTGAAAATAGGGGACTTGATAGTTGTCCAAGATGGCCACCCCCTTAACATTACTGCATTCAGCTACATGGACGTTTTGTTCCTTTTTTATAGATTAGAAGTAAGCCAGAGTGTCCTGCACCTAACCAGTAAGTCTGGGTGACATCACTGTGAAACTGGATGCTATTGAAGGCATATACGTACAGAAAGGATTCTGGGCAAAAGACTGCCATTACTTGTTGGCTACATTACCGCAACAGTACTGGCTGATTAACTACGCTTGTGTAAATTTTATTTTTGCCGTACTACTTCTTTAATAAGAGATCTATAACATTAACGTACAATACATGGTTTCATGTTTTTAAATAAATCCTATTTGGTATGTTAACAATAGAAAAATGCACAACATTGAGGGAGCAACTATTCATTACAACAATACAAGCAAGAACACAAAAGCAGCAGAAACTAAAGGTTCGACCCACCTTTCTCCTGACTCTGGCGGCTGCGCAGGTGATAGCGCGTCGGTGTGCGCTTCTGAAACTGTTCGATTTGCTGGGCCATGGACACATAAGAATTGGTCTCCTCCAGCTTCCTCTTGTTGCCAGTGGAGAGATTGAAGGGCTTGGGGATTGTGGTGCCTTTATGAGCCTTTAACTGAAAAGGTACCGCAATTAGACACAGTAATCTGATTACAAACTTGAGGGTCATAAATGTTCCTCATGTTTAGTCTAAAACTGATTTTACAGGCCTTCTTGCCAGTGTCTTATTGTGCCTCAAAGATGCTTCTCCACCAGTGAAATAAATGGAGGACAGATTGTATACAAACCATTTTGCATTCTAATCATGGTCAAAGACAATTTGTATTGATTACCGTGGAAGGGGTGATCAGTAACAAATCAGGGGACACTATAACAGTCCAATAACTGAGGATAGGATACAGTAAACGAGAGACGCCATCTAGTAGTGCTAAGCCTCCAACAGAACCAAGAAGTTCACTTTCTTTCAGCAGCTGATACTCACAGGTGAGCCAGGGTGCTTTCGGAGTTGGGAAGTGAAGTCACTCTCTTTGTATAAAGCCTCAGAAACTTCTGTGTGGTTTTTCAGTCTATTGTCTGAGCGGAAGTTAAACTCTTTGGGAATGGTGGTGGACAGCACCTGCTTCTTTGGAGGCTGACCTTTTAAAAGAAAAAAGTTTGATTTGTCTCCAAATTAACTCAAATACAACTGGCAAAGATTTAATACAAACAAGAAATTGTAAACTCACTTCCTGCCAGCGCGGCTCTGTAGCTGGCCTCGTTCCTCTTGCGCTGCTCGGCCACCTCCTTCTGCAGAGCCTCAATGCGTTCCAGCTCCTGCTGCTCAGTGCTCTTCTGCCTGCAGGCCAAAAGGCAACTTAAGTAAGGGCACATTACAAGACTAAAGCCGTAATCATAACCAACTCAGGTTAGACAACATTACGGCCACTCACTGATTAGCAGTGGAAGTAGATGCAGCAGATGAGACCACGGGTCGTTTGTTCTTTAGCCTGATGCTGGTTCTGGTAGCAGCACCGCTGCGGCGAGCAAGCCTTACACCTGTGGAGCTCCTGTAGAAAGAGAGAAGGGGGAAAAGAACGGTCACATGGGGTAGACAATATTACATCACAGTACAGATCACAGCAGTGACAATAAGAAAATTGTAAAACAAAAAAAAAGGCACAAATTTAGATTCAACATCCAGTCTATGAGTAACAATGAAGTCAGTTGGTGGTACAAAAAAATATTGACAATGCCCAGAATACTCTTAGAAGTGAACCATGGGGCAATTTATCCACGCCCTACAAGTCACCATTTATTTATATATATATATAATAAAAAGGAAAAGGCATTAATGGGTTATGTGGAATACTTTTATATGCACCATTAAAAAGATGCCACCAGTGATCATGCATCACCACCAATCAACACTGTGGACCAATTCTTTACACAGACACAACGTAAATTTTACCTCCGTGGGTGACGGAAAACTGTTCTTTTTGGAGTTGGAACAGCTCTGTAAATAGCGAGAGGAACTTCTGACTGAACACTTAAATAAACCACAAAATATTTTGAACCCCAGTCGTGGTCTTACCTCCTCTTTTTCTTCACAGGTGGCGTTGAAGGAGCTTGAGGTCCATCTTTGACCACAGGGCGCTTAGATACCCTGGAGAGAAAGAATTAGAAGTGAAGAGAAAATGAGAGATAAGGAGGCACACCAGCCACCCACACAGTAGCTACAATATCAAAAGTTCATTCATTTCCACTGCCTTGCGTACTGAACAAGCTTTTAAACTGATTGTCCTCCAAAAACACATAACAAGCTGCCGCCCCCCCCCCCCCTCAAAGCAAAACCCCCATTAACTGACTTTACACTAAAAGTAAAAAAAAATAAAAAATTATTTCACTAGATACATCAATTTAAAATCAGTTTTCAGTATTACACAAATGTTATTGAGCACTTCAGTTAAATACTGGGAGTGCCAAGCTGACTAGAATTCACCTCAAGATATCTTCAGAGCACAACTACGGTCTTAAGACCATCAGGCTCCATTTATTGCATTAAAAGGTGTACGACAATGGGAACGTGCCCATTAGGTCGAGTCATTACTTGAATAGTAGGGAATATTAACTGCACCTGCGTGGCTGAGCTGGAACATTCTTCTGAGCCTGACCAGGAGCCCCGTTTGGTCGGTTACTACCCCATGAAGTCACAATGTTAGACGGGGGTTCTGGGGCAGAACTGTCTGGAACATCTGGCCCAAAAATTAAAAATAAATAAATAAACAAACACCACAATTCAGATGAGCAGTTGAAAAGCACAAAGGAAACTATTCAAGACTGTGGAGTTTGCCATTATTGTTGATTAAAACAATTAAACTTCAAGTGACCATATTGGCTGCCTTTACATGCATACATGTACCCCAATTTGACAAATCTGACTTACTCTACAAATTAACATGGAAACTGTTTAAATAACTTTATAATCCATTAAACAAACAACAAATAAGGATTTGATAGTAGCTCAGCAACAGAAAGCAACACCGTTTGTTTTACCGGTTGTTGAAGGTACTACTTGGACCATGGGCGAGACTATGGCTTTAGGCAGAGCCTCATTGTGCATCCCATCAAAAGGCTTCGGCACTCTCAAGGGGGTCATGAGCTGCTCCAGTTCCCCATTTTCAGGGACAGCCATCAGGTCTAAAGAAAAACCAGCCAGGGTTATACAGGCTATACGTTGGTAATATAGTCACATTTCCAACAAAGTAGCTAAATAGTTACTTTGCTTACAAATCAGAGTATGCCCCCCCCCCCCTACAGGCTGATTTTTCTTTCATTCTGCATAAAATCAAGCCATAGAATGAGTGGCCTAAACCCCCCCCCCCTCTGTAGAAAGAGTAAAATGCAATATTGCCATCATTAACACATATGCATGGGGTTGCTACAGTTGAGTGAAAATGTTTGAAAACCCTTGCTTCAAAATGACAAACCCAGAAGTTTAACAAATGTTCCTTCATTATCACAAGTAAAAAAATAAAAACAACTCAAAAAGTGCATGTTAAAATATTCATAGTGAAACAGTCAATTATATTTCTAAATGATAGAAATGTGTACTTTTATTTCAGGAGTATATTGTAGGTTTTGGATTTTTTGGGTCATGTCTGTCTTTTCCTTGAATTGTTGTTTTTTCCACTGTTCCTAATGGTCTCCCTGAAGAACGGTAAATATTTTCTCTTTTACCCAGAAATTTCTACACTCAGCTGTTGCTACCTGGCTGCAATCTAAACTCAAACTTTAGTCTAGTAATAGGGTCTTTTCTTTGAAGAGCAACATTTACTCAAACACAATCTCTAAGCAAAGATGAAAACTGCACAATCTGGGAGAGGTCTGATGGTCCTGATCATGCATGGAGGCTGGCCAAATGCACCAACATTACCTTTGAAGGCAAACAGGAAATGATTATGACAAACTTAAAATGGTGCAAGCTAAGAACTTTAGCTTACCAAACCAGTGGTCAGCATTATCTTCGGAGTCCAAGCTAAAATCGTGCATTACATGAGACGGGGCGTCGAACGTGTACGGATCAGCACAGTCTCCAGGCTGTTGCGCGTCCATCTTGGTGTCTGCAAAGCCGGATACTTTAGCTAGCTAACTAAAATCCACCCTGGAAGACGTCAGCTTACATTAACTGACTTTAGCTGTTTAATTTCCTAGTTACCCAAACACCATCTAGTCTTGAATAAATGCGTTAGCAAGACAAGTTATTAGCTAGAGGAACAAAACCGATGACTAGCATGTTTATGCTAACGAGCTACGAGTAACGACCGCTAGTTAGAACAAACGTTCACAAAAACCAACCACATAACCAGTCAGTGCTGAATTCTGCTTACCCATAAAAGCTGATATTTTCTGTTCCCGCTAGAACCATTCAACAAAAAATAAATAAACCACCGACAAGCCCGTCCGCACGAACGTGTCCGAAACTCAACAGTCCACGTAATGAGGAAAAACTCGTTTGAATATCAGCGCCGTTGGTCGGGGTTTAAAATCAGCCAATAGCGACGCGCATCAGGATGTTCTCAGTTTCCCATTGGTTGTCTCAAGTCGTGACGAACGTGACGACGTTCTGACGACGCAACCCTGCGCAGACTCTCTGGGGCATTTAAAACCGAGCTTGTGATAATGTGTTGTTTTATATATGTCTGGGGTTTTTTTTTTTTTTTTTTAAATGAATGAATGATACTAAAAGGCTGATGGTAATGTTTTGATAACAGCAATAGAGTTAGGAAAATGATATATCAGAAGAAATGACCCAAAACCCAAGCCATATATGAAATGTGTGCCCCTTTTTGTAAAGTGTGTTGAAGTGTGATAAGTTACAGTCACTGTGACTGAGGTGAACCTTTTGGTTCCTCCAGGGATGTATTCACTGGATCAGGAGCCTCTGGGCTGTTTGTAGGCCCCCCAAACCTTCTCACATGTAATCATATTATACACAATGCACAGATGGTAGGTACATTTACTAATACATTTGAGTACATTTGAGGTAAAAACACACTCTAAACACA
>JAOUQW010000016.1:2558224-2570756 GCA_028565825.1 Olivaichthys viedmensis
TCTCTCTCTGTGTGTGTGTGTGTGTGTCTCTCTCTGTGTGTGTGTGTGTGTGTCTCTCTCTGTGTGTGTGTGTGTGTCTCTCTCTGTGTGTGTGTGTGTGTCTCTCTCTGTCTGTGTGTGTGTGTGTCTCTCTCTCTCTCTCTGTGTGCGTGCCATATTATATAGTCGGAATATACAGGTTATAACGTTAAATTTGAAGGATACCTGCCTTTCAATGAGGCCTTGTCCCACACGAAATCCCATGTTCTCAAGCCTGGACACACACCGTCCATTTTCCTAAAAGCACACATTTTATCCAAACATTTTATAGAGAAAGAAATTCATTTCATTACACAAGCAAGATAACCAACAGCCAAGTTACACTGTCAGCGGCATTCCGACACTTATAAAGCCTAAAAAAATAACATTATTATACTAGTATGTTACTTTACAATACTGGGTCTTACATTTTCCCCGCTTTCTGCGCTGTTGACATATTGAAGAAGTTCGTTATGGAGGAACTGAAAAAGAGCCTCGTCTGCCATTTCTGCTGGAAAAATAAAACCCTTCTCCAGCGAATGCTAATGATTAGCCAGCTAGTTACCTGGACATCATGTGTAGCTTTCACATACAAACCACGACGACTTTAGGATAAAGTAAACCGTTTACTCGGTTACATCTGCTTTCTTTTCTCAAATGTGTAGCTATAAAAGCCATGAACCAAATCAAAAGCGCCTCTGTGCGGCAAATCAATGGCCGAATCCCAAATGGCTCCCAACTTCCTATATAAGTGCCCTACATCGGTTGAGAAATTCGGGCTTCAACGCCCTATGTAGTTCACTAAATGTTTATAGGGAGTCATTCGGGATGCAACCAATCAGATAGCGCAAAGGTCCTTCGTATTGGGTTTCCTGGTTACTTTAGCTGTCTATGCATTTGCCTCTCTTGTACGTATAAATGAAATATATAAAGAAAACGACGATTGAAGCAAACATTTGACTGTATATAAATAATATATCCATATCTCGTTTGCAGGCTCTTTATCTCAGCAGCAATTGTGTTAATGTTTGGCAAAGATGTACTTTCAGAAATCCTTCACGAGTGAAATATCTTTTTAGACTACAAGTCTTTCAGAAGTAAAACTGAACAAATCTGCTTGAGTTAAAGTACTGAAGTTCCCACACTTTTATGTAATTAAATGTAAATACACTCTTACAAAAATTGTTCCTCAAGGGTTCATTTAATGGTTAACACTTCAAACTTTTCTAAATGGGGTTCTACTTGGAACCTTTTCTAAATAGGAAAGCATCTGTTGTAGAGTTCTACAGAGAACCATTAAGTGTTCCCCAGAAGGAAAAACCAAAGAACCCTTTAGGGTGCTAGATGGCACCTGATGTTCTAGGAGTGTAGTACATGTATAACTAAACAGCATTTATGTATCCATATATGAGAAAAAAAAATCCCTGTTTACACTTCTATATTAGAATAATATTTTTCAATTATAATTATTTTATGATAGCACTATTGTAATACAGTTACTCCAAGCCAAATTCTTTCCTCTGAAATATTTGGTCTTCCTAAAGTTTGGTAACCAAAACAAAATTAACCAAATTAAATCTGCAATGAAATTTTTAATTGCAGATTATTTATTTGTTGTGGCTTACTATGATTTCCTGTTCACAGCTTTAAAATGGGGTAGCGCATCAATCACCTTCAAGTAAATAAGCGACAAAACTAAAGAGACATATGGTGATTGTTATTCATAAATGACAAAATAAAATGTATCATATAAGGGATCGAAGTGCATTTTGTAAGGAAGATTGTGCAAGAGACAAAAATATAACAGAAGGGTCAAAAGTACCATGAGATGGTAGTTGGGGTGTTCGCTCAGTGGGTGAAGGTTTGTGCTAGTGACCAGAAGGTTGTGAGGTCAAACCCCAGACCTGCCAAACTCTTACCTGCTACTGTTTGTCCCTTTCTTTCCAAAAATGGCAACTTAATCCAGATCACAATTTAATGTTTTGTTTTTTTGAGGGCTTTTTAAAACCGGTTGCGGCGTGCCGCGTCGGTTCTGGTGTAAAATGGGCTTTATCAACAAACCAGAGGTACCTGATTTGTGTTCATTTCAGTTTAAAACTTTTAGTGGAATTTTTCTCAACGTTAATGGAGCTTCATATCTGACCACCCACTCCCGCACCTTTTTTTGTTGGGTCCCGTGGGATCCCAGTCCCGAAGCACACCTCTACATAGAGGTTCTCTCCTTTAATATTCAATATACAAATGTGTACTAAATTGTCAGTCTACAGAAGAAGCATCACAATCTAAACCAGTTTCTATCTGCATTAATCTGGGATACAAACAAATGTAGACCCCTTTCTTTCCCAAACGGCAACTTAATCCAGATCTCAAATTTAATTAGGCAATGAGGTTTGTTAAAGGAATGATAAGACACTGAAGTCTAGAAGTTTATTTCTCTGTCATCCATGAATTTGTTACCAAGTACATTAAATGATTTCAGTCTTTGTTCTGAAAATGTTGATTAAAAAAAAAAAAACTCAATAAAAGGCCAACTGAAGGACAACAAGCACCACGGTTGGACATACTAAAGATGTAAACCATCTTACTCCAGTGAGAGACCCACATAAGCACAGTTGCAGTTATGTCTGAGGTAGTTACGTCTGAGTCCAAACACATCACAGTAACATTGGTTTCCAGTCCATATCAACTCGGGCCATTTTCTATCCGCTGCAGAAACTGAATTCATCTTGTGAATCAAATTCTGTTCCAGAGTTGTGCGATTTGCAAATCTAAATGAAACAGTCACTAACTTATGTAACATCCGTAAGGTAAATGGAACAGAAATAACATGATAAAAAACCCAGTTTTCAATGGGATAAAAGGAACAAAAAAGTGATTTTTTTTTGTTTGTTGGCCTTTTAAAAACAACATATGACCTAAAAAGGGTTGAATTAAAGTTCTCTCAGTAAGAACCCACGAATCAGGAGCCCTGCGTTCCTGTTAGCTACTTCATTTTAAACATCAGAGTTGGATACTTTTATATTTTAGATCCTTTGCCTTTACAATTAACGCTATGGAATGAACAGAGAGAAATTAAGAGTTACAGGAAATGAGACAAACGAAATCGTCTGCACTCATTACTGTCGTTCCGTACATCATCGATTTGTGGAACGCAACGGCACCTTTTTAATTTCTATAATCTTCTTTCTTTAATCTCTAGAATCTTCTCATAACTCATTTTCATCACTACTAAAAGGCACTCTAAAAATCCCCACTTTATGTTCTCTACATACACTACATCATTTACATGGGGATTCGCTTTGCTTCTCTAGTCAATATCACGAGAGGAAACAGCTCCCCTGCTGAGAAGTCCACTAAAAGAGGTAGATTATGTACGGCTTGAAGGCTGAGAGTTGGGATGTAAATTAGACCACAGTTCAAACTGACTCTTAGTCATGGAAGTGCTTCTGACTGAGAAAAGTGCTTGTACAATGGAGAACACTGATAATCCAGTCTCTTTTTCCAAAGAATATTCTCAGGTACAGTACTGTGCAAAGGTCAGAGGCCACCCTTTTATTTATTTTAACTCCCAGTCAAAATGGCTATTAAGTGCAAGTAATTTATTTTTCAATGTCTGAAAATAATGCAGGAAACATACAGTGGGGTCCAAAAGTCTGAGAGCACACTGAAAATCTGGGATTTTCTTTCAGTGCCACTGTATGGCACGCTAACATTTTGCTGAAACTGGATCAGTCATATCCAAAGCACGATCAGGGAGACCAAAAGTGAGCACACCATCAGAGGACCAATACACAAAGCTTTGTTCACTGAGAGAGAGAACAGCAACTTCATCACAGATACAGAATGTGCTGAATAAATAAAAAGTAGTGTCAAAAGAAGGCTAGCTAGTAGTGGTCTCAAAGGACGAGTAGCATCTCTAAACCACTTCTTAGGAAGGGAAACAAAGCCAAACACTTGGCAGGGGCTAAGACATTCCAGCATTTCACAGTGGATCGCTGGAAAAAAGTCCTATTTACTGACGAATCCAAGTTTGATATTTATGGCAGTAACAGAAGGGTTTATGTAAGGAGATGAACAGAAGAGAGATTGATACCACAGTGGATCAAAACAACAGTGAAACATGGTGCGCTCAGACTTTTGGACCCCACTGTATATATTTAACACAAAGTCACCACAACTAAATATAATGTCCCTTTGCCTTTTTCCAAAAAGCTTCAAATCTTTTGGCAGACTTGCTTTAAGTTTTTTTAAAGAAATCTCTTGTTTAATTTTTTACGGATATTTAATTTTTTTAAATCATCTCCAAAGTTCAGCCTTAAAGGTTTCTACTTCTCACGATCCTAATAATCCCAAACACATTGTGTGATGACATCTGCGCTCCTCAATGGCTAGTCTATTTATTGTTCTAAGAAGACCAGCAGATACTTTGTTCAATATCGTGGTGTCTCATTTTGATCTTCTCAGCAACGTGCTTGGGCTCATTATCTTGCTGTAGAACCAATTCGTTCCCACTCAAACATTGTCCAGCATTCATGATGCCTTCAATCAAAAACAAATCACTAACTCCAGATGTTGTTACACGTCCACAAACCTGCACTGATCCTCCACCATGGTTCTGAGAGTTGTTTTTTTTCCGTCTGCAGCGTAGATACCTCCTACTGTTACTTCTGAAAATCCCAACTTAAGATGCATAAAACCAAAAACAGTTTGATGATGTCTTATCTCTTCTTTTTCCTGTGTTCGGTAGTTGCGTCTTGACGGTTACACAGCTTTTCAGACCCAGAGCATTGTGTAGTCTTCTTACAATGAGAGGCTCAATAGAAACACCTGTGGATTTCTTCAGCTCTGAAGCAAGAGTGAAGCTTAATTTTTTGCTATCTCAAGAAAAACAAGGTACTATCTAACCGAGTGTGATATTTGCTGCGGTCTAGCAGTTCTTGGTTGTTAGGGCTCTACATCTTGCAATAATTTTCCTTTGACTTTCCTCATCCTTATACAAGGTATCTTGTATCTAAACTTCTCAGAAATATATTCTATAGCCATTTTAGATGCACACGATGGAGTTGCTTGTTTGAATGTTGGCATCACTTTTTGGAGGGAAAGTTCTAACATAACTGGCAGTGACACTTTCTGGGAACGCCTTTTGTTGGGAGATCACAGCTGTAACTTGTTTGATTGGAAGGATGTAAGACTGCACAAAGTAAAGGAGTAGACAGATATTATACATACACTTTTAGAAAAAAGAACGCTTCAATGGTTCTTTGGATAAGTTAAGGGTTCTTAGCTTTCTTAAAGAGCTCTACTTGGAACCCTTTCTAATAGGATAACCCAGAGGGTCAACCAAAGAACCCTTTTTTAAAGAGCGTAGTTGTGGTGCCCCCCTCGGTAAACGTTTCCTGTATTGACGTCTGATTTGGGGAAAATGAACAATTTTCACTGAATTGTCATTTTGATTGGAAATTGAATAAGCAAAAAAAGTACTCTCCCAACTTTTGCACAGTATTGTATTTCCTCAGTTTAGTTCAATGCTGACCTCTCAATACTAAATGAATCTAAATAACACCATAAAATCACTACAATCAAGTATAGGGAAGACCTACTAAGAAGAAGAAGAAAAAAAAAAAGAAAAAAAAAGAATTTTTTTTTAACCTACAGTCAAAAACTATTCTACAAACAACCTCTATTCAATCCAGAGCAAAATTCTTACAAATATTATTCTTATTCTACAGAATTTATTGAGCAGTATCTGTATTGTAAGAGCCTTCGATCGAACAAGTCCACTGAGTGCTTTGCTTTACGTGTATGCCGTTTGGCAAGGATACTTGTGACTCAGTTTAGGAAGCAACATCACTGTTGGAAGGCCTGATGGAAGCGAGGTAGAGTAGGAGAGAAACCAGGCAGCTGATTTAAATGCCCCG
Organism: Olivaichthys viedmensis; assembly: GCA_028565825.1. Lineage (NCBI taxonomy): Eukaryota > Metazoa > Chordata > Actinopteri > Siluriformes > Diplomystidae > Olivaichthys > Olivaichthys viedmensis. The sequence goes on from JAOUQW010000016.1 coordinate 2,564,161, forward strand.
AGGCCTGCGGCTCGTTCAGCGGTTGCGGCTGAAACGAGGCGAGCGGCCCGGAGAGTTGAGAGGTAGGAGTCGGCGAGCAAGCTGTGGTAGTGGTAGAATATCCCATCACGAGGCCTCCTGAACTCAGAGGGGCACTGTACGGTGGAAGGCCGAATGGCAGGAAGCCAAGCAGAGGCGAGAGGTCCACGTTAGCAGCGGTGGCTGAAGGCTCGGCGGTGGTGAAGGCCGAGTTCCTGAGGGTGAAGTGGGCACTCTGACCTCCCAGGGTCTCAGGGAGAAGATCATTCGGTCTGGAGACGGAAGTTGCGACTGTAGCCTGAGGTGGCATCGGGCCACACTGGAGCTCGTTCAGGAAGTTCTCCATCTCGACTTTCAAATATGAGGTAGCAGAGGCTGGCTGGTATCGCTGGGCCTCGTGGTACTGTTGGGGCTGGTGCTTGCTTGGTTCAAAATAGCAGCCCACACCCATGGGGCTGGACAGGGGGCCAGGCACCAAAGAATGATGGTGACTGACCCCTGAGGTAGTGGAACTCTGCAAGCCTTGAGGGTTGAACATGCCCATCGAAAACGCTTCCGAGGCATCCTTAGGGGATCCCGAAGTGCACAAGGTGGGGCTCAGCTCTTCTTTCACACCACTCGGGGGTGCGGAGGCGAGGATGTCCAGCTCCTGGGCATGGCTCTTCTTCAGGTGGCGGGTGAGGTGGTCGCGTCTGCCGAAGCGCTGGGCACAGCGAGGGCACAGGAAGTCCCTTCTGCCCGTGTGCACCACGGCGTGGCGCCTTACATCCTTTCGAGTGAAGAAGCGTCGGCCGCAGCGTTCGCACTGGTGCTTTCGCTCCCGCACGGCTCCGCCTGGTGGAGGACGCCCGGTGTGCGTGCTCAGGTGCTCGAGCAGGATCGGCATGCTTTCAAAAGCCTGCCGGCACACCTTGCAGGTCAGATCTCCGGTCACAGAGGTGGTGTGGGTAGCCACGTGGCGTCTCAGACCTAGCCGAGTGTTGTAGTGTTTGCCGCACTCTTCACACTGCAGATCCTGCTTGTTAGAGTCATGGGTCTGTAGGTGGCTGTTCAGCTGCTCCTTTACATGGAACATTGTCTCATATGTATGGGCAGATTTTAGGGAGTTTGTGCTTGGACATCTAAAGAGAAGCCAAAGAAGATTTTAGTTACATTATTGCACAGCATGGTTACAATGGGGTCTACGATTAGGAATAAATATACATATATTAGATACACCATGCAATTCTGAATTGTACAAACAGTAAAACCAGAAATACCAGATATCCAACTCTGTTATGCAACTTCTCTTGAGATGGTTGGTAGTCCTTCTGCATATTTAAGGTCCTGCACAAAGACACGAAGGTGTAATGAGTGTTGAAAGTTAAGGGAAAGTTTTGTTTTAGTCATAGACCATGTTTGAGGTTCTACGCCTTAGACAGAACCTTTATACACGTTACACAAAGTTAGTTCAATGCAATATTGCAGTAACTTCGTGTAACATACATAATGGTTCTGTCTAAGCCATAGAACTAAACTTGAAACATAGAAGACTAAAGCAAAACTTCCCCCTTAACTTTTAACACTTATTACATCTTTGTGTCTTTGTGCAAGCCCTTAAATAAGCAAAAGAACTACCAACCCTCTCAACTCACTCAACGTAATGTAGTAACGTAATGTATGACAATGTAATAATCATACTACTCAATTAAGCCATTTTGTCTTAACCAAGACGTAATAATTGTGATCATTGTTATATTATTTGCATCAAATTGCTCAAGATACACCCTGAGCCATTTGATTCTAGTCTTTATACGCAAGATATGGTAATGAATCAAAGGCCAGGAAATGGAACAGACAAACACCTACAGTTACAGCAGGCTGTCTAAAATTCTTTGTTTTCCGTTGCTGGTACTGCATGGGGCTTTGTAAACTTTTTTTTTTTACCCCATTCACTCCAGAGTTCAGCTCACTACCAAATTATTTCAGCAATGTAAACTTAAATGCCAATGCTTTCACTCAAACCAGAAACATGGAGTGTTGGAGATTAGAAAGAATTTCATTCACTTGAAAAAGAAAGAATACATGTCATGTGGTGGCAATGCAATGTAGTGTTTTGTTGAATTGTAAAATAAAAAAGCCCAAACTATAACTGATCAATCTCAACCATCAGTGATTAAAGAATTATATTTAAATAATTAGGTAATAAATTTCCAATTATTTTATGCATGTTTAATATCTTACAAAGGCCACTGGTTAATCCCACAAGCATCTGGAAATTAACCAACTTCAGGAAAAAAAAAAAAAGTAGTCATTTTAAATTTTAAGAAGGCAAAACTGTTTTTATTTTATTTTATTTTTAATCAGCAGTAAAAAATAATTCTATATGTCTAATAAAAATGGCAATTTTCAAATGAACAACAATCAAAATCAAACAAATTTACACAAAGAGCAAAAAGCAAAGCTTGTGTTGGAAATACGTCATCTTGTGTATATGATAATATTTTAATCGTTCAAAAAAAAATTTAAAGCATGTAAAAAAACAAAACAAAAACCTACAAATTAACAGGTCAAATTAAAATGATTGATTTAATCATTGAAAATGATTGATTTGGTTCCACAGCCCGGCGCGGTGTAAAAGGAAATAAACAAGAAACAGGAATTCTCGTGTACACAAAACGTTGAAATAAAAAGCGAATTAATCGTGAGTAAATCATACACATGCGAAGCTCCACATTCGGGCACGTTTGGAATATTTATGTATTCAGTAAAGCTACTTTGCTCTTCGTCAGCAGAAGCGTGTAAGGCTGCGTTAGACCCACATCATCGCCCCATGCAGCTACAGCTAACGCGCACGCGCACACACACACACACGCACGCGCGCGCGCGCACACACACACACGCGCGCGCACACACACACTTACAATACAACATTCAGAGTACGCATGCTGTTTTCGGCATCGATCGAAAAACAAGTTTTCTCGATCGGAAATCACCGAAAACGCATAAAACCAAACACACACACACACACATACATATATATATATATATATATATATATATTTTTTTTTTTTTTGGCTTGGCTATCTTGTTTGTTCAGCCAACAACGGGACCTCGAGATGGAAGCCGGGAAACTTTTCCCCTCACTCCTAAATCGAAAAATACAATTCTGCAAAAACCGTGTAATGTCTAAATATTCGTGCAAGCCGCGGTGATCGGCCAGACTCGATCGCAGATGCAGCTTAGAAAACGTGCACTAAAACCAACAGTGCTGCGCTTACCACAAACTTTAAAGCCCCGCAGAAGTCCACTTTGTGTGCCTGATCAGATCATTAAACGGACCCTAACGCGCCATGCGCACTCTCGCCCGGCCATTCCTGCTTTAATCCGCCCCTAGCATTTACCCTAGTCAATTTCAGATTTGTTTATTTATTCCAATTTTGGAGTTTGTCCAGGCCTGCGGTGTTTTCCCTCTAAACACAGCGGCGCTCGTGCTGAAGCGCGCGTGCATTGTGGGAGCGTGACGTCACGCCAGGGCGGCTTTAGCCCGTCCGCCGGTTGTTGCTCTGTTCGCTTGTTGCTTACTTCAGTAAGTCATCGTGACACAATTTAGCCGCCTGGTACTCAGTAAATGAACAATAAAAAGTTCTTTTGTTTCCATAAAGTATCCCAAGATGTTTATGCATGTTTTTCTTTCATCACTTTCGCTCGCATGTTGCTCTTCAAGTCTGCCGTTCTTTTACAGCACATTTTTCTGTTCAGTTGCCATGGTAATCAGCACAGTACCATAATGGGAATAAAACAATCAGAAGCACTGGGCTGCAGGAAATGTTCACAATATTAACTGTTGTTTTGGTCTCTGTCCCACGGGATGGAATATTTTTACAATAGTATGCTACAGTTTAAAATAGTTTTTCGAAATAATTTGTAACATTTTCTATTTTTGAAAGGTGGTTGTTCTTGCCATTAGGCTAGGCTACATGTAGCTTTGAATCATTGCAAGCTGTTTGGTTTTATTATTATTTTTAAAATCTAGTATTGCAGTTTTAGTTTCTTCTGCTGTGTTGAAAGTACTTTTTTTTTTTTTTTTTTTGCTTTTTCTAACTGGCCTTAATTGTTTTCTAAGGACTGAGAATCATCTCAAAACCTTTCAGAAGATTTCACACTTTTACCTAAAGCGTGATTATGTGGAAACAGTTAGAGACGTATGATTTTTTAAATCGAAATGAGTTTTGATGAAAGTACGATGAAGGTTGTCTGTTCCGTAAAGAGTGCAGTGAAAATAAGCAAAACAACTCCTGAATCATCATTGTTTACATATATATATATATATTTTAATTTAATGACCAAGTAAGTCTCCATTTTGTAATGTCCAATTACATATTTAATCATTTATTCATGGTGCTTCTCTACAATGTATTACAAAGTGTTTCAAGTGCTAAAGGAGCCTGCAAACAAAAGTAACATACAATAATTTGAAATAAAACACCAGAAGCAGAACGGTTTTCTGCTCACCACATAACAATAGTTCCATTATTTTTATATAAATAGTTAAATTCCATATGAATAAAAATGGAATCCTGTGATAAACAATTAAATATATCTCTATATATTTATATGTTGTGTATGAAAAAAAGGAAGTGTGAAATTTATTGTATATTTAATTCAACCCACAACATTTTGAGATTCTCTGAATTTCCTGGCGATATAAGAGGAATGTAGAGAGAGAGGCACTTTGCTTTATAGCGAAGAAAGACAATCAATGGAGATAAAGCTAAGGCAGCAAAACATAAAAGGTAATAATCGTGAAACTGTGTCCATCCCCTTATGCAATCTGTGAAAAGGAGATACATCAGTAGTAGTTCTATTTAAGTCTTCAGCAGTTGAAACTGGATATGTTTCTGATCTGTAACTGGGGTTATGGCATTATTATAAGAAGGAAAAAAACATGCCAGGTGTGATCAGAGCTTAAAGGATCTGGAGGACAGAACGGATGCAGTAAAGATGAAGAAGAAGTAAATAGCCTTCCAAAAAAACATAATGCACAAAGTCACATTTAAATTAGGTAGGACTTCTGTCAGAATTCTCTCATTAAACCACTGTAGAACATTAATAATTATTGAAATAAATATGAGATGATATGGGAATTATTTTCCCATCATGTATTTGTATTATAAGATAATTAGCATGTCTAGGTATTACAATGAATTTATGAGTAACAGTCTTTCAGGGAAATTGGTATACAAAAATAGGAAATTCTCTTACACTTGTTTGCTAAAATAAAACCTCCACTAATATTCAAATTTTGCAGATGATGGCTTTACTAGATGGGTGCTGGGAACATAAAAAACAACGTAGTCAGTGCTCAGGGATTTGAAGTGAGTTTTATAAATATTTGCAGACTATGATGATTTTTGATGTATGACGAATATCGTATGTTCATCATAATTAATACATGTTTGTCTTTGTTGTGATTAATATATATTTCTGTCGGTTTAGGAGAATTTTGCCACAACAAGCTGCTATGATATCTGATCAAATCTATGATTGTGACCAACAATCAAGTCAGGACACATGCACAAAGAGAGGACAGTGTCCCAGGCAACACTCACAGAAAAAAAGGTACAAAGCTGGAGTTATAAGGTACAGTCGTCTGTCACTGGGGTGGTACCCTCAAGAGTGCCTTGTACCCTTTAGTTAGAGGTACAGAATTGTAGAGCAACATCATTAAGGTAGATAATTGGACCTTAAAGACCACTGTGCCTTGGGGAACAAAAATGTAGCCCTATTTCTGACAGTGAAGTACTATATCAACACTTAAGAGTCTTCGAACTGTATGCAGCCAATTAAGCCATTGAACCTATTCCACACAGTGTGATGCTTAAACACAAAGGGACCCCTAATATTGAGAGTGATCTGTGCACTCTCCAAAGCTTGAACAGACCTTTATCTGAAGAAGGTTCACTGTAGTTGAGTCCAAAGTTTCAGTGCTCAAATATGAAAGGAAATGAAGCCTGTGTCAACTTTTTAAGTTGCCTTAAGAACCTCTATAGACGACTTTCAAAACATGGACCAGGAATTGAACAGTTTTGCAGAAGCCATTATTGAATTCATTATGCTAGAAATCCAAAGTGGCTTCCTAAATACAGGTCTTGAAAAATTGCCCGAAGCCAAGAACATCGACTATGGTAAAATATCTATGCGGGGGAAGACTACACTCTACAACAAGTTACTATAAAACCCAGGGGCGGATTTGGTGATTTTGGGGCCCCAGGCAAAAGACAGGAATGAGGTCTCTCCTTCAATCACAAGTATTTAACTTGGTTTTCCCTCAGCTCGACTTGTTCAGCCTGCTTTTGTACAGTGGGGTGTTAACTGTCAGAGCTACACCGGTGTTCAAAAGTTTCTAATCAATGTTTTCAGTGATATAAACTCCATATAGTTTCAGATCCAGCTATAAAATGATTGTAATCTGATTCTAGTGTTTATGCACTTAGTTTTCAAATAATTTGTAGAAAGCTGTAAAGCATTGTGTCCAGAATGATGAATAAAAAAATAATATCCAGAATGCCTCTTTTTTTGGAAAGCGGTGATCAAAT
>JAOUQW010000016.1:2606537-2618188 GCA_028565825.1 Olivaichthys viedmensis
CTCCAAGATTCTTGGAACAACCTACCAGCCGATTTCCTTATAAAACTGCACGACAGTGTGCCTAAGAGAATTGATGCCGTTTTAAAGACAAAGGCTGCTCAAATCAACAAACTGATTTGGTTGTAGTTTTTTACTGTTTCCTGCTTTTTATAGTATTTAAAAAATGTATTTATAAACTTTATTTCACTATTTTGAAGGCATCTTTGCTATACAGAATTTCTTTACATGTGCCAAAGACTTCTGCACAGTGCTGTATGTCCCGATGCACACAAAAGCTACTAGAGTGCCAATAGCTCCCCATTGTGGAAAATCTTCAGCCTGCTAAACGTGAGGAAGTAAATGTGTTACAAGCCAGGTCCGTGAGGTTCTTTGCATCTAAAAATGTATGCGGTTTACTGTAAGATATACTGTAACTCAGAGGGAGGGTAAAAGCTTGATTACTCAGCATGCTTCATTTGGCCACATGTAACAATTATCACACCTTTCCTCCTGCTTGCTATATACTGGGATTTCTTTCTTTACATGCTTGATTCATTCCTGACTTTTTTTTTTTATAGCTGATTAGTGCAGGAATCCATCATCCAGAGGGGACATCTCATCATGTGGACCATGATCACATGGGGTAAGGATCGGCAAATAAGGTGGAAGGAAAAGTGACTCCATCTTTGTGTGCAACTTGGTGAGGCCTTGCTGTCAGGATTCGTATATCAATCCATTGGATGATGTTAATGCTCATACAGTGATGACAGTACCCCTCTGGACCAGAACATTCACTGTGGTCCTTTCTCTTTGTCTCTCTAATTATTATTTAATAGTGTTTTGACTGTTAGCCAGTGGTTGAGCTTAAGTGAGAAATGAATGCAAGAATTTTGAGAACTGATGTGCATTTTGTGTCAAAGCAATGGAAGAATCCCTCACAGTTTGGTCCACATATAGTGCTGTTGTGCTAACTGTGTGAACAGTTTTGAAAATTCCACAAAATCGGATTCCTAATTTCAGTTAGTGATTTGATGTAAAGTCAGCCATGAAAAACCCTAAAACACCTTTATTAATAAGATGAGCGCTGTGTCCAGCCCTTAATAATCATGTTATGAAAATGCCAATATCCTCACAGGGGTGTTGCTGCCACCTAGTGTTCACTCTGTCAGGGTGGGCAGAAAAAAAATTAACCTGGGTTTGTGGAAGAAAAAATAATCATATCTCCTGTTCATCCTGGAAATTCAACTAAAAAAAACTTAACAGAAATGTATCCATTTCCTTTTTTCATTCATAAAAAATTAAACCATGAACAACCTTTTACTCTAGGCAGTAAATAAAAGTTCTTAAATTGTCTAAATGAAAAAAAGAACAAAAAAAACCAAACAATGCAAACAATCACAAAATACATCTGTGCCTGGATTGTGGTATAAAACAACTCAAAATACTAATACATTAAAAAAACACACACACACTGGAAATGTGTGTAATACAAAAGCTACAATCTCAAATACCTGTAAATTAAGCCCAGCTCTCAGAGCCTCTTCAGCCATAAAGAGGGCTCAGGTTTATAACAAGGCAAATATGTTAATGTTATCTGAAACCCCTTACAAAGTAAATCCACAGGTCATCTTCTCTAATGACACAAATGGTCAGAGGTTCAGTGCTGAAACGTCTCACAGCTGGTTTGCGATCATTATTGCATTCCTGAGTCATAGCTTGTGTATGGCTTTGTGTCTTCACATTTATGTCCTGGTTGTTCCATGAGGGAGAGAAAAGAGTCAAGCCAGATCTTCTCCTCCCACAGCTACTTATTTTCTCCCCTCAATTCTTTCTTTGCGCGTGGCTCCATGGTGAAGAGACGTTTGGCTTCTCATCCTCCTCGGTCTCCCACGCTTCCTCCTCGTCTTCATCTGTGGCGAACAGCTCGTCCTCAAAAAACGATCCGCCCAAACCGTACTCCTGAGCGTGGACTGAGACTTCATTGGGCATCAGATGAGGAGAGCCTTCAATGAAGTCAGCAAACCTGAGACCAGGGCAGAAAGGAAGTCAAAATACCGTCACTGTAACAGTTACCTAGGTCATTTATAGCGTTCCAAGAATATTATGTGGCCCATGAAGCTTGAAACAATCAGGAAATTACATATCTAAATAAGTGTTTAGTAGGGGTGTCTATCTCTCCCTCTTGCTACGTAAATCAACACACTGATGTATGAAAGGTACATTTAAAGCACTACAAACGTCATTTTAAACCAAAAATAATCTATGCGCAATTATATAGCCACAAGCAGCAATGTGCAGGGTCCAAGCACCCTTTTCAAATAGCACCCCCGGTGGCCAAATCTCGTGAGGAAACCATAGATGCACATAATATTCAAGTTTTGTGAGGATAGCTCAATGCAAACCCTGTCAAATGGTTACTGAAATCTGATTGGCTGATGGTGGCAATTTTTTTAATTAATGAAGTCATCATTAGAAACTCACTTACAGATCAACAGTTGCATTATGCCAAATTTCAGCTCAATCGGACAAGCAGTTCCTGAGAAACCGTTATCTGAATGTTGTAGCGCTCCCTATTGATGTACACACCCTAAACTGAGCCCGCTTCCTCAGAACCTTTTCCTGAACATGGAACACTTTCGTGAGAATCCATGAAACCAGTCACTCATACAGCTGTTTAAGTCAACCAAGCTCTGGCTAGCCAGGTGTTATTGGCATGTGGTGGCCATATTGTTTACAAATGTCAACATGTTTTTGATAATTATTGAGGTACACACTCTTCTGAGTATTCTGACACCAATCTTGTGATAATACGACAAAAAACCTAGAACTAGTTTTAACGGCCAGTTTGTCATATGCAAATTAGCTTACATGACTGGGCGGGGCTAAAGTCTTATAAAGGCCCGAGCCAAGGAACAATGCAAAGTTTGACTGTAGACCTCATTTCCCAAGAGATATAATTGTTTTTCATTTTGATATGATGAGTAACGCCCCCCAATGGCCAATTCACTTTTCAAGTTACAATAGCTAAAAAGGAACCCTGCCAAATGTTTACAAAATGTCAACATGTTTTTGATAATTATTGAGGTTCAGACTCTCCGAAGTGTTTTGACACCAATTCTATGATGAAACCCAAGACTAGTTCGCAAAAGTAGATTTAGCATATTATGCAAATTAGCTCCAAATCCAAGTCAGCTGAGCTAAGTCTGGTGCAAACAGTTTGATTTTAGTAGAGAAAAATAGTGTTAGCTTTGAGCGTAGGGGGACATGCCTCCTTCACTGGGACGGACACACACACACACAGGTGAGTGTTGTATCGGACTTTAACGATACAGAGACAGCAGCGTCAATTCAGTCACAATCGCCTTTCAACTTTTTTCCAATACAGTCTTTTAAGTTGGTGCAGCTGTAAATATAGAGGCCAGTGCGCCGATACGCATCGTGTATCTACTGTGTACGGATGTCGTTGTACATTTGTTTGTAGAACTCTCTGACCTCTTGGGAGACTGCAGTCGGGACACAGTTTTCCAGGTGTTAAAGTCCGGACTGCCGCAGTACTTCCTCAACTCTTCCAGAGATTTCTGAGTCTCCACCTCGGCCTGTTTCTGATACTCCTCCTCAGTCAACAGGCGCCGAGGCTCCAGTTTCCAGCGCAGCTTCACCTTCAGCTTCCTTCAGAACAGAAACACATGCAAAATTCCATAACAACGATGATTAGTGCGACTGTGTGAGTACATACTTTAACTAGGTTTTAGTTGAAAAAGTTTTGTTTATTTGAGGCTCATGACAAAGGTAAGCCTCAACTTACTACAATCATGTAATCCAAATTATGTGGGGGAAAAAATGTTTAAAACTTTTTTTTTTTAAACCTCAGCAATTAAATTCATGCACTGATGTAGAACTTGAACTATCTGGGACCGTTAGGGTCAGACACAGACAGACCACAGGAACTCCGAGAGCACACTGTACTCACTGATACAGAGTAAATGCCATGATCACTGGGTATTCCAGGTTCTTGGAGCAGAAAGCAGCCATCATGATCGCTAGCGCCACCTGCTGAACCTGAATGCCAGCGTATATCAGCAACATGCCGAATATCTGCAGCGTCCAGGACAGGATGTTAATGCTGCGCTCCTCCACCAGTGGGCCATGGCGGTAACACACAGCGAAGCTGATGAACCCTATGACTGTGACGTAGCCTAGAAACAGGAACATTGCACATTGGAAAAACTCAAATATGCAACAAAAATATTGAGGTGTTGTATAAAGAACTGTAGTGTGATGTTTTATTTCATTCTAGGTCCATTATTTGTTTATGTTCTTCATAATTAAATTAAACATCTGCAGAAGAGGCACCTTTTCTAAAACTGGCCACCTAATTTTAGGTCAAATTAACACAAACCTTCAATGCAAGATGCAAATATCAGGAAAAAAAAGCTATGAATTAAAATAGTGAAAAAGGTGGTTTCTCAATTTCATCTGTCACAAATGGTGCACTTTGCATACTTTTAGTGCGAGTAATGTGCTTACAGTGGGGAAAGTCAGTGAGATGTAGTGCACTCTTAATACCCGGATGATGTACTAGAACCACTGGACAATTTTTGCACTCACTGATTGCAGCTTGCTCTACGTAGTAGAAGCGCTGGAGCCATTCGAGTCCACTGCGGTTTGAATTTCGCTAAATACCTGATGCACCGAGCAAGAACACTTCTACACTACAAATCTAAATAAGAAGCAAAAAAGTTTAGACTAGACATGTTTGGGCAGCTGTTCTGGTGCGATGTCAATGATGTGAAGAACCAGGCAGTGATCTTGCATTACCACTTAGTGAAAAATGTTAGTGTTCGGTTTGAGATGTTACACTCAAGTACATAGTGTATAGCAGGGCTATTTAATTAGTGGCCCGTGGTTCGGATCCGGCCCTTGAGTACATTTTTACTGGCCCTTTGATTGGTTCCAACCAGCTAATTAAATGGAGAGGAAAAAACCCCAAAAAACTGGATCATTTTGTACGCATTAACAGCCAACTGAAACTACTTAATGTTACTGAAGCTGATGTCCAGCATGCTCAGTTTGCCATCTTAGCTACTGCGTCCATTGCCAAAATGTCACCTCCTACGTTAGAAAGAGAAAAATTAACACTGAAAACTGAAATTCTAACAATGAGTGGAAAGAAATGATCAGACACATCAGCGATAAGGAACGTGAAGGTTCTTGCATGGGATGTGTTCGGGACTCTTTTGGACAGACTGTGTTCATGTTTCATGATACAGTTCTGTGTTATACAGTAAAAAGGTAATTAAAATACTAAAAGCACAGGTTATACGTTTGTTTTTAGTTTCTTGATCAAACACCTTTAGCCCCTCACCTAGTATTGCTTTTGTATAGTGTATAGTGCATGAATATAGTCTGTAGTGTGCTATTTGAAACTCTACTTTGGTCATATGTTAACCGCTGTACACATCTGCTGTCACAGCTCTGTGTTTCATTAGACAGTGGATATAATGGACTTACCTATTGCCAGGTGCCAGTGCTCTTTGAGGATGAGCTGCAGGTTCTTAAATACTAGTTGGATTACGTATAAAGAGACGGACCAGCCTCCCACCATCAGCAAATAGAAAGGACTTTTCTGCAAGACACAGTAACCAGGGAGCAAACACCAACATCAGTATATGTTCAAATAAAAGCAAGCAAGCTTTGTGTACAAAATGACGGCTTAATAGCAAAATCTATAAGCATATAACAAAAAAAAACAAACAAACAAAGAATCCACAGAAGACCTAGGAGGCTACCTTGGGTAAAAACCGTCCCAGGATGAAGATGAGGACGATGAGGGAGGCTATCAAGCCTGTACTCATTCCTGCCGAGTAGTAGAACAGCTGACTCCTTTAGGATTAAGGCAACAGATAAATACAACATTTGAAATATGGATAGACATCCTGACAGATGGGACAGAAATGTACCTTTATGTAGAGGTTTTGTACTGTGCAAAAGTCTTAGGCACCATAAATTGTGTCTTAAATGTTCATTTGTCTTCTGCATTAGTGTGTCAGCAGAAAAGAGCTAATTTTAGATTGTCAAACATTCATTTTCCAAAAAAATTCAATGTTACAGAGAAATGTTTGTAAGTCATTAAAGAAAGTAAGATATTAAGTAATTGAGCACTTTTTAGATAAAAACATAATGAAGGTTGTCTGGGATTTTACCTGCACAGACAGAAGCAAGTGACAACCAAAGTCTACAGAAGAACCATCTCAGAAGAGTTCTCCAAGAGTCTTAGAACAACCTACCAGCCGATTTCCTTATAAAACTGCACGACAGTGTCCCTAAGAGAATTGATGCCGTTTTAAAGACAAAGGCTGCTCACATCAACAAACTAATTTGGTTAGTTTTTTACTGTTTTTTTTTATATTCAGGAACTTTTAATTTCATTATTTAAAAAAAGAAGAAGCATTTTTGCCTTACAGAATGTGCCCAAGACTCTTGCACAGTACTGTATGTCTCTGTATAAGACGAATGTGTCTAATAGTCTTATAGAAAATATGGTCGTTTTCTGGGATAGAGAATGTCACGGTGGCTTTACCTGCTGAGCAGATCTGCAAAGAAGAACAGCAGGACTCCAGCCAGAAACACCAGAAACAGGTAGATGTCATATTCTACATGAAACAAATAAGACTTATACTGTTAGTGACTGCTTTCCTCTCCTTTTAAACTTAGTGTGACCGGACAGGATATTCTGATGTATGGGGAAAAAAAAGGCCGTCACACTCACTGCGACTGGATTTTACAGTGTAGTGCGCGCTGGGATCTGAAGGGTCCACACGGAAACAGGTCTTTGGGTTGAAAAGGCTGATGCTCACGGTGGTCTCATTCGTCTGCTCCCGGATAAAGTGCTGCACCACAGACCAGATACTAAAATGTTCAAGCTCCTCCAGCTCCTCCTCATCCTTTACAACGGTTACCTTCAGCTGCTTGGAGCTCCACACTTGCACCTGCCAATGACCACACAAGGGGTTTACCTTAAAAGTATAGTCTGGTGAAAATCAAATGTACACAGTTTTCCACCTACGCCAAATCTGTATATGCCAAAGCAAAGACGTACTGAAGATGTTCTTCAGTAAAGTCACAGACGTGCTGATGTGGTTTCGGACACAGTGAGACTTCTATAAACATGAACAAAACTTCACAGTGTAGCTGAACGGACAATCAAAATCATCACCACCAATGCGGATGATAATATAGTTCCATTTTGAACATAAACTTGTAAATACGGATTGTCGCTCCTATTTTACAAAATGGAGATTATGGAGCTTAACAAGGTCATTTGAACCAAGGATATGACGATTTGGGCATGTATTTATTGAAAACATTTTGGGCGAAAACATGTCTTGACCACATTAGAAAGTATTATTTCTGACCAAACTTTTTCTTTAATATCTTTAGATAAGCACATTATCCAAAGGTAGACACCATCAATGCTCTCCCTCTGAGTGCATGTGTGTGTAAAAGATTGTTCTGCTTTGTCGATAACTTTTTGTAAAGTGGTCTGATTGCTAAAATCTGAATTTATTTCACTAGATCGTGATTTTTTTTTTTTTTTAACTTAATGTTAAGCTAGTTATTCGGCAAATGTAGTATCAAAGCATACCTAAAATTTTGGGTTAGTAGTGCCAAATCTCCTATTATTCAGCTTTAACCTGACTATTTTGAGAAGAAAAGGGTTGATTCCTTGTGGTTATATTTTTATAAAAGGACCTGCTGATTTGTCACATGCCTATTTTTCTAAGCATTACCGGAACTTTGTTATGATGGTTTGCATCATGATATCATGGCTTTAATGTTGATCCATATAAATGAGTGTGTGTTTAGTTTTTCTGTTTCTCCTCACTCGTTTGTGGTCAGTTGGTGGAAACTCAGTCTTTTGGCATTTGTATGACTGTCGCCTCTATCTTTGGATTGGGTTCGGCCTCACCTAGAAGTCGCTTTGAATAACAGTGTAGATGTAGATACATGTCAATACAGACAAAACACAGGTAAAAAAGTCTCACTTGGATTCTTGTCCAGGTCTCCCTCCATCCAGGAGCAGGAGTTGGATTGAGGTAGCAAAAGTGTTGAGCTTCTTGAACCCGAACCTTTTGTTCATCTCTGAGATCAATGATATTGCGTGTAGCTGCAGGAGAGAGAGAGAGAGACACACAGACAGAGAGAGCCACACAGAGAGAGAGAGAGACACAGAGAGAGAGAGACACAGAGAGAGAGAGAGACACACACAGAGAGAGACAGACACAGAGAGAGACAGACACACACAGAGACAGACACACACAGAGACAGACACACACAGAGACAGACACACAGAGAGACAGACACACAGAGACAGACACACAGAGAGACAGACACACAGAGAGACAGACACACAGAGAGACAGACACACAGAGAGACAGACACAGAGAGACAGACACAGAGAGAGAGACAGACACAGAGAGAGAGAGACAGACACAGAGAGAGAGACAGACACAGAGAGAGAGACACACAGACAGACACAGAGAGAGAGAGACAGACACAGAGAGAGAGAGACAGACACACAGAGAGAGAGAGAGACAGACACACAGAGAGAGAGAGACAGACACACAGAGAGAGAGAGACAGACACACAGAGAGAGAGAGAGACAGACACAGAGAGAGAGAGACAGACACAGAGAGAGAGAGACACACACAGAGAGAGAGACAGAGAGGCTTCAGATTTCCAACAAGCTGCCAGTGAATTTTTGTATCTAAACAAACAAGCGCAGATGATCGTTTTAACTTTTAATTTGACCTACACATATAAATTAGAAAGTTGACAACAAAACCCAAGCTGCACAAACATCAACACAATTCTGAAACCGGACGCAACAAGGTTAGCATTGATTTCTGAATCCCTTTCTTTAGCTGTACCAGAGTCCATCATTCAATGAATCATAGCTACTCTAGCCATTAATGAACTGTCTAGATATTAATACACATGTTTTACCTAATGCAAGCTCGAAAGTTTGAAGAAAAACCAAAACAGAAAACACGACACTTCTTGTCCTAACATATGAAAAATTTAACTCTTCCTGCGTTTTCATGCATCCCGCCATATTGTTGCTTTCACTTCTTCTTCGGCAGCGTCTTCAACTCACCAGCGCCCTCTGCCGAGCCGTAGTGTACAAGCAGGACTTACGACACGCTATTTTTCTATTTATGTTTTTTATTCATTTTGATTAGTTTCTGTATTTATTCCAAACGTGTAAATAGAAACTGAATAAGCGACACTTCTTAAAAACACATTCCTTCGGTCACACATTCCCAACATGGAGGACCATAATGCGCAAATGGCTTGTAGTGCACAAGCAAGACTAAAGAAAGAAAGATCTTTTTTATTATTATTATTTATTTATTCAAAACTTGGAGAGAAAGATCCAAATGATATCTACCACACAATAAGTGACACATTTAGTAGCTTGCATTCCCAACATGGAAGACCACAATGTGTAAGGGACTGTAGTGTACGACTTAAAAGAAACACAATAAAATACATTTTGAATCAGTCATTTTCTTTTTTTCAATTCACAACTGAAAGGTATACAGATTACACTGGCCACAGAATAAGCAGCACTTTCTGAAATGTCAAAAATATGACCAATTATTCTCACTTCCTCAATAGCTCGAAAACACTATTTGCACAAAGATGCTGTACAAGCAGGTGTAAAGAACATTACACACTATTTTAATCATTTTTAAAATAATTTTTATATTTATTAAAAACTTGGAAGATGTACAAATTATTTCTACCACACCATAAGCAACACTTTCTCAAACCTCAACAAATCTTCAGTAGCTGCATTTCCAAAATTCACAGTGTGTAATGGGCTGCAGTGTACAATCACAACTAAAAAGAACACTTCTTTTATTTAAATGCACATATACAGATTGTATCAGCTACAGAATTAGTGACACCTACTGAAATGTTGAAAAAAAAAAGCTGCACTTATTGTGGCCACTTGCAGCACAGCGGGAGGTGGGTATAATGTACTTGATGCATTTTCCATGGCAATTTGTACACTCTATGTGAGTCATATTGGATTGCTAACTAAGTATCTAACTAGCTATCATGCCATGCTATCTTGCTAACTAGCTAGCAAATAAAGCTGATATGACACACTACAGCTTTGGGAAGAATACAACTCCATTTGAAAACTTCAAATGTTGAATTTTTTGAAATATTAAGTATTTTATTGCTCCTGTTTACATTTATAAACAGCTTCAGCATTTGTTTCTGGTATAATAAGAAAATGACATCAGATTTCCTGAGGCCTACATTTATGTTGACTTAATCATGATCAGGACTCCTTAATAAACTTTACTTAAGCTAATAAGGTATTGGAACAGCCCTAAACTTGGTGACTGGGATTTCCACCAAGGGACGAATGGTCAATAAGGGGAAGTTGATGAGGGTACAGTATTGCAGTATCAAGCAGTATTGGAAAAGGGCCCTAAAACCTCATGAAAACTGACCCAGTGTTTCTGGTCTGTGCATGAACATCCTGTTTTGCTTTAAAGCCTTCCTGTTTCAAAACCCCTTCACATCTCCTGCTCAGCTCTCTCTACACACCCACCATTGATGTGCCAACTCTTCACCTCAGACCTACATACAACAGACCATCTCTGACAAACTCCATTGTTCCTCAAATAAAAAGATCTTGATTGAATCCAAGCAGAACGGTATAATTTTTCCTGAAGGTTGGGAAATATATCAGCGTTAATCAACAGCCCAAAGTGACTGAATAATTATAGCAGACTATTAATAGAATATTCTTACCACATGACAGCTGAATAAGAAAAAAAAAAGTCAGTTAGCGATTATTCAGGCAATTGCTATTTGATGTGTAGCAGACTGTGTAGTTTTAAACAGTAAAATTATTATAAAGAGCTATATTGCACATTCTGATATTGCAAACCGCCCATAAAATACAAATAGGCTTAGATTTACTGTTATTGTGTGAATCGAAATTCATATTCGTTGAAGATCTTTCCTGATTGCAGCATATGTCTTTATCATAATGTGGAAATTACAGTTTAAAAAAATTAGCCAGTGCTATTTTCTGATTGCTCCAAGTCTCCGGTATAAATGAACCCCCAAAACATGGCCACCCAGGTCACAGCATTAAATGCTGAATGGGGCCCAGAAGCATTTACAGCTGAGTTTTTATAAATGATGTGGTCTTGTCCTGTCAGAGCCTGTCCTGAACTCAGGGACGAGTGTGGCGGCCATGCTGACAGGTGCGGAGTATCCCACTGCAAAGTTCTGAAGTCCCAACAACAGACACTTCCAGCTGTAGTGCAGAGCCTTCTTCACATTCTACAAGAAAAAAAAGGACACTGTAAATCATAAATACAAACATACACCAAAAGGTAAGGTGTGTGTGATACAGTGGGGTCCAAATATCTGAGCCCACATTGAAAATCTGGAATTTCTTTCATTGCCACTGTATGGAACTCTAAAACGCTTTGCCGAAACTGGATCAGTCGTATCCAAAGCACGATCAGACAGACCAAAAGTAGCACACCATCAGAAGACCAATACATAAAGCTTTGTTCACTGAGAGAGAGAACAGCAACTTCATCACAGATCCAGAATGTGCTGAATAAAGAACG
>JAOUQW010000016.1:2625080-2638905 GCA_028565825.1 Olivaichthys viedmensis
GGCCTTGCTCAAGGGCCCAACAGTGGCAGCTTGGTGGAGCTGAGGCTTGAACCCACGACCTTCTGATCAGTAGCACAGTGCCCTAACCACTGAGCCACCACTGCCCTAACTTGCTAGCGAAGTTGCAGAATGGTTTCAATTGCTGCCGTTAAATAGCTTGCTAACACTTGGTTTTAATTATATAGTTAGCCTTATATTAGAACTTGGCTAGCTACTTGTCAAATAGCTACTACTGGAGAGGTAACATTAGCTAAACTAGCCTAGCTGGCTAACTTTAGGTAGCTTAGCTAATGTTGCTAAATCAAGACATGCTAATTTTGTTATGCATGCACAGTTCTGTTTTTTGTGCTTAAGGGTGCAAATAGCTGGCATGATGTGAATTTCACACAGGATAGACAAAATTCACATAAATCTTGTACAATGATATGACCATCAAGACCCTGATTTTGGGTTGCATCACTAGCATACTGTGAATTTTTCATACCGTTTTACCTCTAATTCAGTCAGTGCAACTCCACTACTCTTGACTTTATTGCTACTAATTGCACAAATTATGCTAATTTGTTACAAGTGACATTAAAGTTGTCATTATTATGCTATCTGTTATACAGGTGCAAGTAGTTCAGAGTAAACGTCAATCTAGCTCACAATCTACAATGAATCACTGTGGAGAAAGTGCTCCTAAGGTTCCCAGGTGAGCAACATGCACGTGTTTATATTGTACAACGTCTGCAACATTTTATAATAATAGTTTCACAGGAGAATACTCAGCCTGATGTGTGGTATTTCTGTCATTTCAAGGTTGGACAAGTTGGCTGGACCAAGCTGTGTATCTGTTAAAAGTTCCAATTCAATGTTGGAGCCGATTGAATTTAAAGAGGCAGCCGCTTCTCTCATACAAAGGTTAGCACTGAGGTCTCACAGACACTTCTCTTACTGAAATTAGAGGTGACATTGGCTTGATTGATTGATTTGATTGATTGATTGTTTTCAGTTTAGCCATTGCCTTCTAGGCAACCGATTATTTTCACCAACCTGGAAATAGACTCCAACCCTTTTGTCAATAATAAACATATGTAATTAAATGTTAAAGTATAACATCCACATGATTTGACATGACGTGTGGTGTTTTAAGCCTGTTCAAACAGGCCGACCTGATCTCGTCTGCGTCTGACTATGTGTCCATCAGAAGTGCTTGTCAATCACTGCATGATTCTGAGACTTTAATGACCAAGGACATTTCTAAAGACCTATGGTAAGCCATCAACACATCACTGGATTATTACCTTGCCTTTTGTTTTTTACACACTCAGGCTCTGATTTATTAAGACCCCAAATAAAGAGCACCGATTTGCATGTGAAATCTGAATTCTCAATAGCCATGGCAAGTTCAGATTTCAAAGAGACTACAGCAAGAGTAAAACTAAAACGATCCAATATAAAACCATCTTTACCGCGGTAATATTAAGTCATCATTTCAAGAAACGTTCTCTTTATTTTGAGATACTGAGACATAATTTTGGAAAACTTTAATAAAATAATGGTTTCGTTTTGTCTTTAAACGGCGGAAAATGGGGTTACACGCAAATTTAACACTCTTAGAAAAAAGAACCCTTCTCGGGTTCTTCAAGGGTTTTTCATATAGTTAAGGGTTCTACTTGGAACCCTTTCTGATAGGTAAACACTCTGCATGGTTCTATATAGAACCTTTAAAGGTTCCCCCAGAGGGACAACTGAAGAACCCATAAGGGTTCTAGACTTAACCTGTTTTTTTCTAAGAATGTACCTTCGCTTCAGTCGTATTAATTTGCACTCAATCGCCGTTCTACAAGTAACTTTTAGGCTGCAGTAAATCACATTGCGGGTGCTAAATTAATCTATTCGCATAGACACCGCTCTGTATTTTGCACTTTTAGGTAGAAAGGCCCGAAAATGCATATTCATTAAGGTAAATGCGCAAAACGGACAAGACGTGCTATTTGTTAAAGACGCAATCCTCCGTAGACCCTGTTTATGTAAATCAATGTTTTTTTGCGGGTGCTATCACGTTTGCACAAGTGTTTACACATGCAAACCATTAGTAAATCAGGGCCTCAGTATTAAAGCAGAACATTACAATTTAGTATGTTGTATACAGACTGTATACAATATAAGTTATTTCTTTCCATTTAGGAATCACTCTGTTGGGTCGTCTAGTTCAGTCTCCTCTACAGATACAGAAGTAAAGCTGCAACATGAGCATAAAAATAGGCTAAAGGCAAAGTTTCAGTGCATTTACAATGACGTGATGAGACAAGGCCATTCAACATTCCTGAATGACGTTTACACCGAGCTTTACATCACTGAGAGTGATAGCGGTAATGTCTGTATGGAGCATGAGGTTAGGCAGATTGAAATGATATCCAGGACACAAACCTCAGTAGAAATACCAATTAAATGCAATGACATCTTCAAGTCCTTACCTGGACACAGAAAACCCATTCGGAGTGTCCTGACAAAGGGGGTTGCTGGCATCGGGAAAACGGTATCTGTACAGAAGTTCGTCTTGGACTGGGCCGAAGGCAAAGCGAATCAAGACATTGGGTTCATTTATCCACTCGCATTCCGCGAACTCAACTTGATGAAGGGGGAGCGGTTCAGCCTGGTCGAGCTACTTCAGTGTTTTTACCTGGATACACCTCTAGAAACATATCCTCAGAGTCACAAAGTTCTCTTCATCCTCGATGGACTAGATGAATGCCGCTTTCCTCTAGACTTTCAGAACAACCTGAGAGTGTCTGATGCAGCAGAACAAGTCTCTCTTGATGTCCTACTGACCAACCTCATCAATGGGAGCCTACTTCCTGATGCTCTCCTCTGGATCACCTCCCGTCCAGCAGCAGCCAGTCAGATCCCTCCTCAGTGTGTTGACCTGGTGAGTGAGGTACGAGGATTTAATGACCCACAGAAGGAGGAGTATCTCAGGAAGAGAATAAGCGACAAGAGCATGGCTGGCAGAATCATCATGCACATCAAGTCCTCGAGGAGCCTCTTCATTATGTGCCACATTCCTGTCTTCTGCTGGCTTTCAGCAGCCGTCCTGGAGAGAACAATCAGTGCCTCAGATGGTGGAGACATTCCCAAGACACTGACTCAAATGTACA
This sequence comes from Olivaichthys viedmensis, assembly GCA_028565825.1. Lineage (NCBI taxonomy): Eukaryota > Metazoa > Chordata > Actinopteri > Siluriformes > Diplomystidae > Olivaichthys > Olivaichthys viedmensis. Next base: position 2,628,224 of record JAOUQW010000016.1, read on the forward strand.
TACACTTCCTTCTAATCCAAACCAAAACTAAAAATCACAGGTATCCTGACAGAAACGAGGGTCCATCCGATGAAGGCATGATCTTCAAACTGGGCAAACTAGCCTTTCAGCAGCTGCAAAAGGGCAACCTGATATTTTATGAGGAAGATCTCAGAGCTTGCGGCATCGACGTCAAGGAGGCAGTGGTCTACTCAGGAGTGTGCTCCCAGATCTTTAAAGAGGAATGTACATTGACTCAGAGTAAAGTGTACTGCTTTGTGCACCTGAGCATCCAGGAGTTTCTCGCTGCCATATACATGTTTCTCATGTGTAAACTCTACAGCTGGAACGTTCTCGATCAGAAAAGTTGCATGACAGCAGATGTCACCCAAGCATTGAGGGATATGCACAGGAGTGCAGTGGATAGAGCCTTAAAGAGTGAAAATGGGCACCTGGATCTTTTCCTCCGCTTCCTTGTAGGCCTTTCTCTGGAGTCCAATCAGACCCTCCTGCACAATCTGCTGCCACAGGTTGGACACAGCCTTCAAAACACAGAAGCGACGGTTGATTACATCAAAATGAAGATAGAGGAGAACTCCTCAACTGAGAAGTCTATCAATCTCTTCTACTGTCTGAATGAGCTTAATGAGCTCTCTATAGTGAAGGATGTCCAACGCTACCTCAGCTCAATGCGTTCCTCCAAACTCTCTCTTGCACAGTGGTCAGCCCTCGTTTTTGTGTTGCTGACATCGGAGGAGAAACTCGATGTATTTGATCTCAAGAAGTATATCAAATCAGATGAAGGTCTCCTGAGGCTGATGTTGGTGGTCAAAACTTCAGAAATTGCTCTGTAAGTAGGCTGTGTTCTATATCCACGTAGTCTCAAATTTCATGTCAATAAAGCATATCGCTCTGACAGCATGAAATATATAACAGCAAGGAAAAATAAAGATGTGTAATCATTGGCAAAGAGCTGTGATATAAGCGGAATAAAACACGACGGGGTTGTTACAGGCCCTGTAACAACACGTCCCGAAGTGTTTTATTCCGCTTATATCACAGCTCTTTGCCACGTTTTTATAAAAAAATGACGCATCATACTTTTTTATCCGTTTATAGTTACATTTAATATTGGGGAACTTGCGCAAAACAAGTTAGTTTCTTTTATCACTTGCGTTATAACAGCTAGAAACAGTCGTTCCCTCACCAGCCTCTCTTTCTCTCTCTCCGTCTTGAACGTCTTGAAAAAATGCAGCTCGTCATGTTTCTGATAAACCGCAAAGCACAAACTCCTCTGTCCTGAACACTTTCCCGCGGCGGAAAACTTAAAGGAACAGCTTTCTTGTTAGGCTTAAATGATGTGAGCTTCCGCCATACAAGTCGCTGTGAATTAGTTGTTAGTAAAGAAACAATAATGTATTAGAACAAGCGCATTAATATAAATCTGTAATTTGACTTGCAGCCGGCACTACTGTCAGAGCTGCTGTTATAGGAAATTAATCAACACCTTCTGACCAATCAGAATCGAGAATTCAACAGCGCTGTGGTATAAAATTATTTCATTCCATCATTGGCACACAGACTGATGAAGATCCCTTAAAAACCAACCTTCTCTTTGAATTTGCTTTATATCTGGCCAATTCTGTTTTGTTTTTCAGGCTTGATAACTGTGGACTCACAGAGAGATGCTGTAAAGCTCTGGGCTCTGTGCTCAGCTCTGACTCCTCAAAGCTGCGAGAGCTGGACTTAAGCGGTAACTCTATAGGAGACACAGGACTGAGGCTTCTTGCAGAAGGACTGGGAAGCATGGGAAGTAAATTGGAAAAACTTAGGTAAAATGTTTTGTCTTTCAGATTGATTATTTCATTATCTGGATAAAGATGACAGGCCTGGGTTTCCACAAAGCATAGAATCATTCATTTGCAAAACAATGTAATACTTTTGGGAAAAATAAAAAGAATAAAATTACAGACCAAAGAAAGCTTTATTTGATATTTGGCAAAAAAATTTTTTTACCACACTGCTAAATTTGCATTTTTCACATTTAAAACAGAGACGTTCTTCTGTAACAAACTGATTCGGAGCGTGTTATGTATAAGCTCACCATGTTGGATCACATAATAAGCTAAACAGAAAATAGGCCCAAATTGATGTCTATTCTGTGACGTCTATGCAAATTTTTATAAAGGTAATCTGGTACACAGAATTTTTTTGCTTAGCTAGCTACTACCTAGCTAATGTTAGTCATGAACAAAATACCGGTTGTTAGGGTAATGTTATATTTTAATACTTTTGGCTACTGTTAAATAAACCGCTGAGAATATGATGATGCAAATCAAGACCTGTGACAAATGTGAGCTAGTTTACTGGCAGTTAACTAGTCGGCTAGCTATTTGGAGAACACGGAGCGTTATTAATTCGCATATTCATAGATCCTGGCACTTTTTATGAGCGTAAAGGTGTTCCTAGTCGATTTCTAGTAGTTTATTGGGCATTAAAAAACATCTCAAACAATATATTATTCTATATAGATTATTTTAATAGCACATCAGCTACTTGTTACTGTGAGTAATAGTGGAGTTGGTCAGTGTTATACAAGTAGTGACATAAAAAGTATATCATGACAGTTTTTCACCATATCAGTATTATATCATCATATCTCTCAGTGGGGCTACAGTTCAGTGTCTTTAAGCTTTTCTTGTCTCTGCAGACTCTCATATTGTAGAATCACACCACAGGGCTGCTCCACTCTGGCCTCACAGCTTCTTTCCAGACTTCCACACCTAAAAGTACTGGACCTTTGTGAGAACAGCTTGAGGGGGGCAGGAATTCAAGTACTGGCTACTCAGCTGAAGAATCCACACTGCAAACTAGAGATATTAAGGTGAGTATACATATGTCTCCTGGTGTATTTGTAAATGGTGGCCAAAAGAAAAGCCACATTAGCCTGTATGTAAATGTAAAGTGAATCAGTCCAATCTTAGGGGTCACAGCTGTCCAGTGTGAATAATATCTGTGATTTAAATACTCTTTTAGACTGAAGGACTGCAGAGTTACGCCTCAAGGAACTAAAGCACTAGCCTCGGCTCTAATCTCGAATCCATCACACCTGAGAGAACTCGACCTGCACTGGAACAACCCAGGAGACGATGGAGTCGAGCAACTAGCGGCTGTTATAAGGGATCCACGCTCCAAGCTTGAAGTATTATGGTAAGAATTTTCTTTCTTATGCTTTACATCTACAAAGCAAAGTATTTTGACAATGCTCCACCTGATATGAAGATAAACATCTACCGCATGACCTACATTTTTACCCCCTTTAGGTTGAGTTATGGCCTGCTCACAGAGAAATGCTGTGAAGCTCTCGCTTCAGCCCTCAGGTGCAGCTCTGCATGTCTGAAAGCAGTAGACCTGAGCGGAAACTCAATCCAGGACAGAGGAGTGGAGCTGTTGTCTGCTGGCCTGGGAAGCCCACACTGTAAACTGGAGATACTGAGGTCGCAATCCATCTAAACCTTTCATTTCACATCTGATACACTTATTCTGCATTTAGCAGACTGTAGTACTCATGTTCAGTGTGATTTGAATAGTATTTAGATAAGCTGTTTCAGGGGAATCAAACTGAGCACCTGGAGGGCCACAGTGATGGTCATTATGATTTTCCTTCTTGCAACTTATGAAGGCCCTGGGAATGAGCTGATGAGTTGAATCAGGTGTTAAATGAGGTGAAATGCTCATTCCTCTACGGCTGTGGCCATAAAGGACTGGGGTCCGACACTCTTGGGCTATAAGCTCTGCTTATAACTTCAATGTTATCAATTCTCAGTTCATGGAATGGTTTGGCAAAAAATTTAATTTACACAGTTCTCCACTTACCCTAAATGTAGTCGATCAGCCAAGACATGTTTGGTGTCCCACATTTTTTTGTTTTCCATTGGAGCTATGCATAATGGAAATCTATCTCACCCAAAATAGTTTCCGTAAATACGCGCGCAAATCTTCACGGTGCTACTGTGCTATAGATTACAGTAGGATAAACTGCGTTCTAAACCACATCGGCAAGTGAGTTTACTGAAGAAACAGTTGCGGTTTGAGGCAGATATTTACTACTTAGCTAATGTTAGTGATGAACAAAATATCGGTTGTTAGAGTAACATTATATTTTAATAGGTTTGGCTACTGTTAAATAAACCGCTGAGAATATGATGGTGCAAATAAAGACCTGTGGCAAATGTGAGCTAGTTAACTGGCAGTTTACTAGCCGGCTAGCTATTTGGGATGGTTGGAAAACATGGGGCCGATATTAATTTACATATTCATGGTTCCTGGCACTTTTTGAGAGTAAAGGTGTTCTTAATCAAATTTTTGTAGTTTCTTGGGCATTAAAAAGCATCTTAAACAATATATTATTCTACAGATTATATTAATAGTAAAGCTATAGATAGTAATGTCCATCAGTTATGGTGAGTAGAAGAAATTAAAGCAGATATTTACAGGATTTTGGTAAATGAGACAGACTTTCATTACTTGTCAGCTACATTATTGTTGTAGCTCCAGTGCAAAACTAATAAATAGAATAGAATGCTTTTTATTGTCACATATACAAGTACAGTACATTGAAATTCATTCTTCACATATTCCAGCATGTTGGTAAGCTGGGGTCAGAGCGCAGAGTCAGCCATGATACAGCGCCCCTGGAGCAGGGAGGGTTAAGGGCCTTGCTCAAGGACCCAACAGCTTGGCAGTGATGAGGCGCGAACCCACGACCTTCTGATCAGTAGCACAGTGCCCTAACCACTGAGCCACCACTGCCATCAAACATGTCCCTAGCTGATCGACTACATTTGGGTTACGTAGAAAATTGTGTACATTTTATTCTTTTCTAACTATTCCTTTATTATAGATTGAAAGAAAAAAATATTTCTGCAGGTTTGCATGTTGTGAGATCACAGAAAAAGGATCTGCAGCTTTGGCCTCTGCACTTGCTGCGAATCCTACATCCTTAAAAGAGCTGGACCTGAGTGAGAACCCTGTTGGAGATTGTGGACTGAAAGCACTCTCCCAGGCGATGGGGAATTTCAACTGCAAACTACGCACACTCAGGTAAAGTTTGAAGACTTTTGCACAATTATTTTTTTCTTTTCTTTTTTAATTGGGGGACTTCTCTGAACCTCTGTCTGCAGGCTCAGAGAGAGTGGAGTCACGGAAGGTGGCTGTGTTGCTCTTGCTTCAGCTCTGACCTCGAATCCAATCCATCTCAGAGAGCTGAACCTGGGTAACAACAACCTAACAGACGCAGGAATAAAGAACCTTTGCGATGTGCTGAAGTATCACAACAGTCAAATTTTCAAATTGGAGTGAGTGCGTCACTGAACAATTTTACATCATACTAGACAGCAAAACAAATATTACATTCCTGAAATGCTTTTTCTTCTCACTAGACTGAATGAGTGTCACATAACTGCGGGATGCTGTGATTCACTGGCATCTGTTCTCCTAAAAACATCTTCATGTCTGAGGGAACTAAACCTGGGAGGAAATAATCTGCAGGACTCAGGAGTGAAGACTCTTTGTGCCGGACTGGAGGGTCCACACTGCAAACTGGAGACTTTAAGGTAATATTTGTATGCATGATATCATTAAAACATAAAGGGTTAACATCTTTGGAAGCAGAAATCAGCTTCTTTTTTTTAAATAATAATTTGGGGGCCAACTAACAACCAGTCGTCTTTATTGAATATGCGCTTCTCATTGTAGGCTGTTTAACTGTGGAGTCACTGAGGAAGACTGCAGAACTTTAGCATCAGTTCTAAGTGAAACGCATTCAGTCTTAAAAGAACTGGACCTTAGCGGAAATAACCTTAAAGACACAGACACAAAGCCCCTCTCTGTCTTACTTGAAAACCCAGACTGCAAACTCGAGAAAATTAAGTAAGTTTGCTCAGTGGCATTTCGTAGTTTTTTAATTACAATACATCTTTTTTTGGTAAGCAAGTAAACTCAAGAACCACAGTAATGTGTTGCTGTTTTCTAATCCTTTCATTTTAAATGAAGTACTGCTCATGAATACGTTTTGTTTCCCCAGCTTATACTGAACAGCCTGAGGCATGCAATCGTACCGCAATGGAGAAAAACGGTCATAGTGTACTGTCATTTTTGACAGCATACAACCTGTGGAAGTTGAGGAGGTGTTACCAGAATAATTATAATTTTATAATCCGTTTGAGTTATTTTATTTGCATACTATATTGTGTATGCAGCCCAAATGTTCTTGTTTCGTATGGAAACGATAGAGTATAATATTTTTTTGTTGTCTTAACCGCATTACGGTAAATACATTTCTGTTTGTGCAACAGATTTAGATGCTGTCAGTTAAGGTCAGTTTTTCATTTGTTATTTCAAATTGAACGGTGCCATTAATTTCACACTTTGTTTTAAATGTATAGCATAGGGCCTATTTAAATTGTACACTTACAATACTTCAGATAATACATGTTATCTTCTTAAAGGACTTAATATCCTGTATAACTTATGACAGATTAAAGGTTTTTAACCAACACTTGGTGGAAGATAACTAGTGCATTAGCCAAAAATAAAATTGACACACATTCCACCTCACTCCAAATCTACTCTCACTCACAAGACATGTTTGTTGTCTGAAGTTTGCTTTTCTAGTTTTGAACTGGAGCTACGAGGCTCATATAGCTAATAAGTAAGAATCAAGTGTCATGCAAGCTTCATCCCAAAATCACCACACGCTTGCCTTAAGTAGAATCAAGCTGTTCCGTAATCTCACACAGATTTGCTGATGTGGCTTCTGTTGTTTTCTATAAAATGGACAAAAGTACATTGCATAGCTAAAACAGTCGTAGCAGCCATCTTAAAGCTGGATCACTTTCTTCATCAGCACAGTTTGGCATCAGACTCCGATTTGATTTGTACATTTCACTTTTTTGCACACAGACATTGTGCTATTTTATAAAACTGTTAAAATCGACTACATTTGGGGTTAGGGGAAAATTGTGAAATGCCATTTTTGGCTGAACTATCACTTTAAAATGGGTTGGTTGAAGTGGGAAAAATCCTACAATGCACAGTACAGTGGGACTCCAGAAGCAGGACTGAAACATTTCCTATTCACAGCAAACCATCTGCATATATTCAGCTTATTTTACCTCTAAAATTAGAATCTATTTAAATCTATTAAACAATCCAGGAAGAATGGTTTTCCTTTCTTTACCCCAAACTCAAAGCATCATTTTATTATAAACTTATTATTATTATTATTACTATTAATAATTATTTCTTGAAATAAGACTGAACAAATTTAAAACAAATTTATTGGCATGTATTTACACAGCTGGTCAAGGTAACAGTATAACAGAAAACACATACAAAAACAAACTGAAGCACAACAGAATTTCCATTAACTAAGATGTTTAAGAAAAAGGTGTGGAAATGTACATCAGAAACCAGACCTCCAGCAATATCCTTTTAGCACTGAATATTATGATACCACTTTGTATTTTCATGGAGGTTTGTGATAAATTGGGTAGTTCTGGACTCTATTGTAGAAGCTTGGTATCTTGTTCGGTCAGCAAACTGCATTGGAAAAGTCCTTTCCTTTCTCCATGGCCCTTCTGTGGTTCAGGTACTTGTATACATACCAGGCTTCACCAGTAGAAGGTTTTAGTAAGAAAGCTGGCAGCTGAGCTCAACCAACTCCCACTAGCGTCCTGTTTGGCAGCAGTGCGGGACACAGCGCGGTCAGTCTCCTTCTCAGGACTCTCGTCTTCTGGTAGATAATCTGGCAGGTGGTGATTCTCTTCTATCCGCGTGTCTGTAGTACTAAGAGGGACGATAACCTGCAGCCAACAGGACCAAACCAGGTCAGTGATTGTTCATACATTAAGAGCAAATAGGCAATGTTCAAAACTTTCCTTCAATAAGGATATAAGCTTAAGTGAATTGTTGGAACGACACCACATGGTCAAACAACTAATGAACGGACCAAGCTGAACACTGTCAGAAATAACCAACTTTTCCATACCATATCAAGCAATTGAAATATCACAAGATTTATTCAGTTATGCAGGTGGGACTGAAACAAACATCCATCATTTTAAGCAAGACAAAAATGGCAAGCACTGGCCGGTTAAAAAAATTCAAGTACACCTTATATTACACTGTAGTGCAGGGCTTCTGAACTACAGTCACTACAGTGACCCACTGCCCTGCACAGTTCCATGTTTTCCTTACTACCCACACACCTGATCCAATCAATCAGCTAATGGTTGGACTCTCGAGTTGAATCAGGTGTGTTAGGCGTAGGAAATTATTATTTTTGACTGTGCAGGGCAGAAATCTTGCTCTAGTACGTGTGCCTTGCAGACAGGATTGAGCACACAGGTCATCAGATCCACAGCACCTACCTCCTCACCACTCTCATTCTTCACCACCTGCTGAGCTGAAAGCACTTTAGTGGCAGCAATGGCCGATGCCAGACTCTGAAGAGGAGACAAGATGTACTTTACAGTCTCACTGAACTTGTGTCAGTTAAAGAAGAAACACACCTTTAGATGATAAATTTAAACAACTGTTTAAATTTGTGATATAAACTGGCTTTGTAGGCAACTAAACAAAAAAGGTTACAACTATTAATGGTGAAAGTAAATACCAGACAAAACTATGCTAGAGGTTGACAGAATATATACTCTACCTCAGTGGCCAGGTCTGCACGCACGCGCACTGTGCATCTCTTCAGAGCCATCTGAAAAGTGAAGCTGATCACTCCTTTAACCTTCAGGAGAGCGTCCTCACACACACCTCGCTGGTCCTGTGAAGGTACACACCACACAAAATGAACATGGCGCATACTTCTTTAACCTCCTACCCTGTCAGTGTGACTGCTGTGCTGAGAATGGTCCACCCCTCATAATATCTAGTCAGCAATCAGTAGTCAGTAACTGTATACCTACAAAGTGCAAGTGTACAAGTACAAGGTAGGTGTACCTAATAAACTGACAGCTTAGTATATCCATATTTGATGCAATACTCAGTAATAAGCATTTTATATCTGTGAAAAGCTCAGAGTACTAGCGACTGATACCAGTAATAGCATAAACTCAAGTACTCTAGTTGTACTGATGATAAAGTTACCTGTAACACCAATAATACGCTGTTAATTTCATCTCATGTAATGTTGTAAAATGGGATCTTTCATCTTTAGGATAAACTTAAAGATATTAACATTAACAAGGATTATATAAAGCACCACACATCCACATGCAGCGCTTGCATACAAACATCCAGCGATTACAACAGAAAAGCTGAGGTCATATGAATGTTCGGTATTTAGTATGTGTGTCAGTAGTGGTGTATCTAGAACTACACGCACATGCTTATATCTACGCACTTACTGTCCCATCCAAACCATGTATGTGCAGCGTGACTGTTTTGGCCTTTTTATTGGAACTGTTGATGAAGAATTGCGGTTTATTCCTCCTCCTCCTCTGTTGTTCAGGAGTTCTAGGAATTTCTGTCCTCCTTGCTGGAGCACTCAATACTCCATGTACCTCTTCAGCAAGGTCTGTAATGTCAACACTCAATCCACTTCTACATGAAACAATGAAAACAGGTATCAGCAATTAGAATGGAATTTTCTGAAGAGTTTGATAACCAATTAGCATCAGAAGCGAGACTTACTTGTCCATCAGCGTCTCCAGGCTCACCATCATCCCCAACTCATTCTTCATGGCGTTGATGTTTTGACATGATTCTGCCAGGTACCTCAGAGTCTGAATAAGGAAATAGCACATTAAAGTGATGACATATCATTTCAACACTCGCACCTTAACTGGAGAGAGTCATATAACCTCGGTTCATGTTACATTTTTCCTCAATATTCTTCAGGATCCATGTGTACATGCTGTCAGATAAGTTACATAGAAGAAGAAAGTAACTCCTAATGAACAATGAGCTCCTGCAGAGATAATGGAGCGTTTGGTAGTGTGTGAGAACATTTTAAACATTACAGCCAACTCTGCATACGTCAATTATAAAAAAAAAGGACATTTGGCTACAATTGTGGTACTGACACTGTAGAACTCTGGGCTGAAACACCCAGTATCTGTAAAGGCCCATTCAGACCTCTTAAAATATAAAAATGAACTAGGGGTTGTAATAGGAGAAGGGTTATACTAAGTAGATTCGTACCTGCAGGGTGGCGAAAACTACTTGAGGGTCTTTGTGATCTAGGAACAGCACAAGACCAGGTAAACAACCCTCGTCTTTCGCTATAGCCTCCCGATTCTGAGGCTCAGACGCCAGATCCCGCAGCTGGGTCACGACTGACAGTGCATCCATCATCTTACTGCCTATCTGCTGGATGAGTAGTAAAGGTCAAGATCAGAAGAGCTCTTTAAAACAAGATTTACTTTTCTTAATTAACAAAAGTCAAATTTAAACGCTTTGAATGAGTCAAATGACTCAAAGTGCAACTTTGCTGTTTATTATATATAATAAAGAAATTTACCGTTATAACGGCCAACCTAGACAACGAGTAACACTGCTAATAACAGTATATATATATATATATTATTTTATTTTTTTTTCCGGCAGTGTTGTGAACAAGTCTAACATGGTCAGAATAAAAAGAATTGGTACATTTTTGGATAAAAGCATCACCTGTATATAGTGTCAAA
>JAOUQW010000016.1:2641264-2651586 GCA_028565825.1 Olivaichthys viedmensis
GTAGAATAAGTCTGTAATGTAATGAAACGTGGAGAAGGTGAAAGGGGTGTGCAGACTTTCCGGCTTGACTGTATTTCAAGCATAATTCTTTAGATCACAATCTTTTAAGATCATGAAAAAACATGCATCCAAATCGAGTGTGTCCAAACTTTTGACTGGTAAAATCTGTCTAAGTACGTCCTTACAAAAAAGTCCTTACATAGAAATGTCTAATGCTGAAAACTTGTAAATCACTTTATAAATAGTTTTTCGGTGACCAGTCACTTCTGCTCTTGTACTGATTTCTGCTAGTGCCACTATGGAATTTTATCAGTGTTTTATGTTTTAGTGTCTTTATTTGCATGTTACAAGTTTACAGTGAATCTTTCTACAGAAAGCTTGTTTCCAAATTGTACTGGAACAAGCCAGTCTACATCCCCTGCTCGAGTAGCACACCTACCGTGAAAACCCGAATAAATGGGCATATAACAATTATAATTATATAATAATTATAACCAAATGCAAAATAAATAAATAATATGTACTTTGGTTTGCTGTATAAATCGAAGAAACCTGCAAGTGTCTTAAAGTCTGTAAAATACAGTAAATGTTTAAAAACTACTCCAAGACATGGAGTTATGCAGCAGCCGAACTAATTAAGCCCCTTGTATAAGGGAATTACACAAATCGCCTTTACTTACAGAATACTAGTTAAGAGACCCAACTTCCTGTTTACACAACGCTGCTGCTGATACCTTTTGTCTTTTTTTATTCCAGTTGACAATCCCCTCCCGAGCAATCCTGCCACGCCGTGTTCCTCTCGTTTGCCTGCTCCTGTTCTTACCTCGACTCCTCTCACAGCGCCTCCTCCTCCCGCTCCCCCTCCCCCTCTTCCACCCCCTCCTGTGGTCGGCCCGGTGCAGATTTCTGTGACTGAAGTGATCAGACAGAGGCAGGCAGCCAGAAAGAACATAGGTGGCGTGTATGAGGCCTCACCAGCTGCAGTTCCCTCTATGCTGGAGGTCCTGAAGGACCTGAACCAGGTTAAACTCCGCACTGTGGAGAGGTACGCTTAAACTTGCAGCACTGTGTATGCCTACACTCACAACACTGTCACTTCAGTGCTGTTTAAACGTGCAGTGCAGATCTCAGTTAAAGGAGCAGTTTGCAATTTTTAGAGCCCTCTGCTGCCTGCGAGGCAGATTGCAATTGCAATAAAAAAATATCTGTTCAGACTACGAATGACTCCTGAGTTGCCTTTTAATACAAAGGGGCAGTGCTGACCGGCTCTGTTCTAGCTGGGGGGCGGAGCTTATTCCCAGGCCTGAGAAATGTAAACAGGGAAACCCATTGCATGTTGTCTCTTTGAAATAATATGATTTATTATAGGTCTAGAAACACTCTGGGTGGGAGGGATGGCATTACTTTCTCTCCTGTGGATCAGAGCGACACTACCCAATCGTGGGCATCTGTGAGTTTATGTATACGGAAGAGGGCAGTTGGTGCTTTCTTCCGAGCGCATTGGATTGCCCTGTGATGTTGCATGAGCAGCAGTTCGTAAAGATGCGGTGATTGGCTTCATGTGTCTCGGAGAAAGCAAATGTTGGCCTTCGCCCTCCCCGGTTGGTGGCTGTCCCGCGATAGGAGAGAACTAGCTAATGGGTGGGAATTAGAATTGGCAATGAGGGAGAAATTGGGAGAAAACTGTGTAAAAATCCAAAAACAACATCACTAACTGCACTTAAGGTCTCATAACTGCCGACATTGTAAAGTATGACATCATTGCATAAATCCTAATTTGTCTATGCCGTCACTCTTTTAGTCTGATTTCGAGATTAACACCAAGCTAATAGTAATCAGTAGCTGTAGTAGCATTATTTATATAGTGCCTTTCTTGTATGCAGATTACCTCAACTTGCTTGATGGCTTGGTGGCTTGTTAGCAGTAACATTTGCGTTTGATTTGGAGTAGACTAAATCGATAAAATGTATTTCTGCGTCTATGTAAGGTACAGTTGCTCTGTGGAAGCATTAAACTCATGTAAATGAATTAATATTGATTTTAAAGCATAAACTGCTCTGAGTGCACCTGAGGAAAAAGAATCTGGCATTCCCTTTTCTTCTCTTGTCTTCCATTTAGACAAATCACAAAATAACGTGTCTGTGTGTATGACTCGTCCTGAGCTAACTGTGTTCTGATGGTGTGTTTTAGGTCTCCAGGAGGGACCCCTGTAAGGAAAAGGAGGAGTAAAGGTATTGTGTGTGTCTCGGACCCCGCGGCTCTCATAGCTGAAGCGTTGAAGAGGAAGTTTGCACACAGACAGCGAGAAAACTCCTTTGATAAGGAGAACCGCTCGGCCGAGCCGTCACCATTCAGCAGCCCCGACACACCCCGTGTAAGATGCTTTATGTGCCGTTTTCTGGGGGTTAAACGGGTGCATTGTGGGATAAGGCATTGCCTGGGCACCTTTACACTCCTGGTTAGATTTCAGGCCACAGACTTTAGACTTTAAAGGCAATCTGCCTTTATAAATCGATCCATCGAGTGTCCAAGACGCCATCTTGCGTCATCTTTCTCTTGGGCCGAGAAAGTTTTGGAACAGCCCTTATGATGGCGACGGGTGTTTCCCCAAGAGGAAATGTTAAGGGGAAGTTGACAAGGGTGTGTTAAAACAGTATTGGAACACAGCCAATGTGTAAGCCCATAAATACTGGGAAATAAAAGGTGATCTTTTTTACTCTGAAAATGAGTATGTGACACAAATCATTCATTTTTCACCGTCCCAGGACATACAGGGGTTGTGCTGTGTTTATTTAATGCAAGTCATTTTGTTGCTTTTGTAACCTACTGATACATTTGGAAAACCCAGGTTTGTTCTTTATTTGAAATCCCCTGTTACACAAAAGCAGATTTCTAAATCATTTACATTACATCTAAAGGTCTTACATCTCAAAAATGCTGCAAATATACAGTATTCCATCTAAGTTTTTATAAGTAACCAAGAGACTATATTGACTATATTAATCTGATGGTTTGGGGTCTGGGACAGGGCAGATGTAGGTTTTTATTTTGACCTGTTTATCATATGACCTACACAGGGGGGATCCCCTAAAAGGCCACGCCACCATGTACAGGGTTTGACTTTGTGTGCGTTTGTGGGGAGGGGAGCTGAAGGTGATTGAATGGTGTCACTCTTTTTATGTGGGTATATTGTGTGTTTTGGAGCAGAACGTGGGAAAACAGCAATCGGGCATCTCGACTTCAACTCCACTGGATATGAATGAGTCTTATCAGCAGATGGCGCTGTTTCACTTTAGTTCTCGTTTTTGTTCAAGCATATCTGCAAATTCCGGAAATCTTATTAGACCTGGTGTATTATGTAGGTATCATAGTGTATTATGGCGTTGTTTAGTATCGTGTGTTGTGACCTTATTTGTGTCGGTTTACAGGTCCCCCACCTCACGAGACGCAGCCAGGGGCGAAACCGCTTGTGACCTTTAACCCGTGGGTCAGACGGGAAACCATGTGATGGAAAATAGTCTGCAGAAGGGCCTTTTGAAGATTTCTCTCGCTCTCACTTTCTTTCAGCCCCCTCAGTCTTGCGGTACTTTTCTTTGTCGAAGGGACAAAGGAGCTGCCTTTTTGTTCAACAGCTTTCAGCTGTGGATAGATTTCTTTTTTATTACAGAGTTCTGCAGTTCTGACACTGGCATTTATGAGTGGTAACTGTGAATGTAAGAGGTGATGTAATTATGAACAATTCTGAGTTTAGGTCAAGTCTATACATCATGGACCTCTCATATGCAATGCTTTTGATTGTTTGATTTAGTTTTTTTTTTTTTTTTTTTTGTATAAATATATTTGCACTGCTCAGCCTGTGTCCTGCTTTTTCTCAATGGGCCGTGAAGGCAATAACTGAAACTGTAAAATACTTTGGTGTGTGTGTGCGCGCGCACGTGTGTTAAAGCATGCTCAGCAAACTTTTGTATTCAAACTAAATCCGGGAATCCATACCTACTCAAATAATTTGTCCATTCTTTCATTCCTCCATCATCTTCATCTGCTTTGATGTAGCTTTGAGCCATTTCATGCCATTTAGCTTTGAGGCATGACCTCATCCTCAAAATAAACAAAATGAAATAAACTACACTTCTCATCTGTCCAGAATGTGCTCATCATTGCAGCTCTTTTACTTTTCAAATATGCCTTCACTCGGAAATACATCATGTCGTGTGGGGGGGGAAACCATGTTCGAATTTACGTTTCACGTTGTCTTTAAACATAGGAGGATGCTGTATAGTTTTAACACAATAGTTTTTTTTTAACAAAACGTTAGTGCCTTTAACTAATGCAAGTAACTAGTGCAAATTTGTTTTGCAAAATATTGGTTTCAAAATGATCAGCACCCCCACAATTGATGTTTGGTGAAGCCTCCACTCGAGAGAATAACAGTGCAGAGCCTCTTCCTGTAACGTCTAAACAAAGTTGGAGACACTTGTAGATGATCTTAGAAAATTGCGGAACATTTCAAAATCCTTTATATTGGCAGGTTTGTGCATGTGAACTGTCCTCTTCAATTCAGATCACAGGGTTTTAATAGGGTTCAAATCCAGATACTGAGATGGCCATTGCAAAACATTGATTTTGTGTCCTGCAGCCATTTCTGTGTTGATGTTTTGGGTCATTATCTTGTGGAAAGATCCATCTACAGGCAGACCTTAACCTCCTGGCAGAGACAACCAGGGGCACATTCCAACACTCTTTAATTGATGCCTCATTGATTCCTCAATCTTACGTCCTTCAGCCCTTGACATGGAAATCGATCAAAGCCGGCCATCTTTAAGGACGTATCAATTCTTTAAACGCAGAATCAACATCCAGAGGAATCAAGGTGAGAGGAGATAGGAGGCTTCTAGATCACAGGTGCTTCCTACGTGAACGTCTTTTTATTGTAGCGCGAGATGTAAGCATCCGGTATAAATGCTCCGCCTCTTCCAAAAAACAAATCCCAATAAATGATGTGATAATATTAGTTAAATAAGAAACAATGGGTACAAATAAAAACCTTTGATAAAAGTCAATTACAATGTATCTGACTTAAAAAAAAAAAAGTGCATATGGGAAATCATTGTCACGTTTGTATAGACTAAAGAATTATTTAAGCATGTGTATATGCAGATGTGTTAATGCCCTGTGCAACAATCAATAAGTGAAGTCGCTTTAAAGTGACGCTTCAGTGAACAGAGATGTCTCATTTGGCAAAAACGTTTTTCTGGATTCCTCCTATCCCTGTTTCCTTTCCGTGCAGCCTGATCTTGTGTCCTCAGAGGGAGGAAGGGAAGGAAATAAGGAAACAATTAAAGAAATGAAGAGCACCCCAGGTTTTGGGCTAAAATATCCTGGTACTTAGTAGAATTTATGATGTCATCAATCTTCCCAAGAGCCCTTGCACCACCAGCTGCAAAATAACTCAAAACATCAATGATCCACCTCCATACATACTGTGGGTTTGGGGGCTTTCCCTTATGTACAGTCCCTATTTTTCACCAATCATGCTGATGGTGTTAATGGCCGAACGGTTGGTCTCATCTGACCACAACACACCATTCCAATGGTGCTTGGTGAAGTTCAGGAGCTGCATTTTGTAGGTTTCTCTCAGGAAATGTTTTTATTTGGCCCTGATTAATAGTATTTTAAACCGTTAATGTATTCTTATATATAGGTCAACAAACATTGTGTGTCAAAAGCTCTTTGGTTTTCCCCATGGGGGTTTTACATGAGTTCAACCTCATATTTGGTCAAAGGCAAGAATATAGTTCGTGGAGTGTCAGGGCTGACATTGGGAGGACGCAAGCGCGGGCTAGAAAGCAGGTTTCTGAGAGCTGTAGAGGGGGCAGGCAATGGGTCGAGCGATGTGCAGACGGGGTCCAAAGGGCGAAGGCAGGGTCAAAAGTCCAGGGTCAGAAGGCAGAGTCGAAAGTCCAGGGTCAGAAGGCAGAGTCGAAAGTCCAGGGTCAGAAGGCAGGGTCGACCGTCCAGGGATCAGAAGGCAGGGTCAAAAGTCCAGGGATCAGAAGGCAGGGTCAAAAGTCCAGGGA
The DNA here is from genome assembly GCA_028565825.1 of Olivaichthys viedmensis. Classification (NCBI taxonomy): domain Eukaryota; kingdom Metazoa; phylum Chordata; class Actinopteri; order Siluriformes; family Diplomystidae; genus Olivaichthys; species Olivaichthys viedmensis. The sequence continues at coordinate 2,647,342 of JAOUQW010000016.1, forward strand.
TCAGAAGGCAGGGTCAAAAATCCAGGGATCAGAAGGCAGGGTCGACCGTCCAGGGATCAGAAGGCAGGGTCGACCGTCCAGGGATCAGAAGGCAGGGTTGACCGTCCAGGGATCAGAAGGCAGGGTTGACCGTCCAGGGTCAGCAGGCAGGGTCAGCAGGCAGGGTCGAACGTCCAGGGTCAGCAGGCAGGGTCGACCGCCCAGGGTCAGCAGGCAGGGTCAGCAGGCAGGGTCGAACGCCCAGGGTCAGCAGGCAGGGTCAGCAGGCAGGGTCAGCAGGCAGGGTCGAACGCCCAGGGTCAGCAGGCAGGCGATCCGCTTCGTATAGTGATCTTCATCAGGGTACACTGAGCAGTGAAGCGCTCCTTTGCGAGGCTTATAAAGACGCCCTGTAATCGCCTCCAGGTGTGTGTGGTTGTGTGTGATGAGCGTGAGTGCCGCTCGTTAGGAGTGCGGCGAACTTGAACGCAGAAGTGCGTTGTTTGTGTCGCGCGGGGGATTCTGGGAATTGTGGTCCAGTCCTGCCGGTGTGTGCGTGACATGGAGACAGATCTTTTTCTCTTTTTTTTTTTTTTAATATAACTTTTTCAAGAATGACAATTTTAGTTGCATTTATTTTATATGATATATTATATTATATTATTTAGGGGTGTCAATAAATGTGTCATATTTGTAGAGAAAATACTATTATTTAAAAAAAAAGTTATGAAAATGATTTTTGTTAGTGAAATGATAAACAGTTTTTCCACTTGTGTGAGTGAAAAATCTTTAACCATTGTGAGTGATGTTTATTTATACCATCTTTTTTTTTTCTTTTCCGTTCTCTTGAAGGGTGCCAGTATTTCCAGAGTTGACTGTAAGCCAATAGAATAATGCAACGTGGGCAACCCGAACACACATTTTGAAATAAAGAGCCAGTCACATTAACAACACCCTACTGGAAGCTCTTGCAAACACTTACAATCAGTCTCGGAAGTCAGGCAACACGATTGACAGGCAAGTAGAGACACCTCCTTGTCCTGATTGGTTGGATGTTGGTGGTCCACATCATTTATTTTTTCTCCCATTTACAGAGCCTGGGGAAGCACAGAGACAGGAGTTTCTCCTCAGCGCAGATATTTTATTGAAGCTGCTGGAATGTGAAGAGGACTTTGGCCAATATATTGAAAATGTGTTCTGGCTTAAGAAATCACTGACCCCAATATTAAGGACTGTTGTGAGTTCAAATCCAAGGACTGCCAGAAAGCCACTGCTGGCCCTTAAACCCTAAACTGCTCTGTGCTTGGATTGGATTCTGACTCACTTACATTGAATAAATATACAGAATAAAGCAGCTGTGCATAAAAGTGCAGTGAAATTTGAATTGTACATCCTAGACAAAATGGATTAGTTACAATTTTTGCTGAAAAGCCGGCCTTTTAAAGAAGGCTTATTTAAGGCTTAGTCCATCAATGGACAAAAAAGTTAGAGCCATGTTGAAAACGCAAGCCATTAAGAACATTAGTGTTATTTTGAACATTTTCATTGCAGAATGGATTAATGATGAAACATTTAGTTCATTAACTTTTATTATCTGCACTTGGGGCGATGCAGAACACTGGGTCAAGTGCAAGCAAGCAAGAGTTGCGTGAAATCTGATCACGATAACATTTTAGGGGTCAAGAATGCTTTCACAAATACGTCACACTGTAGTTGACCCTGAACTGATCAACTTTAGCACACTGAGGCGCCTGTGCTTGTGTGTGTATACTGACGTATATGTTTGTGTATGTGTGGTTGGGGGGTGTAATGGAATAAATGCATTATGTGGCATCTGTTGTTTGTTTCTGTAAACCACATCCTTTCAATCACTAAAGGTTAGCATGAAGAGGATGTACTGGTGTACCAAGGCAGGAAATGGTTACACGCTAAAATCTGATTAATCCTCTATTCCGTCTCTGGGTGATGCGCATCAGACGGTCAGGAGTGCCTACGTGATGGAACATTCCCATTTAAAGATTCTGGCTCGCATCTGCTGTTTTTGCTTACCTGATAGTCTTTGTTTAACTTTAGTAATGCACCTGTATTCTCTCCATCTATCTTTCTTTCACTTTGTTAGTACTCTCTCTTATATTTGCACATCAGCCTGTTTGTGGCTTGTGAAGGTTGTGAAGCTCATAGATAAAATGTGTCTTATGTTCAGGGCTTGAGATTGACAGTTAGCGCAACAGTTAAGGTTGTGCGCTAGTGACCAGAAGGTTGTGTGTTCAAACTCCAGGACTGCCAGAGAGCCACTGTTGGGCCCATCAGCATTTAGCCATCAATTGCATTCTGCCTCAAGTCGCTTTGGATAAAAGTATCTGTCAAATAAATACATGTAAAGCACTTGCCAGGTCCTGACTAAGTGTCCATTTAACCATCTGTAGTAGCAATTAGGGCTGCAAAATATGAACAAAATACAATAATGGGATTATGTTGCTTTCAAATTCCAAAGGCTTCACTTCAATATTGATGTTCACAGTTAAAGGCATTATTTTTGGCAAACATTGGATCATATGAATGCTGTGACTTATCAAAAAAAAAACCCCACAGAAACACTGATCTGAAGCGTCTGTGATTGGACAGGATGATCACAACACACAATATATCATTTAGTAATTGGTCAAAGAGCTCATTTGCATATTGCAACATTCTATGTGGTCACTATACAAAGACAAATATTGTAATAATGATCACAAACGATATATGGGTCAAAGACAAAAATGTTTTTTATATATTAAATGTACAGTGCCCTCCAGAATTATTGGCACCCTTCATGACAATAATCAGTATTCAAAGTCAAATATTGTAATAATGATAAATGACGAAAGGTTTTCAAAACAGCCAAAAATACAAATTTAATGGTATTTATTTTTTTAAATATGCCACAGAGCTTATTTTGTACTTTTATTGTGATATTTTTGCTATTCTAAATGACAATTTTGTACTTTAGTACTTTATTTTTAATATGTATTTAAAGTTTTTTTTCCCCCTGTAAACACCTTTATGAGACAACAGAGGAATAACAGTGTAATTATATAATATGTATGCATATTTTTGCAATTTTCTGTAAAATGAACAGACACACACAAAAAAAATGTCTCATCTTTGACCCATATGGAAATTAGAGGTGTGATGGTATATTAGTGGTAGTATAAGGAAATAAAAAATAGTTATACGGTTAATATTGTGCTATACTAATATAGATAATACCGTCACCAAAAATTATGAATGTCTTTTCAAATATGCTACACGATTTTCAACCCATAATACCCAGGACCGAGCGGCAGGTCCAGATTGACACTCCTCACTCTCGTAACTACATACCTTTCCTATTAGTTTCACTGTAGTTACTGAATAATTCATAGTACTTACTGATGCTTTAAAATGAATAACAGTTAATATGTATTTAATATGCTTTAAAATGAATAACTAGATGAAAAGCTAAGAGTTTAAGAGGTTAAAAGAGGGTAGATTACTTAGGTACAAACATATTAGACGAAGTCAGAAAAAAATTATATTTTGATAAACTTAATCCTCTTAACAAAAATATTTAAATATAAACAGTTTTCTAACCAAATTATTGAATCCTTGCACTGTCTAATATGTCGTCCTCTTTGAAAATGTGAAGTACTAGCAGAAACTGTGATATCCTAGTATTGGGTTGTACAGTTATTATAATGTGATTTTTTTTTATACCATAGCATCCTGAATACAAATCATGTGTAATAAATGCAAGGCCTGTATAGTAGCAATAATTTTTTTCTCCAAGCTCTTCAGTGGAGCGAATGCATGGTGACCAGTAGATAGCGCCAAAGCCCTTCAGAATTGCTGATATGACCAAAGAAGTGGATTTTAGGGATGTAGGGAGCTGTAGTGCAGGGAATTCTATGAGGGACGAGATACATTCTTACTAGTAAGGTGGAATGGTGGGAGGGAACAGAGTTAGCATTGGCAGTATTTGCATACCTGTATGAACACATTTGCAATGCAAATCCAACATAGTGATTTGGACTGTTCTGTGCAGCGCGACTGGGAAATCATCAGATCACCTGACACTGCCTTTGTTCACATCATGAACATTTGCTTTGAATTAGAATTCGCTGCAGGGGGGGTTACTACATGTCAAGCAGATGTGTGTGTATGTGCATGTGTGTGTGTGTGTGTGTGTGTGTGAGAGAGAGAGAGAGAGAGATGCACTTGCGCCAATGGCCTTTTGGGTGTTCG
>JAOUQW010000016.1:2664452-2674452 GCA_028565825.1 Olivaichthys viedmensis
GGCCATGCTGTTTAGTGCGGTAGTATGCGTATTGGGACGGGGCCACATTTTCGTGGTAGTGCTATACTTTAAAAGAAAGAAAGAAAGAAAAAAAAGGATGAGCCTGAGAAACTAAATGTTTTTAGTTTCCTTCTGAATGGACCTGTAGGAAAGTTTTACTAAACCCAATTCTGTTTTCCGTCTCGTCTATGTAAACGCAGGACACGGGAGTTGGAAAATCCAGTATTGTTTGCAGATTTGTCCAGGATCACTTTGACCACAACATAAGCCCAACTATTGGGTAAGTACATGCTTTTAAAAAAAAAAGAAGAAGAAAAAGAAAAAAGTATAAATTCCAAAACTGCACGCATCATCCGTGTGCTCGGTAATCCAAATGTGCTCATAAGTTTGATTTATGAGTGTCAAAACTAATCTTATCCTGTCTCGTCTGTTGCTGGAATGCATACAGCCTCGGTTGTTGTCATGAGTCAACCCAGTAAAGCTGAGTAAGGGCCTTTTTTTATATATATGTATATATCTGAGTTGTTTAGATCAGCACTTTATAATTCCCTGCTCCCAAATAAGCCGCTAAAATAAATCAATGTGGGTATTGCACCAAACCTTAACATTGTCTCCACATCAGGATGTTGAGCCCTATAGTACCCTGTTACAAACCATCCCAATATCTTACAGGTTTTCCCATTGTTTAATGTGGCCTTTACGCATTTAGTCATCTTCATCAGCTTGCACTCACCGATCGGTTTGCCAAACTAAATCTGTGAAGGGAAACCATGTAAAAGCTTCCACAAAGCTCTGTACATTTTTTGATCTTATATGTTTGATCGTTTTCTAAGGTCATCAAATAAGGCGTACAGCTTTGGTTCCCAATTTTAAACAATCTGCGCATTTCTATGCTCTTAACACGCCCGATTCAACTCGTCAGCTAGTTGCCATGCCCTCTAATGTCTGATGTCCTAGAAGGGGTTAAAATGCGAAAACGTGCTGTGCATGGTGTCCCAGGACCGAGACTGAGAAATTCTAGGGTTAGGGGCCTATCCTTGTTAAGGGGTATTGGGACAGTTTAGCAAGTAGGCTGCTGTTGTACCTTTTCTGGATATATGCTCTTTAAGCCACATCAAAAGTGGTTCCAGTTGATGTCATCAAATGAATCATTTCTAAAAAAAAATTAAAAAAAGAATCAGAATGCGTGCAATCGATCATGCACTGTTTACTACACAAATGTCATACTTCGGAGCCTCCCCATCAAGTGTATTGATTGGCACGCAATATACTATACTGTGTAGTATATATGTTTTGTCCCATTTCAAACATTTTTCACATTTTGGTTAGGGGTCAAGGCCAGGGGAATGGGGAGGGCTCAAGAGGGAAAGGGGAGGATAGAGAGAGAGAGAGACCACAGAGGAGAGAGATGAACCTGACGGGACGTTGAAATCTTCTCCTTCCCTGCTAATTGTTTGATGTTAATTGAGTTTGGTTGTTAGCTAGTAACTTCAAGGTGTATATACAAAAAAAACACATACTAGATGTTACACAACCAGGCCACCCCTCCTTGCATCACCTAATCTGTCCCACCACCACTTCTGGTCCTCCCCATAGGTTAACATCAGACCTCTGGGAAACCCTGGCATGGTTCCACTTCGAGAAATGGGGTTTACAAAAAATGTATTTAAGTCTTAAAGCCTCAGGGAACTTAAATGAGTGCTTGCTTAAGAGTAATGTTGGTCTTGGAGGCCATTATGGCCATGTCTATAAATAATTGGTGTCACTCCAATGTCTACATTAACTTCGCCAGAATTTCTCCCCTTCCAGTTTAAATAGGGTAGAGCTTGCATAAACTTTACTCTCACCCATCACAAGGCTGATGTCGCTCGTCCCGCCCACATCACTTTCATCGAAAATATACATTCTGTACATTTTATTTAAAATGTATATCTTCCTGCTTAAATGATCAAGTCTGTGCAACCTAGTGCAATTGTAATTGTAGTCTGCTGTGATAATTCTATAACTTGGTAGGTTCGTACTTGTACGGTTAAACAATCCTGATTGTCTCTGCTGTGTTTAGTTCTGTAACACACTTGAAAAAAGCAGTACGAATAAACGTGTTGAGGGTTGTGTGGGTGGTAATAAAATAAAAATTGTGAGGGCTGTCTTGTTTTCTAATTAGTCCTTTTTCTGTTTCCTGCTCTTTGCTAATGTTACCTACAATTCCCTCTTCAGACCCCAAGTCAGTCTGAGTTTTAAACATACAAGGTTGTATGACTTCATTGTGGACTTTTGCCTTTTTTGCGTAGTATGGCGTAGGTAATAGCATAGCGTAACCATGGTAATGGAGGGAAGGGGTAGGGATGGGATGGAAGGAGGACGCGGGGATGGGAGTATATGAGTATATTTTCATCTCATTACAGATATGACATGTCAATAACAAAGCATTCAATAACAAAGTATCTGTTGTTCAATGAGGTTCCTCCTCTTCTCATCCCCTCTAAAGCCTTTGTGTCGCACTGTTTCCATAACTGCTCATTGTTTTCTGTTTATTTTTGCTCGTGTGTCAGCGCGTCATTTTTAACCAAGACTGTCCCCTGCGGCAATGAGCTTCACAAGTTCCTGATCTGGGACACAGCAGGACAGGAGCGGGTGAGTGTCTTATCTTTATGCATTCTGTGAACCTAGCACGCAACATTTTGTTACAGAAGTGAATGTTAAGGTCTGCACATGCATTGGAACATTTTGAACCTGGTTCTATTTAAAAGTCATGCTGTTTTCAAAACCTGTCTTGGGCCTAATGCCGCATACTGGTGAGTTTGTGGAGGAATTTGTCTATCCTCTAGCTCGCCATAAAATTAAGATATTGAACTTGTTCAGAGTTGTTTACTAGAAAATCAACACCCACATCCTTTGGTTTAGAGAGCACTTTGTGTAGGGAGATGAAACCATTGCTGTGTCTGCTTAGTTTCAGTAACCTTCATCAAAGTTTTTTTTTTTTTTTTTTTCTTTCATGTCCTGCCTTGAATTTCATAGGAATGAAGGCCTCAAGGATGAATAATATAATTCCTACATGTATTATTTAAAGGCCCAAGGATGAATCCTAGTATAAGCGCTATTGTTTTGTCATTGTCTGTCTAGATGTTTTAACCATGCAGCTAGGGAGCGAGGCTGATGTTTTTCCACAGTTTTTGTAGTAATATATAACTCTGATATTCACTACTGTGGTTGTTAAACTACTGCAACGTTTGTAGCTGTTAGCTTAAGGTCACCATGAAGAAACGAACACTACCATCCCTTACATGTAACAGTGTTCCCTTATGTGAGTTAATGCTTGATGGACCTTTCTGTTCAATTGTAAAGCTGTTGCAGTCTTGTGCCTGACAGATTACACTTTATTGTGGGGCATTAGATAAAAAAAATTAAAAAAATCCACAGCTCAGTACATGATCCAACCTGACATAAGTTTAAAGGTGCAGTTTGTACTGTTTAAAAGTGTTTATAGATGTGGAATAATATAATTTCAAAGGTAGCCTAGAAATCCTGTGATTTGCAATATTGCCATGCAATGGACCTCAATAGTTTCTTCGTTTCAAGCTTCTGTTTATGTTTTTCCAGCCCTGAAATTAGCTCCGCCCCCAGGCGGAACAAAGCTGCTCAACTCTGCCCCCCTTTCCTTAAAAGTCTACTTACAAGGAATGCATAGTTTCAACAGATCAGTTAGAGGGAAGGGAAGACTTGGAAATGTTTGTCATTTCAAGTGCAGTTTGCCTCACAAGCAGCAGAGAGCTTTGGAAACGACAAACTGCTCCTTTCAGTGTTTGGTGTGTCTTCATATGAAAGGGCTCCATTTTAGTCCCTCCATTGCATGACTACTGCTGATCATCTAAGAGCAGATGTCAGCAGTGTAGTTACAGGAATGCTGTGGTATCATTATACCCCCACACACAGAGAGACCACATGCTCTCAATTCTGCATGCCTGATGTCGGAGTTTCTCTCTTTGTCTGAATTATTCACTGCTTTGGGTGGAAATGTTTGCAAAACGTGTATGACATCACCAAAAACCAGTTGCGTCCTATTCATGAAATCCGTGCTTCCTCTTGGTTGATGTGTTTCCTGTTTTGTCACCACACGGACTGCACGACTGTCCGATGGTTCCCGGTAGCTATTATAGAATAGTAAATAATCATATTTTTAAGCCAGACCAAATATTAATATTGGATCTTTTTAATTGTAAACTGACCTAAAAGATTCTTTAAGTAACCACCTTCAAATACAATATATCCAGTAATGCCTTGCTTTCCCCCAGTTTCACTCTCTGGCCCCGATGTACTACAGAGGGTCTGCTGCTGCTGTCATTGTGTATGACATCACCAAACTGGTAAGCTCCTCTGCACCATTTTATACCTGGATAGATTGGAAATTTATGTGGTTACACTGTATTTATTGCTGTTATACACACACACACACACACTAGCGTTCAAAAGTTTGGAATCACCCATCATATTTTATGAACAGTCATTATTCTATTCACTAAACTCTTCTACAATGTAGTATATCTAATATAAACCAGACACCAAAAGGTGTTTTTAGAGGTTTTGTTTAATATTTAAAGTATTCGGGGAAAAGGTTATTTAAAAGTCATTAAAAAAATGTAATGATAAAGGAGAAATGACTAGACATAGATAATTCCAGTATATTATTTAAGTCTCCACCAAAAAGAAGAGGCATTCTGGATATTAATGTTTATATTAACATCACTCTTGATGCTATGAAACCTTCATAGTCATTTTGGAGTAATCATTCTGGACACATAATGTTTTATAGCTCTCTACAAATGATTTGAAAGCTAAAGTGCATAAACACTAGAATCATATTACAATAATTGTATCGATGGATATGAAACTAAATGGAGTTTATATTACTGAAAACACTGATTCCAAACTTTTGAACGCTAGTGTAGCTCTGACAGTCAACACCCTACTGTACAAAAGCAGGCCGGACAAGTCGAGCTGAGGGAAAACCAAGGTAAATGCTTGTGGTTGAAGTGGTTGAAGGAGGGGGTCCCATTCCTGTCTTTTGCCTAGGGCCCCAAAATTATTAAATCCACTCCTGCTGTAATGTACCATCCAATATACTGGATATACTCAGCCATCATATTGTGGTGGCAAATATTGGAATAAGGCTGAACATACCATATCGTATATTACCCCAACAGATACTGGTGAATTTCCTGGTTAAATTCAATAGCATAATTTGAATTTTCTAATAAAAAGCAATGCTTTAACTATAGGTGAACACAGAATTTATATTTTAAGTGTTAAGATATCACTAACAACTTGCTTCTAAATGATCTGCCCTTGCCTTCATACTGATCAAAGCATCGCAAAAGTGCAGAACCTTAATCTTATATACTTTGTTTCACTCCATTTTAACATTATACCTTCTCTCTCCAGTATGTGCTTATAGCAGAACCCCCTAGATAATGATCCTCGTAGTTTCCAGACTTAACTTCCCCTGATGCATTGCCTTACTGCCTCTGCAGCCCAGAATTACATGGTTCCTCCAATTCCGGCCCGGCAGCACGAGATTCTGATGAACCGGCAGCAGCGCTATTTCCGCATTCCCTTCGTCCGACCAGGCGATCAGTACAAAGACCTGCAGAATAAGAAGAAGGGGTGGTGGTACGCACACTTCGATGGGCCGTGGATCGCCAGGCAGATGGAGCTGCACCCCGAAAAACAACCCATTATTCTAGTGGCAGGTGAGTGCAGCTTCTTTTATAAGTTTGATAATGCTTTAGTCATACCAAAATCTAACAATAATTTGGGGATATCGCAAACCCGCCAGCTGCCACTGCCCTAGTGGGTTTGGTGATGTTTGGTGATGTTTAGGGAATCTGGGCAGCATGACGTCTTTCATTGTTCTTTGTCTGTACATGCTTTGCATTTGATGTTAACTACCAAACCTATATGGTTCCCCCTTGACATAGTAGGCACATGAGGCACAGCAAAGGTGGCTATGAAACGATCCAATAATTTTTAATTGTTTCTTAAAAATGAAGTGCATTGAAATAGTTTAAACCTGATCTACAGATGAGCGTTTATACCTCAACATTACACCACAATTAAGACTTTGAGAAGTTGATTTGCTGCAATAATCTAGTGGAACTTTTTGATTTATTGACTTTTAAAGGTGCATTGAGTAGAATTTAGGCTCTAGCGGTTACAAGGTAAACCATATAAACATGATTTGTTTACTCCTTGATCTCACCTCCCATCCATCCCCACGTAAGCAAAACCGGAACTCTTATGCATTAGTTCAGTAGCTAACGTTTCATTATCTCATTCTACTTGTCCAGTTATGGCATATTTCGCTATAAACATGTGAAATACTGACACGTTAAATAATTTACTGATTTGCTGATGACTCAGAATGCTTAGTAAGAGAGAGAGTTTGAAAATGTTCAGCTTATTTTAGGTACCCGGGTCAGTGATGAATGATATTGGATGCCTAATATAAGCAAAATCTAAGTTTTTGACCAATATACTTTGATCCCTTGGGCCCCAAATTAGCTAACGAAGGATGATCCGCAGCCCCGTCGTCACAAGGGGGAAACTGGGGAAGTTGTCCCGGGCCCGGTCCGGGTATGGATAATATGTGGAATAGGCCTGTTTGATCAAAACGATGTTTGCGTTTCTGAGCAGTCAAGATGGGGGTGTGTCTTTAACATGACTGACAGGAGGGATGTAAACACAACCAAGGATAACAGCACGGAACTGCGATTTTTAGCCGTTTTTTTCCCAGGGGTACGATACACTTGCTTTGATCACATTGTTTCAACAATTATGTTTCACCATGTTCTCCAGATATTTTTCACGTTACTTGCAAACAATAAAAAGACCAGTGCACCTTTAAAAGGAAACGTACAAATTTAAATCTATTGTACATTCAACAAGAGGTTAAGATAAAATTGAGAAAAATATGGTCCAGCTTTTAGAATTTAAACCTCATCTGTATAATTTAAAAAATTGCCCCTCAGTGTGAACGTAACAGTAAGTGATAAAATTATATTATCATGAAAGTTTTCATTTGTATTAATATTACATTTTCATTAGTTACCATTATTCTAAATGTTTATAAGGGTGCACATTTAAAAAAAATTAACTGTATTTTTTTATTTTCAGGTGTCCCAAATCAAAATGAAATGGTAGAAATTTTAATTCAAACAGTATTAGCTTCAATATAAAGACCGTTAGTCTTTATATTTGAAACATTCCTAGTGGAATTACTCCAATTATGAACAGTTGGTTATCAATATTATCAAAAGGAAAAATCTAATTTATGGGTCACCAGCTATTTGAAAACACTTTAATGACTTACAGGTTTTAGAGTAGATCATATTGTTTCTGGTTCTCTATGTTTTGTAGGTAAGGACGATATGGAGATGTGTGAGCTGAGTTTAGAAGAGACTGGTCTGACCCGTAAGCGTGGAGCCGAAATCCTACCCCGGCAGTTCGAGGAGATCTGGGAGCGCTGTGGAGGAATCCAGTACCTGAGGAACGCCATCGAGAGCCGACAGGCACGGCCCACCTACGCCACAGCCATGCTGCAGAACCTGCTCAAGTAGACACACACACCATCAACCCTTAACAATGGCCATGCTGCAGAACCTGCTCAAGTAGACACACACACACCATCAACCCTTAACCATGGCCATGCTGCAGAACCTGCTCAAGTAGACACACACACACCATCAACCCTTAACCATGGCCATGCTGTAGAACCTGCTCAAGTAGACACACACATACAGAACCTGCTCAAGAAGACACACACACACACACCCTTAACCATGGCCATGCTGCAGAACCTGCTCAAGTAGACACACACACCATCAACCCTTAAACCATGGCCATGCTGCAGAACCTGCTCAAGTAGACACACATGCACACACGCACACACAAACGCACACACATAACCAACCAAGCCATGGCCATGCATGCTCAAGTAGAAACACACACTATATGGACAGTGACTTGCACAAACACATATAATCAACACTTAAGCGACTGCAATGCCAGCTGATTTTCAAACCTAGATACTCACTCACTCTCTCTCTCTGTCTCTCTCTCTCACACACACACTCACACACACACACAGTAGTCCAGGTATCTATCTAGATCGAAGGGAAGAATGCAGTTTCTAAAAAAGTCAGCATTCAGACTAAGACTCACTTTAAACTCACTTTTGTTTGCTGGCTTTTAAAGAACTGGCTTTTATTGGCACTTATCTTTAGCTTCTTACTCTTCATTTTTCCCCCTTTCTCCTTATGTTTCTTCATAAATTTGTTGTGTTTATTTACAGTAAATCGGTGCATTTCTGTGCATTTAACATTGTTTTTCTTGCACATATTTTGGTACAGTAGATCTATAACTGCAACTATGAGGCCTTAATATCTGTAATTGTCAGGGTGATTTTTTCTAAGATGCATCTCAGTGTACTATTTTGTATATTATCTGATAATCATTGATGAGTGTTAATAATTAAGTCATTACGATAGGAATGTTCCATTTTCACAACTGTAAAGTCATCACAGCTTCTTTAAAAAGACTTAAGTTCTTTATATTTAAACTGAACCTGCTTAAGTGAAAATTTTCACCATTCAATTTTAATATGAAAATCTTTGTTCTTTAATTTCTTTTTCAAAGAATTTAATTTCTCTTTAAAAAAAAAACTTTTTCGATCTTTGCACACAATTACAATAATAGTAAATAATGATAGTTGTTTGCCGATTATTGTCATGGTAACAATATTTTGTCACTTAATGTTTACACTGAGAAGCAAAGTGTTGAAGTAAAAACACTCATCTGTAGTTCAGTTCTAAACTCTAAAAGATGCACTATATTTTTCTGAGCAATTTTTTTTCTTTCTTTTTTTTCTACCATTCCTTAACCTGTATCGTTAAGCTGTACCTAATGATCTTCCAGTTCCTACTGAATGTACAGAGCTTCACACAGAAGTCATTAAAGATGTAAAATTCTAGATTATATTGCATTGATTAACTTTACTCGTACTTGTCTTGTTGAAATCATTCATGATTTTTCCAGTGTGCTACACCTGAAGGATTGCCATGAATTTTGGAGGAATGTTGGAGGAAAAGAACCTTAATTATGTGTGTCTAAATTATACATTTTGTTGTCAATAAATTAATTGTAAAGAAATTTATGCAATACTTAATTAACCATAAACTTTTTTAAGAAGAGTTATGTTTGCTCTGGTTACGGTTGGACCAATTACATATTCTAGCAAATAACTGATGACTCGGGGGGGGGGGGGGGGGTTGAAATACAACTTTTGTACAAAGTTAAACATAAGCTGCTGTGTGCATGACCTCACAAACTGAAATAAACTTGGCGATATTCTTCCCATCTTGTCTTGGTCCATTTCATATAAGTATGCGAGACTTCTTCAGCACAGAAGCCTTTAATATGATTTTAGAGAATAATGTTTCCATATATATGCACAGTACTGTGCAAAAGTCTGAGAGCAACCTTTTTGTTTATTCAATTTTACAATCAAATGGCCATTCAGTACTTATTGTTAATTATTTGTTGGCAAACAATAATGATGGGAAAATGTATTTAACAGAAAATCACACAAAAGTCTTCAACACTAAGTTACAGTATGAAATCTGTAAATATTTCATTTGTAATATTGAACTTTTGTTTCACCCTGCCGCTAATTCCATTCATCCAATTTCATCAAACCAGTACGTTACAGCTGTTTCATGCAAGTGGAGTTAATTTGTATAAATAAGTGATAAAACTATTATACTTAGTGTTGGAGGATTCTGTGTTAATTGTACAACATTGCTGTACAATGAAAAACATGTATCTCCAAAAATTCAATTTTTGAGGAACACGAAAAAACCCTTTTTCATAGAGAGTATCATACACAATAAATCCAAAATTGACTGTGTGATTTGTCAGCTTTTCATTGGTCATTTAGATGTTAACT
>JAOUQW010000016.1:2693524-2706329 GCA_028565825.1 Olivaichthys viedmensis
TATATTATGTGTATTTCTATAATATGTATTGCGAGTGCATGTGTGTGCGTGTGCGTGTGCGTGTGTGTGTGTGTGTGCATGCGCATTGTTGAGGTGTTTTGTATCTGATTTCACAGACAGATATATGCATCACCTTCATGTGAATTACAGATGAAAATTTTCTCCTGTTTTCTGTTTTTTTAAAGGTTTGTGAAGTGGTCATCTGGATGGAGTGGGTGCTATCTAACTGGAGGGTGTTCCAGGTGTAACTGCGGTTGAGAACTGCGTTAAATACAAAATGCGGCTTCAAGAATTTTTGTCTACGTTCAGATAGTTAAATGAATAAATGAATCACACGTGTTCCCCCACTGGTGTTACACTTTCTTAAAGACCATTGCTTCAATTTTGTTCAAATATTTCACTGTAATTCACTGTAATGATTCATTTTGACATTTAATCAAGGTCACATTTAAGCATCGTCAGCCACTTTAGATAATCCCCCATTTTGATCAATATTACTCGCGGCACGGTCACTGGTGTCCCACTGTAAATACGTAACACCAGTGTTTTAGGAAACACATCAGAGTTCTGTTCTAATAGTGTTTTTCCTGCTTTTAATGGCACACGATCTTCTTGGAAATTATTTCTAGTTCACTAAATTCTATTACATCATTTTGAGGAAAGCCTTAGACTAGTACCATCGGACACTAGTATGATGACACTTTAATATTATATTCAACTTTTAATTTTTAACTGAGCAACTTAAGCTCATGAATATCTATACATTCATTAAATGTAGTCATGCAGAATATTTTACTTAAAGACCTATTGTTTTTTTGTTTTTTAAAAACTTACCTCTTTTCAGTGTAGTGACAAAAATGCAGAAAACTAATTTCTTTCAGTAAAATATCTAAAAATACACATAAATTAACACAATAAATTAAATATGATATTTAGATATCATACATATTAAGGTCATAAATGAACAGCTTGAATAAGGACAGAGTTTAAAGGCAAGTGTACACTTTCAGAAAAAAGGGTTCCTCATGGGTTCTTTGGATGGTTAATGGTTCTAGCTTTCTGAAGGGGTTCTACTTGGAACCTTTTCTGAAAGGGAGACTCTTTGTTGCAGGATTCTACATAGAATCTATAAAGGTTCTCCCAGAGGGACAAACCGAAGAACCCGTTTGGGTGCTAGATGCAACCTTTTTTTAAAATCTTGAACCCTATTATAGAGGGTTTCCCTTTCAGAAAAGGTTCAGAAAAGTACAACCCCTTTAGGAACCATGAATTTGAAGGGTATAATAACATATTTAGTGTTAGTTTGTGACTTTGAAGGGTATAATAACATATTTAGTGTTAGTTTGTGACTTTGAAGGGTATAATATCATTTTTAGTTTAAAGAATTGGTGATTTAAAAAAACAAAAAAACCCTTTCCAAATACCATCTTGTCATAATAGTGACCTTTATACTCCCCACCTGTTTTCTGTCTTTCGATATAGAGATAAACCTAACAGTTATCGGTTTGTGTCATGGCGTATTGAACATCTTCACTGTCCCTGAATGATACTTTACAGTGATGTGTGTGTGACTTGATTGTGTTTCTGTCCCCCTGCACTTGTTGACACCTTGTCGTGCTATTTCTTATTTGATGCTCAGCCCACCGCTGAGTTCTCAGTATTGTTTTTGTTTTTTGACTTTCTTTTTTACGTCTTTGACCTACTTTTTGGGTCTGAACTGTTTTCATCAATTATTATCAGGCTCTGACACGCCACTCTATATATTTTTCTGCTCTTTCAGGAACAAACTGTCAAACAAACGAACGCCGAAGCTCGTCCAAATCTCCTGCTAATCACACACAACACACAAGCTGCCTTTCCAACTCTCTCTCTCTCTTGCTTTCTCTCGCTCTCTCTCTCCATCCTTCTCCTTCACCCTAACTCTTTCTCTCTGTTTGTCTCTCAGCCCCTCTCTGTTGTTATCTGTTCAATCTGTGTGGGTTTTCTCTCAGTATCAGAGCATGTGTGTGTCCGTTCACATGTCTGTGTGCTATCGGAGAAGTTAAGACAGGGACCGGTCTTATGCTTTCCTGTCTATCATACTCACAGCATCTGCCACCTCGATCCCCCACTCTGTGTGTGTGTGTGTGTGTGTGTGTGTGTGTGAGTGTGTGAGACACTGGGGCTGGTTGGGCTTCTTTTGTTTATCCTCATCCAGAACTCTTTGCTTATCTTCCAGGTTTGCTGATGTCTGAACACACAGAGATACCGAAGCTTCTCAGTTTCATGGAATTGATTCATTAAGTTGTTTACGTGTGTCGGCTTTAGGATCTGAGTTACTAACCTGTACAGAAGCAATGCTTCATGGACTATGACCTGTGTTTTTCATCTTTACCATTATAAATGTCTCTTCCTGTCTGTAGCAGCCATTTAAAACTCTATGTAATGCGTTTTCTAAATATCAATCTTAAATGTAGATTGTTGGTAGAAGGAATAAAATATTACAAGCATTATAAGAATATTGGAGGGGGAAATATTCTTGGGCTAAATAAATACCAACGTTATTGGACCCACGATAAATAGCTGTGAGCTTTTTTTCCCCCCTCAACCTTTCACCCACAGAACCCAAACCAGCTACATTGTGTTTAGTTTAGTTTAACTTAATTTGGTTAGGAACCATCTACAAAAACGTTAATCTCAAGTGAGAATAGCTATTAGCTCTTTTTCATCCACAGTCCTGAAACATTTTGCATCATACTATCAGCGCTTTTCCTAGTTTTATTGAAATTGCAGTTCAAGTTTACAGTATTTATACTTAGATTAAGCACTTTGTTGTAACTGGCATAGCTTTAAATCCATTCACTTCTAGTGACCACTAAATTAGGCTCAACGCTTACAACTAAGTAGTTGGTGGAGACCCCCACTGCCATCACATCATTAAAATAAATAATAATCACGTCACAGACCCCTGGGACAAACTATGGGACTGAGCCAATGAACAGCTACAGATTTTGTAACAAACTATAGACAGGACATATTCGCAGATTTTTTTTTATTGAGGCTTATCCATGAATTATAGTCGAGGATAACAGCAGGGGTCAGAACACGGACAGATATTATCATCGCGGGCAAATCCATTATCATACAAAAATCTAAAAGCATTTAGCAATTGATTGGAGACTTTGCTACCCTCCAAAAAAACAGGTACTAGATAGTCAATAGTACATAGTGTATAGTGTAAGAATAAAGTGCATAGAATATGTTTTGACAGACCTGGAACAAAAACAGGTGATAACTGTCTCAGAGGGCGATGGCTGGGAACAATTCAGAAGAATCTCTGGAGATAATTAGTCAAAAAACAGACACACAACATAGACAGATGCAAAGTCTCACTCGTCCATAGTACCAAGAGCCAGTGTTCATCTCCACCACAAGCTCAATCAATTAGCTAAATATACTGTACATGTAGATTAGAGCATGTTGGGAAGTGGTAGCTCGGTGGTTAAGGATTTGTACTAGGGACCAGAAGGTTGTGAGGGGCTGCCAAAAAGCTACTGTGGGGCCCTTTGCAAGATCTTGAACTCTCAACCGCTTGAGCCACTGTACTCGAGCAAGACCCTTAACCTCAATTTCTCAGCTACAGTATATGCTAGGATTGGATTCTTCCTCACTGGTAAGTTGTTTTGGCCAAATTAATAAATGTTGCATGTTATTTACCTATCTTTATTGGACGCTTAACAATGACATTGTAAGTTCATTACTTACCTTTCCTATTAGTTTCACTGTTTTCACTGTTAGTTTTCACTGCTTTAAGATTAATAACTGAATAATAAGCCGGGACTTTAAGTGGTTATCATTGTAGGAGGTTTTTGCAGCAGTTCAACATAGCAGTAGTGGTACTTTCAGTCAATATCACACGTAAAGATTCTCATCTGAGAGCTGAGGGGTTTATTAGTCATACCATTTTTCTCTCATATACAGTATATTGTCTACTATGGACGCAAAACAACTTGTTACTTAAATACAGCAACGTCTTTGATGTACTACACCAAGATGTGTCATCTTCACTGTCTAACAAAATCCCCCCCTAAATATATAGTTTAAAGACTTCCTGCAAAATGGCTGAATATAATCATTATATAATGATGACTACAAGAAAAGAAGTCACACTCAAACATGGTCAAAACACTAAACAGTATAATCAATTGACCAGAAGACCTTTACATTTATTCATTTGGCATAAGCTTTTATCCAAAGTAATCTACAAGTGAATCCGATTATAATCCTAGCATATATCTGAGCATTTAAGGATTAAGGGCCCTACAGTGGCTACCAGTCTGGGGATTTGAATTTACAACCTTCTGGTGGACAGAACTTTCCCCATGGGGCCTCCATTAACAAGAAGAGCTTGGTAAAATTAGGCTTAATTGGTTTCTAATTCTCACCAACGCTGAGCTTTATGATTAGTATTATATCCCCGTTACCCCTTCATGTTGTAGTTTCTCTGATACTTGTCTTGTCTCAGTAGATTCTAATGAGAAAAGGCAGGCTGTCGGTTTGTAAAACTGTGGTTTATAAACCAAAAGTCTTTTTTTGAAAGGTTCAAAGCTAATCAAATGTTTGATAACATATTGCACCATGACCAATTCAAAGAAGTAAAGAATTCCAAATGATATATTCCTAGCGAGTACTTGGACTTTAATCTGTTGTCTATTTGATTTTTCACTTTTATAATATTACGTTTATCTCTCATTTACTTCATTTGCTCCTGTGTTAAGTATTTAGTTTTTTCTTATTTCTTACTTTTTATTTCATTTTTGCATTAATTCGGTTAATGTACAGACTGTATGTACACTTTATTCTTATTTATTGTTATGTAACAATGAATTCTAAATGAATTTAATTTAGAACGTTCTCCTAATGTTCTAAATGAAAACTACTTGTTTAAAGTAAAAACTACTGATTAAAAAAGTACATTTTGATTCAGAAATAAATTTATACATGGACATTAACTTCAATAAAGACAAAAAATAAATAAATCAATCATTCTAGTGTGTCCAAACTTTTGACTGGCAGTGTATATTGTGTATTGTGAAAATGTCTTCAAGTATCGTAACACAATATTTTAGCCATATCGCCCAGCCCTATATATAAATATATAATAAATATCTGAGTCTGAACCTGTTGCTTGTGACTATATTATTTTTTCTTTTTTAATATTCAGAGAAATGCACTACTTAGACACAGTCCTTCCTCGCCATCCCGTTCTGTGATAATCTTCCCCAACATCAGTAGAGGTTAAAGAAACACTATGGACTGAGGTAAAGTTGTTGGCAAAATCAACATGTTTAAGCTCCCAACAAAATAAATCCCTCATCATCAGGCCTAAGACTTACCCATGTTACGAGTGTTTACTGATAAACAGATATCAAGTGCACAAGCAACGAGTGTAAGCACACACTTATTATATAAACAGGAGTTTGTGGGATTTTTGCTTTTATTCTCCACTTCCTTAACTTTTGTTCTTTGTATATCATTCTAATTTAATCTTTGTGCACTGTTTTTTTTTTCGGTTTTTTTGTTTGAACTTATTCACGCTTTACTTGGAAACTCTCGTTTTTCTGATCACTGTATTCCCGTTTTCATTTCTGTAAAGCATTTCGAGCTACATTTTTTACGTATGAAAAGTACAAATACAAATAAAAGTATGATTCAATGATTCATATGTTATGCTATGCCGGTTGTGGAGTGTATTTGGTGTCTCTTTTGTTAATGGGAGTACACAGTCAGACACACACACACACACACACACACAAACACACACACACAATGCGACTGGGATTAAGTTGCTATGTTTGTGCAACATTACACTCCAAGATCTTACAATAACAGTTGCGTGTCAGCGTTTACAGTAATTGTTTTTTTATTGTTAACAGTCACACCATGCGCATATTTTTTAGCTCCATCTCTCACATGCACAAGCGCACACACACACACACACAAACGCACTTATCATGGGAGCTCAGCAGCATTGTACCTGCCAGCAGAGTGGGGTGTGGCTAGTGGGCCTGACCACAGAGGAAATCAGCCTATTGTAATCTTCTCAGTGTTTTTAGCTGTGTGCGAGAGTGTGTGTGTGTGTGTGTGTGTGTGTGTGTGTGTGTTGGCGGGGGACATGAGGGACGGGGGATTTATGAGGGTTTGTGTGTTTGTGTGCATGTTTGCATATGTGTGTGTGTATGAGGGTGTGTGTGTGTGTGTGTGAGGGTTTGTGAGGGAGAGGGGGTGGGCCAACAGAGCAAAGAGGGGAAAGTGCTGCTTCTGCAACATCCGGCTAATAATTTATTGTGACAGGTTGAACAAACTGAATTTGTGTGCCAATCTGCTTGCGACACTTTGATGCCCTTGTTTTAGAAAGAGAGGGAAAAGGCTTGACTCAAGCACGAGATGCGAGGGAGAACAGTAGATCTGGTCCCGCGTTTTTTACTGCTTACTGCAGGATTGTTTAAAGTAGCCTGAACTCAAAAACGTGATTTTTAAATGGTTCAGTCCTCTTAAATGGCTACTTCTGCTTATATAGATCGGTATTTGGGCATGATTTGTTAACATTTTTTAATTTAAACAAAGACTGTCTCAGTATTTCCACTCAGTGTTACGTATGAGCTCAGTTTGTGATCTCACAAAATAGGCTCCTCGGCTTAAACCTATCATGGTCTTGTATGCAAATTATTACAGGATGATGTGGTAACCTATAGAACAGAATTACAGAACTTACATGCTAGAGCTAGTGAGTGATTCTTATGGTATGTTTTGACAAGTTTGCGTGCTTTTAAACAAATTGCTGAGAATATGATAATGCAAATTGAGACTCCGATACTGAAATCCCACTTGTGACAAATGTGAGCTAGTTTACTAAAAATTAACCAGCGAGCTATCTATGTGCTAACATTACCTCGATAACTGAACTGTACCATTTTTATATGCAACAATTCCTTGGTTTTGTCTCCTCTTCGGACTCCAAATCAGTCTGAGGTTCATGCATGCATGGTCGCATTTCCCCAATGTGTCCTCTTGCCTTTTTGTAATAGCACAGTACCCCGATAGGTAATAGCATAACGTAACTAAGGCAGGGGGCACTTCCAATTTGCATATTCATGTATATTCATAGGTCCTGGCATTCTTTATGAGGATAAAGGTGTAGAGCTGTTCCTATGTTTATGCGTTTCTTGAACATTCAACAAAAATATTAAACAATCTATTATTCAACATAGATTATTTTGAATGGTTTGAAACTACAGTTCAGGGGTATTTTAAAAGTGACTGCTCAAGCCTATGGGTGCCTATCTGACATCATGAAGGACTCATGGGGCTCAAATGGGCCATTACACTGAATTTAAAACAAAAAAAATTGTAAAGCGCCTTCAAAAACAATAGAAGTTGACAAAAGCACTGTAGATTGAGGTGAATAACAGCTGTTGTTGGGTCCTTAAACAAGGCGCTTAACTCTTCTCAGCTCTTTGCTTGGAATGGATTCTCTTTCACTTGTGAGTTGCTTTGCCAAATGAATACATGTAAATAAGAATAAAAGACAGGATACTAGGAAAATAAAAAATACGAAGTCGTAGGAAAAGCTCCAACCGCTCAGCCTTGCCTTAATATTAACTTTATGTAAATTTTCAGATGACTTGACCTTGTGTAAATTTATACAAAATTGCAATGAGCCAGTGCTGGGAGTGTATTTATAGCACTCGAAATATTCACACATTTGTTTTGTCCTCAGTCCTCACTGGTGTCTGGCTCAAGATTCACACGCTCACGATAATAGTGATGTTACCCTCATTCTGGACTTCTGATTCCTCTGACTACGATACCATAACAGTAGAGGACAATGTCATAGTACTGTCACGTAAAATTGGTTGTGGCCATCTTCCCGTGAGAGTTTGACATCTAAACCTTAATTGCACAAGCGTTGTTCTTTGTAAATATTATCCAATAATAGTTAATTTTACTCATTTGGCAGACGCTTTTATCCAAAACGACTTACAATTGAGCTGAGCAGTTGAAGGTTAAGAGTCTTGCTCAAGGACCCAACAGTGGCAGCACCGGGATTTGAACTCACAACCTTCTGTAGCCCAAAGCCTTAACCGCTGGACCACCATTGCATTTTTCCATATTTACTTTGCGATCAACATGAAAATGGTTTAAGCTTTTATTTGCTATATACTGGCACTTGCTTAAACCTCTGTCTTTAGTCATGGCCCTTTCTGTTTTATCTTGCACTTGTTTAGGTTAACTGGTGCAAACTTGTACTGCTGTCGGCTCCTCCAACAGCTCCTCCAACGGCTCCTCCAACAGCTCTATGCTTGGATAGGCTTCTACCTTGTTTGTAATTCGCTTTGGATGAAAATATCTGCCAAGGCGGCAGAAATACATCTAGATCAGGCCACATATAAAAAAAAACAAACATCAAGAACACACTTAGCTAAAAATGACAGTACAGCATTCAGGATTGTTTGTTACGGCTCACTGTTGGTTGCTAAACATACTTGTTCTTCTGGACCATATCACTGCATTCAGCACAGTGTGCGCTAAGTATTAGTACATGTATGAATTAATTATCATGCAAACATTAGTTCACGTATTAATATATGCTGATTTGTGTACCAGTATTGTAAAGTGTTACCGCGATAGAAGAACAGTTTTAAAAACTTTATGGTATATTAACTGTGGTTTTTGGTTTATAACTGTATAAACCCTATAACTACCAGCAGCCTATAAAATGTATAATTTATTGTTAGAATTTACAGACCTATGGACAACTAAACAATATAAATCCCACACTGCTTGATTCTATCATGGTTCTGGGTAATAGGATTTTATCTCCTCGCATTTTCAAAGAGCCTGTAATTAATACTTGCAATAATGAAGCAGTGTAGAGTGCAAGTAATCTATTATTTGGTTGGGGAAACAGCTAGAATTTTTTTAATGGGTTGTTATTTTTTCAGGTATGTTTGTTATTCAAAAAGTAGGCAACTTTAAAATATTCCAAGAGACTCATCTGAAAATAATGTGTTCTTGTGATGTCATCGTTTATACCGATAGCTGGCGAAACGTTAATGGTATAACAATTTTAGATGCCCTTCTCACGATGTACTTGTCACACCGGTATACCGTTCCACCCTCAAGAGCAATGAAGCGATTCAACAATACGCCAGCAGGCCTATAATTCGACATCTGGTGTTTTTGCTGAATATGAACTTGCCTCCGATCGGGCGTCTGCTTTTATCAAGCCCCAATTGTTTTTAGAAGCAACACAAAATAGGTTGATTACCTGCCAAAAGTGGAAAGAAGGGAGGGAAACTTTACAGAAGGGTAATTTTAGCAGCATGTTGGTTTTTGCAGATGCAATGCTCATTAAGGTTGATCCGTCCGTGCTGATTGGAGGAGGTCTGAAAGGCCTTTAGTGATGTCATTCACCAGATCGGAAAAGTTCTGTAGACCATGTTTCCAACGTCAAAGCCCTGTATGTGAGGGCTTAGTGTTTATATTTGTGAACATATGGGGGTGCGTTCGTGAGTGTGTGTGTGAGAGACTAAGTGGAGGGAACTCTCTCTTTGCACCTGTGTTTTTGTTTTTTTTGTGTCACATTGGGTTGGTGATCTCACCCCCCTCCCCTCATTTTTCCCCTCTCTGTTCTCTCGTTCTCTCTCTCTCTCATTCTTTCTCTCTCTCTTTCTCAGACAGAGCGCAGGTGTACGGGGCTTCGGAGAGGTTATACGCGGTATTCTGAAAGTCTGCTTGTGTCTCGTCATTGACAGGCCTTTCCGTTTCTAACCCACAGCGTGCATATTCTTTCTCTCTCTCTCTCTCACTGTCTCTCTCTTTTTCAATCACAAAACACACACGCACAAAATGCTAACAGATGCCCTCACAAAAGACAGCTGAGACTGTAACAAAACTTTTGGAACAATGACTCTCTTCATGCTTGTCTTTTGTTTAATCCTTCATTTAATCCTAAATCGCTTTTATTATGTTTGCTGTTGGCCGACAGTGTGACTTTTCAAAGCATAAAAATAACAGAAACGACAGATGAAGTGCCCGAATTTTGTGTCATCTTGTCAAATTTTCATAAAAAAATGGAACACAAAAAAAAACCAGTCGCCCAGAACTGATCTCTCTAGTCATTATGCAAGGAGTGGCATCTGTCGATCTAGTGGATAAAGTTCTCATGTGGTCAGTACACTGTAGCACTATGTCTGTGTAAATGTGTGTGTGCGTGCATGTGTGTAGAGTCGGGTGATGTTTTCGGTGTTGGATACAGGCAGCGTTGGGCAGGCAGGTGGCCATGTGGGGGGGGGGATGTGAGAGCTGAGCAGCTGTAAATTTGGGCCCTGGTCTGAGCCAGGCCTCCGTCTCTGACAGCCACACAGGAAAAGAGTTATCCTCAAGAGACCTTGCACATCCACGCACGCCTTTAGCACCAATTCCTTGACTAATTGTTTGCACATCCTGCACAATCTGTATAGCTCTTTTTTTCATTCTTTCATTCCATTTCATCTCTCAAAAACAGATATATTGTACATTGCACATTGTTATTTTTATATTTTTATTGTACTTTTTCTATATTTATGTTCTTATGGTACTTGCTTTTTATTTTTATTTTTAATTTTTATTTCCATTTTATGCTTATTGTTATGCACCAACATACCAAGGCAAATTCCTTGTATGTGCAAACCTACTTGGCAATAAACCTGATTCTGATTCTGATTCCTACATTCACATTACCATCCTTTCTCACCCACAAAGCTAATGCACTCACACGTAGACAAATTTGTGTTTCCTTCCATGTTAAAAGAGGCCATTTACGGTACTCCACCAACACCTCGTCACGTTTAAATACATGCTGCGGAAAGTCAGAGTGCACACGTACCGCATTTTCCAGACTATAAGAAGTGTTGGTTTTTTTTGCCCTTTAGCAGGTGTACAGTACGACTTATGCAGTAGAGCAAACCTAAATGTTCAAATTTTTGGATCACCCTAATTCTCATAGTTTAATTTATCATCATCAGTTTATTAGAAGAAACACAAGTGTTGAAGAAAACAACAAATAGCTCATTTCACAAGAATCCTTCCCCGAGAAAGACTATATACACAGAAGCATTAAAATGATGAAAGAAATAAACAAGTGATAGATAAAAAAGAAGTAAAAACTTTAAAGAACAGGTAGCCACAAATAGCCAAGTGCAGTTTTTGTTTAAGCATCTGTCACTGTGCAGAATTTAACATCTGTATGGCTTATGGAAAAAAATCAATATGGTCTCCTGCTTGGAAAATAGCAACAATTCACACAACTCAATTTGTATGAAAAGTTAGGCAAGTTAAGGTTAAGGTTAGGGGCGGGTTTAAAGGTTGTAGCTTTTCTTACGACGTCATTCATATGAGATCCAACAAAATTGTTCTCACTCGTTCATATTGATACGAATTTTACATGAGATCAGGTTAAAAGACAACAACTGTCCTTAAACTCCACAGTCCTGTTGCTGTATCTGATGACACCTTTGAGAACAACCAAACTGCTGCATACGAAGGATCCCTATTAATATTCTGTGGTCTCTGTGTAGCACTTGGTTAAAAAAAAAGTTTGGTTACTATTTCCACACCAAAATAGTAATTTTTAAATTAAAGGCTTACTGTGTGTAGCAAAACATTTTAAATAAAAAATGTGACACTCATCCAAAATGTTCTATTTAGCTAGACTGGTGAAAAAGGCAGAACCCTAACAACAGCCCACATGGGACTTTAAGACCAGATCATATGTTTCTTTAGACACACTCTTAACATCCTGAATGGCCACCACGGTGAGTAAAAAAAAAAAAAAAGATAAACAAAGAAATATTCTCTGTTTCGTGAAAAGGGGTTTGTTTAATGCAGTTAGCTAAAACTAGCTAGTTAAAGCTACCAGCAACGTGGCAAAAGTAGCTTAACTACATTGATGCTATATCCATGACTGATGTCACCTCTTCTGCTAATTACAAATAATCGCTAATTAAAGAAAGCTGCCCAACAATTTGTTTTCGTCAACAGTTTGCTAACACAGAAACCTCCTTGAATCCTTTGTCTTCTTTCTAATGAGACACTGAGCTGCTAAATAACTACATGGATTAAAAATGTATATTATGCACATTATGAAAATGAAATATAGCGTTTTTAGCAGCTACATATACTTGGCCGATAAAATAGTTGAACTAAAAGCTACTTTATTTAAAACGTAGTGATGCTACCACCTCACGACAAGAAAATATAGTTAGTTAAATTGGCTAGCTCATAGCTTCGCTAGCAATGCTACTGCCTTACTGTGTTCACAGCTAGCTTTAGCACTGATTCTAAACACTGAGACGTAATCACCTCTTCTACAGCATAAACCTACGATATCACCAGTATAAATGCTCTCTATAGAAGGAACATGTGATCTAGTGATCACATTCTCAATTTTTTTATATGGCCTTACAATCCAGTGCAGATGAATGGCCATGCTGTACGCTAAAACAACTTGCTAAAATACTTTCTATAGTAAAACAATACAATTTTATAGGTTTCCTCAGAAGCTGGTTGTACGTTCTTGATCATAACACTGTAATTGTAGTCCCATGTTAGATCATTAGAGATACACAGTGGGGTCCCAAAGTCTGAGAGCATATTGCAAATCCAGCACCATGTTTCACCGTTGTATTTGATCCACTTTGGTATCAATCTCTCTTCTGTTCGTCTCCTTACATAAACCCTTCTGTTACTGCCATAAATATCAAACTTGGATTCATCAGTAAAT